>CM053592.1:141732338-141761801 GCA_028646515.1 Pseudochirops corinnae
CTTTTGTTCTAATGGCCAGCTGTAAGATAACTCCTAACAAAAGAACTTCACCTTATCAAAAGGGGACCTTTCAGGGCAGACAGGCTGGGTGCTCCTCCCTAACTCCACCTCTGTATGACTTTTGTTACTATATAAGCAGTACCCCCAATCCCCACACTTCGAAGGAGGATTCCCCTTGGTTCCCTCCTGTCCGCTTGACAAGCGTAATAAAGTCTCTTAAAACTGCCAAGACTGCTCATGCCTGGTAATTCTTTCAGACTGATAAGAACCCTCAAAGGATTTCCATAGAAGTCCACCCTTTCTAACTCTCATCACTTCCTGAAATTATACACACATACACACACATGTATGTATATATGTGTGTGTATTGCACACACACATACATACAGATGTGTTATATTTAATTTCTATACACATGTTATTTTCCTCCAATAAAATGTAAATTACTTGAAGGCAAGGAAAGTTTCACTTTTATCTTTCTGTTTCAACACCCAACATAATGTCTGGCACACAGCAGAGCTTAATAAATGCTTGTTGAATTGAAGTGAATTGAATCAAATCTACAAAATGAAGGGCTTAGCCTTGATGTTTAGAGATCTATAATCCCAAGGCACACTTTATCGCACTTGATCTTCATAACTACTCTGTAAGATGGGCGCTATAGGAATTATTATCATTTTACAAATGAAGAAACAAAGGTTCAGAAAAAAATAAATGATCTGCTTACGATCAAAAAACTTGGAAGGGCACAAAAATGGCACAGGCCTAAAATTGATGCTATTAAACATTAGATAGTGTGATTTCCTAACTAACTTAAAGAACAAAAGGCAAAATCTAAGAATAAAATTATTTGAAATTTCTGCTTGTTAAAGCTGAGTAACTTGAGGCTCTTCAACTTTTGTCTTTCCTTTTCACCTGAATGAAAATCTTGTCCTTTATCTCTGGGAGGAAAAAAAACTTGCAATGATTCATTAAAAAGGCACTATAGGTCACATTTTAAAAACATAATCTTCCTTTTTGTTGCTATTATTCAATAACACCCACCTGTTTCTGAGAGTAAAAATGAGTTAAATACCTTCACAGAAACACACCAGCACATACAAGCCAATTTACATGAAGCATTTCAGATATGTGTAGGAGGTAACAGTCTATACCAAGACACACCTGCCTTTGAGGAACATATAAAATACCTCCAAATAATTACAAGCCATATATTAAAAGGGGGGCCTTGCACAATAACCCAGAACTATGTGTAATGATTGAAGGAGACAAACTTTTTCTAAACTTGTGACCCCTGCCAAGAAAATTCAATTCAATAAACATTTATTAAGTTCTTACTATGTGCCAGACATTGTGCTAGTGCTGGAATAGAAATGGAAACTGCCTCAAGCGTCAAAGAGCTTGCCTTTGCCTATCAAAGGGTATGTATTCCCCTATTATTAGTTTTCTCAGATGTTCTTAGTTAAAAACTGGGTTACCATTTTATTTGGCTCCCCTCAAACTCCTGAGAGCATAAAGGGCCTGAAATAATCTTAAACAGGAAAGACCCAACATATTTTGGCAAAATCCCTTAATTACACTTGAAAGTAAGCAGAGCAGCCAAGGTAAAGGCAAGGTAACCAATGGTCTGAAATATTTACATTATAAGCTACAAGCAATCACATTCCAATTCAACAAGTATTTATTGACACCTACTCTGGACAAACTACTGTGTTAAGTAAGACCTTTGGGGAGAAAGGTAAGACAAATCTCTGTCCTCACAAAAATCATATTCTAGCTGGGCAGACAAGACACAAAGAGATAATGTGGATTTAGTATCAAAAGACCTGGCTTTGAGCCCATGGTATGTTGGACAGAATACTGAATTGACAATCAAAGAAACCTGGATTCAAGTCCTTGTTCTGCCAATGTCCTTGAAAAGGTCATTTTTACCACAGTGGGTCCCAATTTTTTTCATCTGTAAAACAAGCAAGTTTAACTGAATCATGTCTAAGAATATTCATAACCTATGAATCCTGGCCATGACACAAGCCATGTAATCTCAGACAAATTAACTTTTGAGCCTCAGTTCCCTCATGTGTAAAATGAAGTTATCAATACTTAACAGTACACCACCTCCCTCTCAGGGTTCCACTGTGAGGAAAGTGATTTGTACACTGTGAGTTATAAAGTCCTCAATGGCTCCCTATTGTCTCTAAGGTAAAACACAAACTCCTTAGCTAAGCATTCAGTTGTTCTACAATCTAATTTATCTCCAACATGCTTTTCCAACCTTAATTCATAGTACTTTTCTTCACATATTCTACATTCTAGGCAAATTGGACAATTGGCTTATTATAGGACTAGTATCTACCAGAATCTCCCCACAACATAAGTTAGGCCCACAAATCCTTCTTCCCTACTATGAAAGAGATTCACTTTCCCTAAAAAGAGGCAAACGTAGACCCAGGACCTGACTGAACCTGTTTCTCTTGATTCAGCTTCTTTCCCCCCAACCCCAACATGAAGTAGGCCAAGGCTCCTTCTCCTTTTCTCCCTAAAAGAAGACAAAAGTTGTCCCAGACCTGGCTTCCATAAAGTAGTTTCCTGGTTACCTAAGGGATTTATAAAAAGCCCTAGCCATGACTAGGCTAGGCCTCTCAGATTTGATAGGTGCCTAAAATAATGCCAGTCACCCTCCCCTGTCCTGATGACCTACTCACCAGAAGCATTTCCATAAGGAGGTAAGGGGTGAGGGTGGGGCACACTACCAATGCTGAAGCTAAGTGTCAATGTATGCTTCTTGTATGTGTTAGGGAAAAGTAAACCTTCTTTTTGTTAGTTTGACTGTTCAATGACTTTCAAGTGTCTTATTTTATCTCAAAATCAAACTTGAGTTTAAGTCCTGGCATTAAGATGATCACTAACACAGCTATTCCTCAAATGGGACATTGCCTTTCCTGCCTCCAAATGTGCACAAGTTATTCTCCATGATTAGGATGCACTTCCTCCTCACCCTCACCTCTCAAAATTGTTCTCTTTCTTCAAGACTTAGCTCAAATGTCCTCTTTTAAGCCTCCCCTGATCCCTGCTTTACCCCTAATTGTTAATACACCCTCTCCTCAAATTACTTTATGTTTATCTGTGTACACATTGAATACCTTCCCTAGTAAAATGTAAATCCCTTCAGTGTAAAGGCTTTTTAAATTTTCATCTAGTGCTTTGTATATATTCAAACTAAGAAATATTTCCATTTTAATTTGGATAAAATTGTGAGCCACTATTACTACAAAACAAGAAGTAACATGGTTTGGAGGAAAGGGCACTGAACTCACAGTCAAATAACCCTGAATCTAGTCTTGGTTCTGGTTCATAAATACTTAACCTCTCTAAACCTCAGTTTCCTTAGTTTAAAAATGGGAAGCATAACAATATATTCTCTTTCTACTTCACAAATGTTGTTGGGCTGCGTTAAAAAGCAGCAATCTTGGTATCGGTACTGGCTAAGAAATAGAGTGGTGGATCAGTGGAATAGGTCAGGTACATAAGACATAGTCAATGACAATAGTAATCTACTGTTTGATAAACCCAAAGACTCCAACTTCTGGGATAAGAACTCACTATCTGACAAAAGCTGCTGGGAAAACAATATGGTAGAACTAGGGACAGATAAACATCTTACACCATGTAACAAGATACGGTCAAAATAGGTACATGATTTAGACATAAAGGGTGATACTTATTATAAGCAAATCTGGAAAGCAAGAAATAGTTTGCCTGTCAGATCTATGGAGAAAGGAAGAATTTATGACCAAACAAGAGATAGAGAACATAATGAAATGCAAAATGAATCATTTTGATTACATTAAATTAAAAAGGTCTTGCACAAACAAAGCCAATGCAACTAAGATTAGAAGGGAAACAGAAAACTGGGAAACAATTTTTACAGTCAGTATCTCTGATAAAGGTCTCATTTCTAAAATATATAGAGAACTGAGTCAAATATATAAGAATACAAGTCATTCCCCAATTGATAAAATGCTCCAATGATATGAACAGGCATGTTTCAGATGAAGAAATATCTGTAGTCATATGAAAAAATTCTCTAAATCACTATTGATTAGAGAAATGCAAACTAAAACAACTCTGAGGTACCACCTCACATCTATCAGATTGTCTAACATGACAAAACAGGAAAATGATAAGTGTTAGAGAAGATGTGGGAAAAATTGAAACATTAATGTATGGTTAGTTGAGTTGTGAACTGATCCAACCACTCTGGAAAGAAATTAGAACTATACCAAAAGGGCTATAAAACTGTGCATAACTTTTGATCTAGCAATAGCACTACTAGGGCTGTATCCCAAAGAGACCATAAAAATGGGAAAAGGACCCACATGTACAAAAATATTTATAGCAACTCTTTTTGTGGTGGCGAAGAATTGGAAATCAAGGGGATGCCCTTCAATTGGGGAATGGTTAAACAAGTTGTGGTATATGAATGTAATGGAATACTATTGCGCTATAAGAAATGAGGGACAGATAACCTGATAACATAATTGATGCATAGTGAGGGGAGCAGAACCAGGAGAACATTGTACACAATTACAGACACATTGTATCTGTGATGAGTAACTTTGATAGACTGGGCTCTTCTCAGCAATACAAGGTTAATAAGACAATTTCAGAGGACTCAATGGAAAACGCAATCTACATTCAAAGAAAGAATTATGGAGTCTGAATGCAGACTGAAGCAAACTACTTGCTCTCTCTCTTTTTTGTCTTGCTTTGTTTCTTCTTCCTTACTGTTCATTCCACTGGTTATAATTCTTCTTTACAATTTGACTAATGTTTAATGTGAAAGTATATGTAGAACTTATATCAGATTGCATGCCATCATGGGGGGGGAGGAGGGTGGAGGAGAAGAGAAAATTTGGAACTCAAAAACTTGTGGAACTGAATGTTGTAAACTAAAAGTAAATAATTTTTTTTAATGACCTAGAGGGAGGAACAAAGAACAGTAAAAAAACCAACAAACAAAAACCCCTCACAAATAAAGTTCAACAGAAACAACAACAAAAATGATAAACAAGTAGACTTGAGAAAAACTTGGAAAGACTTATATGAACTGAAGCTGAATGAAGTGAGCAAAACCAGAACACTGTACATAGTAACAGCCACAGTGTGCAATGACTGACCTTGATAGACTTAGCCCTTCTCAGTAATGCAAGGACCTAAAACAATTCCAAAGGACTCATGATGGAAAATGCCATCCACATCCAGAGAAAGAGCTATGGAGTCTGAATGCAGAGGGAAGCAGACTGTTTTCTTAGTGTTTTGTTTTCTTTCTCATAGTTCCTCCCATTCATTCTAGTCCTTCTATACAACATGACTATTGTGAAAATGTTTAATAGGATGTATATGAAGAGCCTATATCAGATTGCCTGTCATCTTGGGGAGAGAAGGGGAGAAAATTTAAAACTTATGGAAGTGAATATTGAAAACTAAAAATAAATAAATTAACTTTAAAAACCAGCACTACTAGGTCTGTATCCCAAAGAGATCATAAAAAGAGAAAATGACCCACATGTACAAAAATATTTGTAGCAGCTCTTTTTGTGTTGGCAAAGAATTAGAAATGGAGAGGATACCCATTAACTGGGGAATGGTTGGATAAGTTGCAGTATATGAATGTAATGGAATACTATTGTTCTATAAGAAATGATGACTTAGTTCTTCTCAGCAATACAATCAATCTAAATGTAGATCGAAGCATACTATTTTCTCTCTTTTTTTTAAACTTTCACATGGTTTTTCTCTTTTGTCCTGATTCTTCTTTCACGACATGACTAATGTAAAAATATGTTTTATATGATTGTACATGTATAGCCTATACCAGATTGCCTGCCATCTTGGGGAGGAGGATGAGAAGGGAGGGGGATAAAACTGGAACTCAAAATCTTATAAAAGTAAATGTTGAAAACTAAAAATTAATTTTTAAAAAATGTGGCAATCACATGAGAGAGTTTCTATGAAAGCTCTTTGAAAATTGTAAAGTAGGGGCAGCTAGGTGGTGCAGTGAATACAGCACCAGCCCTGGAGTCAGGAATATCTGAGTTCAAATCCAGCTTTAGACACCTGACACTTACTAGCTGTGTGACCTTGGGCAAGTCACTTAACCCCAATTGCTCTGCCTTCCCCCCTCCAAAAAGACAAAAAAAAATTGTAAAATGCTATTCAAATGTAAGATATTAGTATTATAGTTAAGTAGTTTGATAATAACATAAATACAAGACTGTCTTTTATTAAGGGCCAAATAAGTGTCACAGTACTACAGGCAAGATCAAAGGAGGATGCCTTGGGTAGGCAGGGAAGGTTTCATTTAAGTAGTCAGCCAGATTTTCAAATGTGCTATTAAAAGAAAAACAATCCAGTAACTTAATCCCTTGAAGGGGAGGCAAGGAAGAAGTTAAGAATTCTGCCAGCTAAAGTCTCTGTTTCTTTAACAAGAGTCCTATAACAAGTCTAGAACAGATAAAAAGTTGTTCTGTCCTTTAAAGACTGACCATGTGCAGCATGGTATAGAAAAAAGAATAGATTTAGAGCCAGAGGTCCAGAGTTCAAATTCCAGCCATGTTCCTTACTACCTGCATGACCTTGAAAAAATTACTTCATTGGGTCTCTGTTTCTGTATCTTCAAAATAGGGACAAACAGAACAAGTCTAAACTCTCTTCCATATGATAGCCCTTGAAATGACACTACTGTTTCTATTAATGCAGACAACAGTCTTACTATTGGGTTTCACATCCACTAAAATCCTGATACATTTTCTATACAAACTATCACTGAGCCTCACCTTTCCCATCCCGAATTTGTCAACCCCAAATAAACATGCACTTGATTTTTTTTAACCCCAGTGTAGAACTCTCAAGTTATACTTCTAAAAAAAAATGATGAGAGATAGCTAGACCATTTCTGTATGTCTGGATGACCGAACTCAAAGCACAGCCATCATTATTGGGTTGAAGCCAACTTGGAAAATGGTCTCAAGTACAGTCCCTCAGGTACTTCACGGGCCTGTGCTGTTGATCATTCCTAACAATGGCGTTAATGAAGAAAAGATTGACATGTTTTTCATGCAGATGATACAAAACTGGGAGGGATACTTAATATGTTGAACAACAACATCAGGATTCAATCTTGTCAGGTTAGAACCAATAACAAAATGAGAAAGCCAGATTCAATGACAGAATTTCCTAAACCTCATTCTACAGAATCCTGATATTCCATGGGGCAAGCAATAGTTCTCTTAAAATATCAAATATGAAACTGTATATGTGACAGTTATTCTTCACAGCAATTTTTCTGTATGAAAAAATGTCTTAATTTTCTCCATTCTATCCCCAAATTGTGTGTAACTTCTCTTTAATCAAGGTATAGTCTACAACTTCAAAGTAGCACTATGGGATTCAACAATGTTTCAAAACCAGTACTGTTTCATAACCTAGCACAAAGCTGACCCTTACTAAATGCTTGTTGACTGACTGGTCAAATTAGTCAGGGAAATACCGGAATAAATGATCTCTAAATTCCCCTGCAGGGCTGAAGGGCTCTGTCAGGCTAGGAAACAAACTAATATTACACTGCCACCTAGTGGCTGATGTGAAACTAAGAGTCAAATTTAAAAGAGAATTTATATAAAATGTTGATTGATTTAGCACCACCTGCTGGCATCAAATTATCAAGGCTCCTTCAAGCTAGTTCCCCTGGTACAACGATATCATTCACTAACTTTTAATACAAACATATTAAACACTGACTCTATGGAAGGTCCTGTGCTTCTGACTGGAAAGATATAACTACTGTTTTAAGCAATCCTCATAAATCACGTTGCTAGAGCTACATGAATGTGAAGCTGCAGGACTGAAAATCATTACATTGTTTCACATGTGTGTGTATATGTGTGTGTATGTATGTGTATGCATGTGTTATATACACATATATGTATATAAATATATGGATATATGTGGGGAAAATGTATATTACATATACAGGAGATACATGGGATATATCACTATATATGGGATATATTATACCTATTCATATATATACATATATAAAAGCATATATAATGAACTTTAGTCATGCAGATGCACATTCACAAAGATCTATCAGAACGATTTGAGGAGATTATTTTAAAAAGCAGTGGTATATTAACATATATACATACATGTTCACATACACATACATGCATGTATCCTCTCTCCTCTCCTACTTCAGAGGTCTAATGCCTTTCCTTTAATTCATTCATTCCTTAAGTGCCTACTACATATGAAGAATTGTGGCATAGGTAATGGGGCAGATACAATGATAATTAAGACATAGTCTCTATTCCCCCCAAAAGCATAGAACTTAACAGAGGAAACCATTCAGTTAATAAGCACTTACTACACACTCACTATGGAAATGGCATTAAGCTAGGCACGAGGGATACAAAGACAAAAATGAGACAGTCCCTGTCCTCAAGAAGTTTACAGTCTAGCAGAGCCAACATATACATATATAGGTATAAAATAGACACAAGATTAATTGGGGGGGCTGCATTAACATGGTGGGGAAGACAGGAAAGATTGTCTAGAAGCTGGCACTTGAGCTGAACCTGGAAGGAAGCTAGGGACTCTGAGAGGCAGAGGCAAGAAGCGAAAGGGGTCTAACCAATACAAAGGCAAGGGGATGACAGACTGTGTGTCACCTGAGGCACAGTAAGGCCAGATGACTGGAGCATCATGTGTGTGAAGGAGAGAAATGCAAATTAATGATGAAAAGGTGTGTTTGGGCTGGGTTATGACAGGCTTTAGATGTCAACTTGGCAGAATGTGTACTTGACCTAAAAGGTAAAGGGACCACTGGAGTTTATCAATCAGAGGAGTGGCAAGGTCAGGTCACTGGAAGCTAAGGTCCTTATGAGCAGTAATTTTCATTTTATTTATTATCTCCAGTGCCTGCCACATAGTGGGAACTTAACAAATGCTTACCATAAGACTGTCATTTGGCACTATGTGGTAAATGAATTAGAAAAGAGAGAAACTTGAGGCAGGAAGACCAATTAGAAAGTTATTGCAATGGTTCAGCAAGAGGTAATGAAGGCCTGAAGCAGGGAGGTGACTGTATGAGTGGAGAGGAAGGGACAGCTGCAAGACATGCTGTGGAGGTAGAATCAACAAAACTTGGAAGCCAACTGGGCTATTGGGAGGTAAGAAAGTATTAGAAGCTCAGGATGATTCTGAGGTGGCAAGACTGGGTACCTGTAACATGGAAGTGGCCTGAATAGAGACAGAGAAGTTCAGAGGAGGAATAGGCTTGGGGGGAGGGGAAATTAATTCTATTTTGGAGATGGCTATAGGACATTTGAAATGTCTGGTAGGTAGCTGGAGACATAAGACTGGTGGTCAGGAGAGTCTAGGGCTAGATGTATGAGGTGAATGATGGGATGTGGCAGTCAAGAAACCAAATGCAATCTTAGACTGCAACTAAAGAGAATTTCCAAGAATAAAGTAAGAAGCCCACTGTATTCTGTTCCGGTCTATCCACGTCTACAGTACTATGGTTCAATTCTAAGCACCATATTTTTATAAGAACATTAACTGATAAGCTGAAGAGCAGCTGGAAGAGGGCAAAGAGGATCATGAAGAAGCCCTTGAATTCATGCCATATGAAGACTGGCCAAGAGAACTGAGGATCGTGAGTCTGATAAAGAAAAGTCTGAAGGGAGAGCTGATAGTTGTCTCTAAGTATGTGAAGGGCTGTCAGGAGAAAGAAATTAGACTTGTTTTTCTTGGGCCCTGAGGGCAAAACCAAGACCAATTGGTGGAAGTTAACAAAAAAAAAAATCTAACCAGAATGCCACTGAGGCTCCTTCCAACTCTGAAATTTTTTGTGAACCTGTGCAATAGTCTTCCAAGGGTAACAGCCAATGTGAACCTGGGCTTACTATGCCATTGTGGCAGGCTGAAAATCCTTTGAGCAAAACATGTCTATTGGCTGACTGTTAAAGGTAAACTCATTAGTCAGATGCTGGAGTACAGATGCATAGAGTACCCTGGAATCCATGATAGTAGCTGTGTGTTGTCCCAAGGACCTAATCAACAAATCTTTAAGGGCTTAATTGAGCACAGATCCTCAGAAAGAGTCCAGTAATACAAAACAGAAAAAGATAGCACGGCATGCATATTCAGGACTTGGAGTAAAAAAGACCTGAATTCGAGTAATGCCTCTGACATATGATCCTGGGTAAATCATTTAATGTTTCAGTGCTGCAAACAGCTAAGACTAAATTATAGACCAAGTGCTGGTCTGCATTGGTAGAAGGAATTTCCTCACTATACAGGCCCTATCCCAGTGAAATCAAAAGTCTAGTCAAAGAATAATAAAAAAAAAAATGCAAAGCAGAAAATACCCAGGAACATATGAGAAGTACAAAGTTAACTACAGAAGTTAAGAGCAGGGAACAATTATCAATTAGATCACTTAGTCCAACACCATTGTTTCATAGCTAAAATTAAGGTGGGGATTAAGTAACTTGCATAAGGCCATACTAGAGTAAGTAACAGAGTCCCATTCCACTTTTGGATGGTTCCAAAGGGTACAGACATTTAAGTCACTTAATTTGCTTAATTCAAAACTGCTTTCCAAAATGGCTGTACCATTTCACAGTGCCACCAAAAATGTATTAGTGTATCTATCTTCCCACACCCTCTCCAACACTGACTTGCCATTTTTTTGCCATTTTTTTTCTGGTCAATTTACTGGGTCAGAAGTGAAACCTCAGAGTTATTTTGATTTGCATTTCTTTTGTTTTTAGCCATTTGGAATTTTTTTTCATTGTGGTTGTAATAATTTTGCAATCTTCATTTCAGAACTGTTTGTTCATATCTTTTGGCCATTTATCTTTTGGGGAATGGCTATTAATCATATCTGTTCATTCATGATTTATGTATTTTGGCTACCAAATCCTTATCAGAGAAATTTGATACAAAGGCTTTTTTTTCCCATTCAACCACTTCCTTTCTTATTCTACATGTGTTAATGTTATCTGTGTGGAAGCTTTCAGTTTCAAGTACTCAAAGTTATTTATCTTTTGCATTAGTTAAGAATACAGCTCTATTACCCATCTCTGTGAAAGGCATACAACCTGTTTCTCTTCTAATTTTTTTTATAGTGTGGCCTTTTATATTAAGGCCATACATTTAGAATGCCTTGTGAAGTGGAGTGTAAGGTATTGGTCTAAGCCTAATTGCTGCCAGACTGCTTTCCAGTTTTTCCAGTAGTTTTTTATCAAATAGGGAGTTTTTCTCTAGGTAACTTATGTTTACCACTTTATCAAACACTGGATTATTGAGTTTTGTTATTTCTGAATCTTCCCTTATCTAGTCTGTTTCACTGATCCATTTTTTTATTCTTTAACCATTACCACATGGTTTTAATGACTGATGCCTTATAATATAGTTTGAGGTTTAGAAGTGCTATTCCTACTTCATCCTTACTTCTTTTCATCATTCCCCTTGATATGGTAGAACTTTTGTTTATCTAAATGAATTTGTAACTATTTTATCAAGTTCTATAAAGTACCTTCTTGGGGATTTGATTAGTACAGCATTAAAAGCATAAATTAATTATGGCCTAGCCATGAGTACTGAATATTCAATTCTTGAAGAAATTATCTATAATTGAATCTATGTAAGTTTTTATACACTTTAGGAGGTAGATTCTCCAGATACAATACACATTTTGTAGTTATTTAGAGTAGGATTTCCCTTTCTATTACTGCTTCTTGGGTTTTGTTATTATTATATAGAAATGCTGTTGATTTTTGAAAATTTATTTTGTTGCCTGCAATTTTGCTGAAGCTATTAACTGTATATCTTTGCTAGTTCCCTGGGGTTTTCCAAGCAAACCATCATAACATCAACAAACAGAGATAGTTTTATTTTTTTCTTACCTATTTTTATCCCTCTGATTCCTTTCTCTTATCTTATTGCTATTGCTAACATTTCCAGAACTATGCCAAATAATAGTAGGGATAGGTATTAATGATAGTATTAGCTCCTTACATTTCCTCAATTTCAGACGTCTGAAGGAAGAGGACAAACCTGTTGCCACCCTCCCCTCCTCTACCTAACAAGTGTGACCATTACTTTTAATAACTCATCCTAGATTTCCAAATACCAGGAACTGATCATTGAATTTAGAATGCGCAGGGGATCAATCTAGTCCAATATTCTCATTTTAAGGATAAAAATGCGGAGGTCTTGAAAAATTAAAGAACTCTGCAAAGTATCAAAAGTTGTAAGAAACAAAACCAGGATTGAACCCCAGGTCCTTTGACTCCAAGATCAGCATTCTTTTCACTCTTATTCAAGTCCTAACTGTGCTATTCGCTACCTGTGACCTTAAACGAGAACTTGAACTTAATAACCTTTAAGGTCCCCTTTTAGTTCTGGTGTTCTGTGATTCTGAGTTCTTTCCCCTACATCTAAATCCAAAAGTTGGTGGAGGTCTGATATTCTCTCTCAGTCATATCTTTTTTTTTTTTTTTTTTGCTTTTGGGAGGGGGGAGGGCAGGGCAATCACGGTTAAGTGACTTGCCCAAGGTCACATGGCTAGTAAGTGTTAAGTGTCTGAGGCCATATTTGAATTCAGGTCCTCCTGACTCCGGGGCTGGTGCTCTATTCACTGCACCACCTAGCCGCCTCCAGTCATATCTTAATTTAAATATCTTAGAGACCAAGAAATACAACTACAAGGAGTAATTCAGTGCTATAGATATACTGTAAGCTACAGCGGACGCTTAATCTTCAACACATGCTTTACTATACCTCCAACTTCTTGTAGAAACCTATCAGCTAGGCAGGAACTCTGAGGGAAGGTTTTTTTCTTTTAAATAGACCTACTCGACTTTCTTTCTTTTTTTTTTTGCTTGACTATATTTATTAGTTACAAGCTAAAGCTTCTATTTGGAGGGGAACAACTGGAGGGGATGTCCTGCTTGACTTTCTAACTATATCTGACTTGCTATAACTGTTTTATGTCTTAGTAAGTTGTCCTACTGATTAATTTTCTCTCAGATTCAAAAAGTCTAACAGCATAACAAGAAGCCTAAGGAAGAAATGAATTCCCCCTCCCTGGAGGTCTCAGAGCAAAGGCTGGATGACTACCTGTCAGAAGAGTAATGGAGGTTTCAGCTCAAGCATGGATTATAACCTCTGAGGTTGTTTCTAGTTTCTATTGTAGAATTCTATTAAATTTCTTACCCTTTGAAGCTCATTGTTTCCATTAGCTAATATTTCTTATTTCTTAAAGTCTTATCTTTTAAGGGGATTATAATCTGTTCTGCCTTAAATATAGTCTTTTAGGATTCTCTAGACTTTTCCCATAATCTATTATAACATTTCTTCTCATTTTACCAAACAGAAAATCTGCTTCCCTGAAATCCAATACCCTCTCCGTGGACCTGTAATTTTGCTATGCCATAAGAAAATGGATTGTGGTCACTAATGTCCCTCCTCATTATTTTTGTTTTCTTAATCAGTGTCTCCTCACTGGAAAACTAAAACAAAACAAAATAAGGCCTTATGGTCAAGAAAAGACAAGGGTACTGATCCTGTTTATTGTCAACAAGCTAAGTACATGTTTCCCCAGAATTCTACCCCTTCACGTACACAAAAACAAACATGATCTTCTGGGAGCCCTCTCATTTTCTCATTTAAACCTTGGTAAGAAATCACTCCCTAGTGACTGCCATGGTTTCTGGATCATAAAACTGTTCTCTGTCTCATTTGTGAATCCATTAAATGACACAGGTTTGGCTTGGTTTTATTTTTTACCCAACAGATGAGTAAGTAGTACATTTCTCTGAGTATGACATTCACTGGTTTCAAGAATCACAACAAGGAGTTTGGTAATATTCCCCATTTGCTACAGAAGTCTCTAAGTAAGCAGTCAGAAATCCATTTTAGTTTCTCCTTTCTTTTTAATTAGTAGAATTCCCCCAAACTATTTACTGTCATATCTACTGCCAATATCAATTAAGCTAGTCAGTACATAAATCAAAGCTTTGTGGAATTGTTTTTTAGTCTTGAGCTACAAAGAAACTACAAAATACACCATGATTAATTGTTCCTATGCCAAGGTTCATATTATGGATAACTGCAATAAAAGTTAATCAACAGGTCAGATTTTGTATGCATTGGGGATTCTTCAGTAGCACTGAGGTTTAAAATGTTTTACTAACTAACATTTAGATTCAACAAATGTTTGTTTGTTTGTTTTTTAGTGGCTAATATCACCACAAATGTGTAAGAGATTTCTGAGCCACAGTACCTCAAGTGGAGTCACAGCTCTCACACTTACCAGCTGAGTGTAACAGGGTTATTGTGAGGAACAGTTTGTGAACTTTAAGAGAGATGCTGTACCAACATGAGTTACGATGAATAATCATGATAATGACATTTTTAAGTAGCTAAGAGATACTCAGTCACTTTTCCAAGGGTCACTGATCCTTCTTCTGGGCCTGGAGTTTCACCCTGGCTATCAGGTGAGGAGTTTATCTTGTTTTGTTTAATGGTGACAACTCATGAAGACAGTTTCCTAAGGCATGAAAGGTTTGGATTTACATGAGAAAAGGGTGTGTCATCACCAAGGAAATCACAGTATTGTTTTTTGGTCTTTTTGGAGGAGGGAAGGCAGGCAATTGGGGTTAAGTGACTTGCCCAAGGTCACACAGTTAGTAAGTGTTAAGTGTCTAAAACTGGATTTGAATTCAGGTCCTCCTGACTCCAGGGCTGGTGCTCTATTCACTGCACCACATAGCTGCCTCTCACAGTATTTTTAAAAAGTTTTCTGTATCAGGAAGTGTTTTCCCCAGAACTCCTCTAATTTTTCACAATATTCTACTTCATTCTGAAGGTCCCCTACTATAAGTAATGTTATACAATTAGTTTATTGAAGAATCAAGTGGATACTTGAAGACCTTTCTATTATATTTTTAGCATCCATGATAAAACATACCTCAATGCCAGAAACAATAAACACTGTTTCATAACATAATTCTTTGGACTAAAATTAAAATTCTTTGGACTCGATGGTCTTCAAAGTCCCCTTTTCAAGTTACCACATTCTGTGATTCTACCTCCAAATTCAAAAGTTGTGGCAGGTATGACATTTTCTCTCACTCACATCTTAATTCAAACACTCTGGGGAGTCCAACAATTATTACTACAGAAATAAGGCAGAACCATAGCCATATCAGGAGCTATAAAGGCTATTATATCCTGAACACAAGCTTTAGTACAACTCCTACCACCTGGAGAAACCCATTCGATAACCTCCCTGAAAGGTCATCAAGTCTTTGCTTTAAGACCTCCAGGGATGGAGAACTCACTACTCAATATCCTTTGAAGCATCATCACCCACATCCTAGTCCCTATTTGTGAACATACTCCAAAGTTCCTTCTTGGGTTTTCTGTTTTTCCTCTTTACTACCTCAGGGCTCTCTCATCATTTCCCATGGAGTAAACTACCATCTCTCTGCAGATGCCTCGAAATCAACCTCACCAGCCCCTTCACTTTTCTCTTTAACTCTAGTCCTATCTCCAAGTGACTGACTGACCTCTCCACTGGATGTTCCAAAGGCATTTCAAAGTCAACAAGTCTGAAAACGAACTCATGTTCCTTCTCCCCACACACATTCTTCTTCCTAGTATCCTAATTTCTGTCAAGGGTACCATTCTTCTGGTCACCCAGGTCCAAAACTTTGAAGTTATTCTTGACTGTCCCTAACCTATTATATCCAAACAGTTGCCAGGCCTTATAAAGTCTACCTCAACACCTCTTCATCCAAACCCTGATTTCCAGGGGAACCACTTTCCATCTGGACTACTACAACAGTCTCAAAGTTGATCCCCACACTTCCGGTCTCTCCTGTCACCAATCCATCCTCCGTGTGGTTTCCAAACCGATACTCCTAAAGCACAGATCTGATCATGTCACCCCTCTGCTTCCTATAAAATGTAATCTCCTCTGTTTGGCATAAAAAGCTGTTTACAATCTGGTTCCAGTTTAGTTATAAATTACTCTACTCTCAACTATCAATTAGAAATTGAAGAGATGTCCATCAACTTGGAAACAGCTAAACAATCTGTGGTATATGATTGTAATAGAATATTACTGTGCTATAAGAAATGACAAGCATAATGATTTCAGAAAAACCTGGAAAGACTGACATGAACTGATACAAAGTGAAGTGAACAGAACCAGGAAAACATTACACATAGTAATAGCAATACTGTTCAATGAAGAACTGTGAATGACTTAGCTATTTTCAGCAACACAATGATCCAAGAAAACCCCAAAGTACTAATGATGAAGCATACTATCCTCCTCCAGAGATAGAACTCATATTGTTTGAATATAGACTGAAGCATGCTATTTTTCACTTTCTTTCATTATTTTTCTTTTATTCAAGTTTTCCTGTACAAAATGACCAATATGGAAATGTTTTATAGATTACACATGCATAACCTATATCTGATTGCTTACAGCCTCAGAGAGGAAGAAGGGGAGTAGGGCAGTGAGGGATAGAATTTAGAGCTCAAAAATTTTTTTAAAATTGTTTTAACATGTAATTGGTGAAAAAAATAAAATAAAATTTTAATATTTTAAAATTATTCTACCCTCTGTACAAACTAGACTATCTGTTGTTCCTAGATGACATCTGAACTCCACTTATGTATCTTTTAATAGGTTGTCCCCTATGCCTGAATGCTCTCCCTTCTCACTTCAACTGTGTAGCAACAATGTTCCTTGCAGCTGTTGTGGGGGTATAAAACCAATAACACCAGTACACAGGAGGCCTGCTAGCACGGGTGCTTTGATCTGCTTTTCGAAAGGAAAGCAACTCAAAAGAAATTCAAAGAATTAGACTTAAGACATTTGACTCTAAATTAATTTAATTTAGCTTATATGTTCCTTTGGGAAAAGGACTACTAACTTTTTTTTAAAAAGACAAAAGTCTTTATATCCCAAGTACTCTAAGAGAGTGCCTTGCAAATAGCATGTTCTTAATAAAGACCTGTCTAGTTCAGTAGTTGAATCTCTTTTAGATGACTCAGAAAACAGAGTGAGATCTTTCAACGCTCCAGGATCATCACTATCAATATCCATCCCCACTTCAAGAAACAACATGGAAAAGTCAATTAATAAGAGAGATAGGAATAACTTAGCTTGCATCATACAATTTTAGTGTGAAAATAAATCTGCAATATTTGAATAAATGGCCTCTTATTTTAACAACAGCCTCAAATCGTGTCATAACTCATTTGAACAAAATAGTCCTAGGATTCTATTTTTATAGTCTTGTGGTACCCACCGCTGTGGCCATACCTCTTCTCTGATTCTAAGGATGATATGGATGGAGGTGATAAAGATCAACTCAGCTTGCACCCACTCTCCCTTTACTGTCACATAACTCAAAAGACTTTTAAGCCCTTTCCTTCCTCACTATCTATTTCTCCTCATTAGAGGTACAAGGCTAGAAGGAAAAGCAGAATGAGTTGGAGTGGGATGCAAAGGCAGGAAATTAGTCATCTTTAAACATTCAAATGTTTTCATTTTGAACTCACATCTGCAATTACAGGTATATACAGGCTTATACTACTTTCTAAAGTACTATCAAGTCAGGATTTGTGAGAGAAAGGAGAATAGAAAGTCATTGGTTCTGAAAACACGACAGCCTCAGAAGAGCGAGGTACATGCCCTAGCTCTTTATTAACTGTTCATTCAGGCAAGTCATTAAATCTCTCTGTGTCTACCTAACCACACAAGGCGATTACAAGGAAATTACTTTGTAAACCATTAAGTGCTACAGAAACACAAGCCATTTTACCTACAGAGAAGCATTTGCATGTGTAGCATTTAGCAACTATAGACCACAGTCGTCACAATATGCCTATGAGAAAGGTAGTCCAAGAATTCCTATTTTATAAAAAAGAATACTGAGGGTCAGAGAGATTAATTGCTCAGCTCACATAGCTAGTGAATCTCTGAGCTCCAAAGTTAGCTACAACAGATCTCCTATACCAGATTCTTTCTACTGTAACATGTTGCCTTTCAAAATGTAACACTATAACCCTTGCTAACCTAGCTCAAATCTTATAAGCATATAACTTCCCCCAGCTCCTGCATTAGTATTTAATCTCACCCACTTTCCTCAAATAAAAGATTCAGTCAGAAACAAACATGTCAATCTTTATTTAAAGTAATACAATGATAAGCATTTACATTAAACGATAAGAAATAAAGATGCTAAAATAAAATATTTCTTTAGAATTCATAAGATTATTTTAAACAGTAATTTTGGCCCTGCTGCTTACTATCTGAATTACTCAAAGAAAACTTTTTTCCTTATCTGAAAATGAGTTTCCTCACCTATCAAACAAGGAAGCTGGACTATATGATCTCTAATCATGGAATTTCAGACAATAATTATTCTCTCTACAAAATTTCTAAAAAGCAGTCTTTGCTTGAAGACCTTGAACAAGAGATAATATATATATGATTTTTGTATACTTCTAGTTTTATTTCCTTACACCAAGACTAAATCCTCTTTGAAACTTTACCTATTACTCCAAGTTCTACCTTCTAAGGCCAAGAATAAAAAGTTTAATCCATTTTTCAATAAGACAGCCTTTTAAATACTTGAAGACCATTATCACATTCCACTCTCCTACCTAAGTTCTTACCTTCTTCAGCCAAAACATCCCCACTAGTTCCTTCAGCCAATCCTGATATGGCAAGAATTCAAGGCCCTTCACCATTCTCTTATCCTCCCAGGTATTCTCTCACTTTTCACTACCAAAGTCCTTCCAAAAATGTGGCTCCTAGAACTGACCACAAAATTACTTGACTTGACCAAGACAAAGTAGAGTAGGACTGTCTCATTATATTGTTCTTGGAACTTGCCTTTCTTAAGGCTGGTAAAGATTTCATTAGGTTTCTTGGCTACTATGTCACACTGTTGACTTACATTAAGCTTACTGTCTATTAAAACTCTCAGATCATCTTCAAAAAAACTGCTACCTATCTACATCATGTACTTATGAAGTTGATTTTTTAACCCAAAGTATAAGTCAGTTATCCATGTTAAATGCTGTTTCTGATTCAGTTTAGTATTCTAGCCTGTCAAGCCTTCCTAGTTATGTCATCTGAAAAATTGATTTAAAAAAAGCCAAAAAGTTAAATAGCCTAAGGTTAAGCACTAATCCCTTGGCCATTCTATAGGAAACCACCTTCCCAGGCAACATCAAACCATTAATGAACTACTCTTTGTGTCCAACCATCCAATCCATTCTCCATCTGCCTAATAATACTAACATCTAGCCCACATTTCCCCATCCTTTCCACAAAAATGCTATGAAAAAGTTTACCAAACACTTTGCTAACATCTAGGTAAACTATATCTACAGCATTCCCTTGATCCACCAATTTAATAAATCCTTTTTTTTTTAATGAAACTAGTTTGGCACAATCTGTTTTTGATGAATTCATACTGGCTCTTTATGATCACTGCTTCCTTTTCTAAATATTCCCTACCAAAACTATAATTCTATGTGTACTTCATTTTTCAATCACTATACTCCTGAAGAAGCTGTGTGAATAGAAGCCTATTTTGAATACATGTGATATAACAAGGGATCAAGAGAAACCTGTATCTTGAACAAATCTTAGTGAATCATCAAGTACAGAATAAGGTCCTTTAATTTTTGCGTTTTGCAAGAGACCTGTTTCGTCAATTCACATTTTTATTTGTCAGTTTTCTTAACATGAGGCACCACTGAATTTGGAAGTACTGTGCATTCAGCAGTTAGATGGAAAAAGCAAACTGATATGATTTCTTAAGTAACTGACCAAAATTACTTATCCAAGTTGTTGTTTTTTGTTAAGGTTATTCATAATAATGCTTACCTTTTTGTCCTCTTTCATCTTTCTAATGTTTCGATGAGGGCCAAAGATGGTTTGCATTCCAAAAGCTTTTTTAGACCATTCACCCTTGTGAACACTTAGTTGAGGCTGAACAAAGTTTCCCTCAACCCTGTATCGATCAGCTGGAATTTTATTCATTGGAGGAGGAAGTGTGCCACAATTCACACTTGACCATCCATCTGTAGAATCCGTGTATGACTCCTGATCACTGGCATGGCCATGTTGCCATTCCTGGAGGACATGGACAGGCAGCCACCTTTGGTTGGAACCACCACCTATGCCCATAGCACTTCTTTTGGAAGGAGGGACTGAACTCCGTGCAGAAACAAGAGGAACCTCCATTCGGGAAGAAGGTCCTAAATGCTTATTTAAATCACAAAATTTATCATTCTGAGTTGCTTCTAAAGAATTTCCTTCTGAATCATGACAGAAACCATTCCAGTGTGCAGTAGGTGGGTTTGGTGCTCTTCCTCCTGCATTTTCCCATATATTACTAGGAATATGCTTACTTGAACTGCCTCCTAAATCAACCACCAAAACTCTGTTGCTTTTCTCTTCCTGGTTGAAATTGCCAATGCCACTGTCACTATTGCTACTTGTACTATTATTCTGATGAGCATCAGCATCACCATCCAGGAAGGCCCGTGCTCTCATTCCTTCAATCAATTCCCCCATGTCTCTATAGAGGACAGAAATAAATTGCAAAACAGGTAAAGATGATGTTGGGAATTCTAGACAACCATTAGTGTCTGGATCAGCTGTACAGTCAAACCCAAACCGTCTTGCAATACCTTGATGAATTTTATGGCTAAATAGCTCTGGATCTACCATGAAAACATGACAAGAAGTTCTCAAAACTCCTTCATCTTCCTGTGCTAAACTTCCATCATCATTAGTCTGCATGGTGACCAGTCCAAAGAATCTTCTGTCATCAGGGCATACTGCACTAAATGCCAGTTTCTCTGCGGGATATGCAGCCACTATACCAGCTTTGTCAGTGCAGAGTTGAACACAATCATGCATAATCTTCATCATCACCAATGAATGTATTTTCTGCTCAGCCCGCAAGCGTCTCATACATCCACGAATAGCCTGCAGACTATCATATTCGAGGTTGGAGCTAGTTGAAGGAAGTTCTATTGAACCTAGATAACCTACCACCATGGCAACATTTAAAATGCTTGCATCTAATCCAAAGTCATCATGATTTTCTAGTCCAATACTGAAAACTGAATCATCATGTATAACTTTAGACATTTCTTCCTTAGAATGAAGATTATAATTTGGACTATTTATACTTTCCTGTGCAATGTCAAACCGAGCAGCCGCAGCAGCTGACTCTGAAAGGGATCTTTGTTTTGGTTTTGAGTGATCTGAACTAGCAGCACAAAGAGTAGGATTTTCAAAGATCATGTTAAAAATTCCACCAGACTGCATTTCTTCAACAACTCTCTCTGCTCTGTTGATACCTAATGCTTTGGAATCAAGTTTGGGTTTTAGCCAGCCTTTTCCTTCATAAAATCCAACTTCTTCATCACTAGAACAAGAGTCCATGTGACTGATGCCTTCACTGATTACCATATGTAACACCCCCGAACACTTCCCTATGAGCTTCACTACATCTTCATGAGAAGCCTTTTTTACATTGATGTCATTAACAGCAAATATCTGGTCTCCAGCTTTTAGTCCTACATAATCTGCAGGGCTCCCTTTCATAACACAGCTAAGAACACAAGGTGCTTGTCCAGAAAGGGTAAATCCATACCCTGCTCGTCCTCTAGCAACATCTACACTTCTTATTCTCGGTGGTGCATGCACATTGAGTCGACGTTTCACTGTCTCTGATGGCTTATACATTCTGTTGTGTTTCTGAGAATGAGAATCCTTGAATTATTTCAATTTGTATCCATATTTCGTAGACTGCTTGATGCAACCTTTCTTTCGCACAATAATGTCCTATGGAAAAAAAATGCACCATAATTTAATATTTCCTTTCCCCACAATTTCAATAATTCAGATATACAATTTAACAGATATGATGTCCTACTAATGCAGATTATAATCCCTTCACATCTTATTAGACATTTTTTGTGAATAGCCCAAGCAAAAAAAAAAGTATTCCTTAGTGCCAACCCTCTGATGGATCAGCTAGGATGATCCCCATATACCAGGCTGAGGGACAACTTCCAGGAACTTATTTGACACTTTTCCAACTCTGTAATATCTGCCAGAGCTAAGGCTCTACTGGCATGACCTCTGAGAACCTCGGGACATCTCCACAATATAGTGAAGCACCAGAACACAACTTCAACGAAAGCCTCATTGTTAAACTATCTTAAATTTCAGAAATATATTAATGAAATTAGATCACAGTAGAAAACTATCACAGAATAAATATTGCAAAACAAAAAAGATATTACAATTGAATCTCAAATGTAGCACTTTACATGGCTAGCAGATATTCTTTCACAATTCCTATTTCTATCATGTTTAATAACTAGTACTGACTACATCATTCTGTCTTTCCAGACAGTTGAAATTTTGGGGAATCCTGATTTTTACGAAGGACAGAACAGAAATTCCAAAAGCTCTCAAAAGGACAAAACAATGGAACAAAATTAACCAAATGAACTTTAGCTTTCCCATCTTTATAACAGTTTTATGAGACTAATCTATACATATATCAAGCATTCTTCCTAAAGGTATGAGCAGGTTAGGCTTTTACAAACAATATTCTATAGTATATCATATCTTCCTAGTCACACAGTTGACTAAAAAGTAAAGAGAATATAAGACCCTACTGTGCTTACTTGTTGACTATTTGTTTGGCTTATTTCTGGATTAAAAAAAGACAAAAGTTCTACTCTAATAAGGTACCTCCCATGCAAATGTCCAAACCACACAAGATTCTTTGAAAGATACTGCAACAGGCATGACTAGTCGTCTGACAACCTTCTGGCAATTATCATGCCCGGCATAAATAGGGAGACACGGGTGAGCCAAAAGTGTTTGTTCTTGTCTTAGTGAACATACTGCCCAGAATCCAAATGAAAAAGGACTTCTCTATAGTTGGTAAAGATATCCACACGCCACCATGGCGGGGGGGGGGAGAGGGGGGGAAGGAAGGGAGAGGAGAAAATCTGAAACTCAAGTGATTGTGGAACTGAATCTTGCAAACTAAAAGTAAATAAACAAGTCATTCAAAAAAAAATAATAAAAAGTTTCCATTGTCCTCTACAAAGAATATGACTTTATCCTTCTTAAAAAAAAAAAAAGATATCAACATGCTCATGTTTTCATTAAGCCCGGAACACTGTTACCTCCTAATGAGATTGTAAAGCACTAAAAAGTGTTCAGCCTAACTCTGTATACAGGAAAAACCAAGTGGATTAAGAATATAGATGCTATTTAGACCATACCGTTCAGTTAGACGACCAGCACAAAGAGCTTGTGACCACAAACTTAGGCCTACTTTTTTTTAAAAATGGCATTCTTCCAATGATGCTATATGGATATAAAAAGTATGTGATGTCTCAAGAATATACAAAGAATTAAGGTTGAGGGAGGAGCTAAGATGGCAGAGAAAAGGCAGGCACTCACCTAAGCTCTCCCCAATCCCCCTCCAAACATTAAATAATGCTTCAAAATGAATTTTAGAGTGGCAGAACCTATTAAAGGATGGGATGAAACAATTTTCCAGCCCAATTTTCCAGACCCTTAGAAGGTCAGCAGGAAAGGTCTGCTATATCAGGGTAAGAGTGGACCATAGTCCAGCACAGGTAATCCCCCAGCAAGCTGGCAGCAGGCCTTGAGGGTAACTGAATACACAGCAGCTGCAGCTTCCAGAGCTCTCAGCCCACAGAGGGTCAGAAAGAGATTAAAGGGGTCCCTTTTCTAGCACAGGGTACGGGACTCTGTTGCATTGCCTATACACAGATCTAGGTTGCAATCCTGGGTTGCAATCTCAGGGCAAGGAGGAGCACTAGTACACCAGATCTTGAGGCTGCGGGGACCCTGGTCACAGTGCCAGGGAAGAAAAGAGTGCTTAAAGTCACTCACAGACCACAGCACAGGCCAGGAAAGTAGAAAACATACCACTTCTTAGATCATACCACCTTGGAAGAACTGAAAACTTATAGACTCTCAGAATTTAGAGTTCTGAAAATAGCTGCACAAAACCTGAACCTTGGGAAAGTGCTCCCACCACCCTGAGTATCCAAATCTAACATAAAGTTAAAAATCAAGAAATAGGCTTTAAAAAATGAGCAAACAAAAACAACAAATAATCATAATAACCAAGCCATAAAGAGCTACTATGGTGATAGGGAAGATCAAAACACAACCCCTGAAGACAGCAAAGTCAAAACTGCTACATCCAAAACAAAAAAATATGAACTGATCTCTGACCAAAAAGAATTCCCAGAAGAGCAGAAAATGGATTTTAAAAATCAAATAAGATAGGTAGAAGAAAAACTGGAAAAAAACTGACAGTGAAGCAAGAAAATACCAAAAACAGAGTCATCAGCTTGGTAAAGGAGGCACAAAAAAGTACTGAAGTAAATAACACCTTAAAAAAAAGAATAGGCCAAATGGTAAAGGAAGAACAAAAATTCACCAAAAAAAAAACTTTTTAAAAAGCAAAATTGCCCAAATGGAAAAAGACGTACAAAAATTCACTGAAGAAAAGAACTCCTTAAAAAGTAGAAATGGCCAAATGGAAAATGAGGAACAAAGGTCACTAAAGAAAATAATTCCTTAAAAATTAGAATCAAGCAGATGGTAGGTAATGACTGCATGAGACATCAAGAAACAAGAAAACAAAACAAAAGAATGAAAAAGGGGTGGCTAGGTGGTGCAATGGATAGAGCACCAGCCCTGGAGTCAGGAGGACCTGAATCCAAATTCAGCCTCAGATACTTAACACACACACCAAAAAAAAACTAGCTGTGTGACCTTCAGTAAGTCACTTAACCCCGATTGCCCTACCTCCCCCTCCAAAAAAAAAAAGCAAAAAAAAAAAAAAGAATGAAAAAGAGAAAATGTGAAATATCTCTTTGGGGGAAAAAATGACCTAGAAGATAGATCAAGGAGAGATCATTTAAGAATTATTAGACTATCTGAAAGTCACAAACAAAAAAAACCCCTAGACATCATCTTTCAAGAAATTATCAAAGAAAACTGCCTTAATATTCTAGAATCAGAAGGCAAAATAGACATTGAAAGGATCCACCAAATATTTCCTCAAAGAGCACCCAAAATGAAAACTCCCAGAAATATTTTATAGTCAAATTTCAAAGCTCCCAGGTCAAGAAGTAAATGTTATAAGTAGCCAGAAAGAAACAATTCAAATATCTTGGAGCCAGAGTCAGAATACCACAAGATTTAGCAGTTTCTATATTAAAGGATCGGAGGGCTTAAAATACAAAATTCCAGAGGACAAAGGAGCTAGGATTACAACCAAGAATCACCTACCCAGCAAAACTGAGCATAATCCTTCAAGAAAAAAAGTGTACATTCAGTGAGATAGAAGATTTTCAATCATTCCTGATGTAAAGACCAAAGCTGAATAGAAAATCTAACTTCCAAATACAAGACTCAAAAGAAGCATAAAAAGGTAAAGAGGAAAGAGGAATCACAGTAAGTTAAACTGTTTGCATTCCTACATTGGAAGATGATCATTATAATGTCTATTAACTTTATCAATATTAGGGTAGTTAGGAGCAGCATACATAGACAGAGGGCATGGGTATGAGTTGAATATGATGAAATGATAGCTAAAAAAAATCAAATTAAGGGTTGAGGAAGAGGGAGGCCCTGGGAGAAAGGGAAAGGGAGAGATAGAATGGAGTAAATTATCTTACATAAAAAGGTACAAAAGAGCTTTCACGGTGGATGAGAAGGTGGGGAATGTGGGGGTAGGGGAAGTGTTTAAACCTTACTCTCAATGGAATTAGCTCAAAGAGGGAATAGCATACACACTTAGTTAGGTATAGAAATCTATCTTACCCTAGAAGAAAGTAGGAGGGTGAAGGAGATGGGGGGGTGGAGGGAATGGATGATAGAAGGGATGGTGATTGGGGGAGGCAGTAGTCAGAAGCAAAACACTTTTGAGGATGGACAAGGTGAAAGTCAAGAGAGGTACAGGGGTGGATACCTTAAGGCTACATGTTGCCCTCAAGGTCCTCAAGTGCAGCCCTTTGACTAACTCTAAACTTCACAGAACAAATTCCCTTAATAAAAGGATTTTCTGGGGCGGCTAGGTGGCGCAGTGAATAGAGCACCAGCCCATGAGTCAGGAGGACATGAGTTCAAATCTGACCTCAGACACTTAACACACAAACTAGCCATGTGATCTTGGGCAAGTCACTTAACCCCAATTGCCCTCCAAAAAAATAAAAATTAAAAAAAAATAAAAAGATTTGTTCTGTAAAACTTGGACTCAGTCAAAAGGCCATACCCAAGGACCCAGAAGACCACATGTGGACTCAAGGCCACAGGTTCCCCACCCCTGGAAGATAAACAGGAAGAAAATAGGATGAAGGAAAACAAACAAACAGTAATCATAACTATGAAGAAAAAGTTTTATAGAAAATTTCTCTGATAAAGGCCTCATTCCTCAAATATATAGGGAGCTTAATAGCAATGCTACTTGCAGCTGCTGTGGGGATCTAAGACCAATAACACCAGCACACAAAAGGGCTGCTAGCACAGTTTCTTTGATCTGCTTTTCTAAAGGAAAGCAATGCAAAAGGGGACAACAATCTTACTTTAATCAAACATATGTATACATATATATACATACATATACATATACATACATGCACACACACATATACATATGTATGTATATATAAAATTTATTTAGTTCAGGGGGAAAAGTCAGCACCCTGAACTTCAGAGAAAATATAAACGGAAATTACAAGCAGAAATAACAGCATAAAGACCAAGGGCTTCTAACCATATGACCAAATAATATATACATCACAGATCAACAGACAGATCCAGCTGCCTCATCATTACATACGTAGTTACTAGAGAGAGAAGTACCAACATCTGAGTTTTCAAAGGTGGGAGGGGGGGAAGGAGGGTCCTTAACAGTTACCTAGAGTCTCATCTGGCTACATCACACGAACACTCTTCCCATGAGTGAGCCCCAAAGTAAAATGCTAACCTTGGAATATATATACACTTCTTCAGGATCAGAGGTCATGACAGCCCTAGTGACCTAGGCTCATGTGACTCAAACTCATGTGACTTAAGCAGGTCACATGGGCCTATTAATGGATGGGAAAGAGCTTCCCATTAAGCAAAAAATACATTAACAATACAAGAACTGAGTTAAATTTTTAAAAATTAGAGCCATTCCCCAATTGATAAATGGTCAAAGGATATGATTAGGCAGTTTTCAGATGAAGTAATCAAAGATATCTATAGTCATATGAAAAAATGCTCTAAATTACTATTGATTAGACAAATGCAAATTAAAACAATTCTAAAGTACTACCCTACACTTATCAGACTGGCTAATATGACAGAAAATGAAAATAACTAAGGTTGGAGGGTATGTGGAAAATTGAGACATTAATACACAGTTGGTGGAGGTGTGAACTGATACAACCATTCTGAAGAGCAATTTGAAACTATGCTCAAATGTCTAAAAAACTGTGCATACCCTCTGACACAGCAATACCACTATTAGATCTATATACAAAAAGGAAAAAAGAATCATATGTACAAAAAATAATTTATCGCAGCTCTTTGTGGTGGCAAATACTTGGAAATTGAAGGGATGCCCATTGACAGGGGAATAGCTGAACAAATTGTGGTATATGATTGTGATGGAATACTACTGTACTATAAGAAATGGCAAGCACAATGCTCTGAGAAAAACCTGGAAAGACTTACATGAATTGATAAAAAGTGAAATGAACAGAACCAGGAGAACACTGAACAGAGTAACAGCAATATTGTACACTGATAAACTGTGAGTGACTTAGTTATTCTTAGCAATACAATTATCGAAGGCAATTCTGAAGGACATATGATGAAAAATGCTATCCATTTACAGAGAAAGAACTGATGGAGTTTGAATACAGACCAAAGCATTATTTTTTACTTACTTTATTTTTCTTGTTTGTTTGGGAGTTTTTTGGTCTGTGTTTTCTTTTGCAATATGATTATAATATGGAAATAGGTTTTGCATGACTGCAGATATATAACTTACATCAAATTGCTCACCTTCTCTATGGAGTGGAAAGGAAGAGAATTTAGAACTCAAAATTTTTTTTAAAAAAATGCTAAAAATTGTTTTTACATGTAATTAACAAAAATATGTTAGATAAACTTTTCTTTAAAAGAATTAAGGTAGTTGGTTATTTTCTGGGTAGATTTTCTTATATAGTATTGTCTTTAAAAAAATCAGGTTGTCTCTTCTATATTGAAAGCATAATTTTGTTTTCTAATTTGAAAATTAATATTTTCATATAGATATTGTGCAATAAAAGCTGAAGTAGGATGTGTGGTTTTTGCAAATGCTTTAACAGCTGATAAAATTTTACATTTGTAAAAATTAATATATTGTACTAGTACAAAATAGTCTTAAATTATATTTTTAAAAGTTTCAAAAAAAAAGAATTAAAGATGGGCAGCTAGGTGTTGCAGTGAATTAGAGCACTGGCCCTGGAGTCAGGAGGACCTGAGTTCAAATCCAGCCTCAGACACTTAACACTTAACTAGCCTTGTAACCTTGGGCAAGTCACTTAATCCCAATTGCCCTGCCCTTCCCCCCCCACAAAAGAATTAAGGTTGAAAGTTGCCCAAAAGACAATTAAAAAAACACATATTGGGCATTAAGTAGGCTGCAACACAACCATACAGATCTCACAAAAGAGCCACGTAAGGGATGTTACACAAGAGATGTCAAACCAGAAAAGAAGGTGTAGCAAATGTAAGATATCACCATCAAATATACTATGTGCTATACTGGTATCCATGTCACGTCAAGAGAGCTAGAGAATTCCTCCCAATAAAATAGACAGAGATCCTCTGAGGATGATTTACAAGAAGACCCAGATAAGAGTAGCATGGGATGATGAGAGAGTATAGAAGGAGTGTTAATCTGCATCATTGAAGGGACTGTACACATTTATGAGATCACATTCATCTTAAGTATGAAAGTGTAAAAGCTCAGGCAATTCATTGAACTCCTCCATAGTTTTCAATTTCTCCTCTGTAAAACAGGAACAAAAATAATGACCATACTCACCTCATAGGGATGTGGTAAACCTTATGCATTCAAAAGCATTTTGAAGACTAAAAGAATCTATAAGAATATGTCAGAAAAAACTAAAATAGAAAACCATATGAGAAGTTTGACATATAACATCTATTAACACATGGTACTAACCTAAAGGTTTTTAGACAGTCATTCATTTTGCCAGCATTGG
>CM053592.1:141762301-141801869 GCA_028646515.1 Pseudochirops corinnae
AATAATGACCATACTCACCTCATAGGGATGTGGTAAACCTTATGCATTCAAAAGCATTTTGAAGACTAAAAGAATCTATAAGAATATGTCAGAAAAAACTAAAATAGAAAACCATATGAGAAGTTTGACATATAACATCTATTAACACATGGTACTAACCTAAAGGTTTTTAGACAGTCATTCATTTTGCCAGCATTGGCAAGTATTTCATTTGGAGTCAGAGGGCTGGGTTTGAATCCCAGGTCTACCATTTACTTATTCATACACTTAATATCTGTTGATCTATTTCCTTATCTATCAAATAAAGGAGATTGACTAAATGACCTTGAAAAAAAAAAAAGAAATGGCCTTTTATACAGCATGAAACAAGGATGAAGACTGTGTAAGTCACTTAAGGAAATGCTAGCTTCTCTCTTCTGGCCACTAAATGGGATGAATTGTTATTTTTTCAGTGGAAATATGATTTATCATAACCCTGAATCCCACAATCCAAAGACACTAACCTGCAGGTTATCTTTAAATGCCTGTGGTGGATGCTACTTAACCGTTTATTTCCATGCTTAGTGTATATTTCTAAATTTTCTCATACATAGAGTGGGATACTACTACCTATTCACCTGCATTCATGCTGTCCATCCTCAGCCAGGTGTCCTGCTGAAACTTCAAAGTAAACTAGACTAATAATAAAAGACTATTATCTAGAACCAGAGAGGTTCTAGAACCACTGTACTCTACCTTGGTCAGATGACATCTGACCTATCTTGCTTAGATCTTTCTTATACACAGATCTGGTCATGCCCCTTCTCTGCTCAAAAATCTTTGGTGGGGCCTTACTTCTTCCTAACTCAAGTTCAAACTGGTATAGTAGAAGAAGGGTGAATCTGGAGTGGAGGGCCCAGGTTTGAATCCTCACTCTGCCACTTAACACCTGTGTGAGCCTGGGCAAATCATTTAACCTCTTCAAGCCTCAGTTTCTTCACCTGTAAAAGAACATTATTTGACTAGATGACCTCTAAGTGCTATGATCTTCTCCATGGTATTCAAAGTCCTCCATTTGTGCCACAAGAAATGGGGAGGAGACGGTCTTCATACTCACCTGGAGAGCCTCATACAAACTGATGCTGAGTGAGAAGAGCAGAACCAGGAGAACTTTGTACACAATCAGAGACACATCGTCTGTGTGACGATCAGCCTTGATACACTGGACTCTTCTCAGCACCGCACAGTTATAAGGCAACTCTACAAGTCTCAAGATGGAAGGAGATGTCTACATTCAGAGAAAGATCTAGAAAGAACAGAATTTAAAAGGAGACTGAAGCAATCTACATGCTCTTGTTCTTTTTCATGTTTGGTTTATGTTTCCTTTTTCCCACTGTTAACTCCATTGGTTACAACCCTTCTATACAACCAGACTAATGTTCAATTTGAAAATATTTGCAGATCCTATACTTGATTGCGTGCCGCCATGGGGGAGGTGGGAAGGAAGGGGAGAAAACTTGAAAAGAGGTTATGGAACTGAATCTTGTAAACGAAAAGTAAATAAACAAATCAAATTTTAAAAAAAATAAAAATAAAATAAAATAAATAAATAAATAAAATGAGGTCTTTATCAGGGAAAAAAAAAGTCCTCCACAGCACAGCAGCACTCCACATTTCTAGCCTTATCTTTACTATCCTTCATATATTCCCTAGCCCAAACATACCAGCAACTCTCTGCCCCTCAAGGATATGTTGCATTCTGAAATACATATATTTATAGACACACACATATTATACATATGACTGATATATGTATATACATCATATATATATCATATATATATATGCCTTTGCACATGCTATTTCCTACTTAAGGAATGCCTTCCCTCTTTCTATCAATTGAATTTCTACCCATTCTTTAAATCCCAAATGCCTTCTATTCCAGGAAGTCTTCCATGATCCCTTCAGCTGATAAGGCTTTCCTCTCAGATCTATCACTTTGTTTTGTGATTCTTTTATGCACTCATCATGTAATTAAAGTTATCAGTCTCTGTACCTTTAAGTCTACTACACCATGAAATGAATGTTCTCCCTCTCAAAACCTAGCACAATGCTCTGTATACCATAAGCACTTAATATTTGTTGTTTTTATATTGTCTGGCACTCTGCTCAGATAGAAGTTAGAGAAAGACAGAGTTAAGCTCTATGTAAGAAAAAAATCTTCCCAACAATTGGCTATCCAAAGGTGAGTTGGACTGCCTTGAGAGGTAGTGACTCTCTCTACCCCTGCCCCCCTTCTCATCCCTTGCCCTCATCCCTCACCCACCACCAGCAGCTGCCTTATCCCCAGCCCATCCAAAGTCTTCAAGGTGAGGTCACAGGACCACTTTGGGGATTTGGGATCAGGTGTGGGTTGCACTAGTCAGCCCAAGTTCCCTTTCAACTCCAAGCGTCTTTGATATGACTCATGTTCCACATTTGTAAAAGGATAGGATTATATCAGATGATCTCTAAGATCTTCTAAGTTCTAACATCCTATGATTCTACATGAACAAAACTTCAAAAAACATGAAGTGGTAGACAAATAACAAGACATTAAAAAGATTACAATTCTTTACAATGCATCACATGTTGTTTATTGTTTAATCATTTTTCAGTTGTGTTCAACTCTTTGTGACCCTATTTGGGGTTTACTTGGCAAAGACACTGGAGTGATTTGCCATGTCCTTCTCCAGCTTATTTTACAGATGAGGAAACTGAGGTAAACAGGGTTAAGTAACTTGCCCAGGGTCACACAGCTAGTGTCTGAAGCCAAATTTGAATTCAGGAAGATGAGTCTTCCTAGTAGCCATTTCATAAATTCATGAGGAGGAGGAGGAGGAGGAAGGCATTCCAATTAATAGTTATCATCTAGTACTAAACTCAAACATTTTAATTTGGGAAATTAAGTCTACAGGGTTGAATATAAGGACACATCTTTTATGTCAATGTTATATCCCACAGACATTGTTTCATTATTTGGTAAACAGAATGCATTGTTAGAGATTTCACTTAAAAATAAATTCCAAGCTTGTTGCAAATACTTGCTTTTTAAATTAACTACTCTGATTCAGCTCTTGAAGAAAATGTCAAATACAATACAAACATTGTGTGCCAGGGCAAACAACATAATAGTATCTATTTATTCTGGAATGACATTTAGTTTCTAAGTAGCAGACATCTGACTAACCCCAGAAGAAAGGTTGTACCATGTGTGTGATACAAATGATCAAGTCAGACTCTCAACACAGTGACGTTACAAAAAAAAACAAACACAAAAACAGAAAAAAAAAGACCTCTACTTTGGGCTCAGAGATCAATATTTAAGACAGATACTTTCTCCACTTTAGAGAACAGAGTACCATTAAGAACTTTGAAGCACCTTGTACTATTTAATGGGGTGGATAATTTTCTGAGTCACTGCAGCTCTATCTGCTTCATCTGCTGTGGTATAAGGAAGGCTTTGAAGAAAGGAGTCTCAGACTTAAGGCAAGCCCTTCGGCCAGCTCATCAAAAACAGGACTTTAATTAAAACTCAAAAATATCAAGAGTCAGAAAAGGATGAGTGCTGGGAGTGGCCACAATGAGCAGCTGACATCACCCTGTGTGTTACTGTTCCAACACTAAGAGAAGCAGATAACCAGCCTTAAATAAACCTGATTCCAATTACAAAGTACTTTCTCTACCAGCACTATATGAAGGTGGTGGTGCAAGTATTATTTTTTCCTATTTTATGGATGAGAAAACTGAGGCTCAGGAAAGTGAAAGACCTTGCCCATTCTTATATGGGTTCTCCTGACTCTAAGTCCAGTACAGCATGAGACCTCAATATGGCCCCTGTTTAACAATGGTAAATTAATTCATGCTGCTCCAAAAGAAATTCTAAGTCCCCTTGGGCCTCAGCATTTAAGTCTCAAGGACAGCAGAAAATCAGCTCTAAAAGAGACTCTATTACAGTGCCTTGGCCTCAGTGAATCTAAGACACAATGGAGGGAGGAGGGTCTTTGCTTCCAGGGAGTCAGAGATCAGGCTCTCAGTGCCTTTACCACATGTGGGGTATTTCCTGTGTACATTTCACCCCCTACCCTCCTGGGATACAGCTGCTGAGTGTACAATGGGAGTTCAGCCCCAGTGATCAACTTACCACTTTATTATTCTTCATCAGCTATATAAGACTTAGAGACCTGCAAGATCTGGCCCTTAGGAGTCACAGGCAATGGTTCCATATTCTGATCCCAAAAGATTGCTGCCCCCTAACTAGTCATTCCCTCTGCACCTGCTCCCCTAAGCCTTTTTCCACATAGTTAAATTTGCTAAAGTGAAGATCTTCATGCCTACCTAGCACTCCCCATATTCTCATTCCTTTCCACCTCACTTCTCCCACTCCTTAGTTCACATTATTCTCTGCCTTTCTATTACATTAAGCCATCTAAAATCCATGTTCAAATGTTAACAAACCCTTTTTAAACCCATTTCACACTCTTTTCACCTTCCTGCTTACTCCAGAAAGCAATGCATCCCCTCTACTTTCTCCAACACTGGGAGTTCCTTCTTTCAAAGCACAAGCCAGGAGGAAAAGGCATACCCCATGATCCTCACTCTTGCTTTTGCCACTATCAGTGACTAACTACTCTCTCTTCCTTTAACACTAGAAGGAACAGAATTTAAAATGGCCGCAAGGGACCAAGTTGTATCAATTGATACAGTGTATTTGCATATAGGAGAGACAGTAGGTTGAAATTTTTACTTAAAGCAAAATTATAATCTGTGCTTATAATTATTTGCATTTGAATGTACTTGTACAGATAGGAGAAATCTAAATTAAAGTGAAATTATTTTAAAATCCTTGAATAGAATTCATGCAGCTGGTCCTTCATTCCATCCACTTTTTCGTCCTGTCCAACTCCTCTTCACAAGTATCTACTACCTTCAAGTCATTCGCTCTCCTGTCTCACAGTCTTCCTCTTTATAGCTATCCCTGCTGTCATGCTCCAGTCCTTAATCTCTTCCTTGAACTTCAGTCTATTACTATTATCATCATTTTTTAACAGCCAGCATTTATATAATGCTTAAAGGTTTACAAATATCTCATTTTTTTAATACAACAATCCTGAGAGGCAGATCTATAATTCTTCACATTTTACAGATGAATCAAAAAGAGTTTAAGTGACTTGCCCAGGATCACATAGCTATTAAGTCTCTGAGGCTGCATTAGAACTCAAGTCTTCCTGATTTCAGGTTCAGGGTTCTATCTCTTACACCACATAGTCACCACTTGCCTGCTGGACAGCTCCACTTAAATGTTACATAGGCATCTCAAACTCAACATGTCAGAAACAGAACTTATAATTTTTTTCCCAAATCTATTCTTCCTCTAAATTTCTTCATTTCTGATGATATCACCATCTTTCTAGATACACAGTTTGACAAGCTCACAGTTATCCTCAATTCTTTCCCCTCCCTTGAGCCTCATAACCAATCAGTTGCCAAATCTTATCAAGCCACAGCATCTATCACCTCAATCCCCTTCTTGACACTAACAAAGCCTCTACACTACTTCAGAGGCCCTCATAGCTCTTCACCCCTACTTTTGCAATAGCTCCCTAATTGGTCTTCCTGATTCCTGTCTCTCCTCTATCCCTCTGGGTCTATGAATTTGGTTTTTTAAAAGTATTTTGATAACTGTTTTTCAATAATAGCTATTTAATTCAATATCTTTTCTTCTATAATCTTATATTTTATTTTTCCTGTCCTTTATTTTATTCATTTAAATACATTATTCTGAAGATGACATAGACTTCTTCAAAGACTGTGAAAGGGTCTTAACTATGACACAAAAAGTAAAGAATCTCTACACAGTTGTCAAATTGAGATGACTAAAACATAGATTTGACTATAATCCTCTTCCCTTTCCTGCCCCCATTCAAAAATCTTCAGTGGTTTCCTATCTTCTCTCAAGTATGAAATATAAAAACCACAAATATATAAAAACCTGGTAGTTAAAACCTTCTTCAGTCTGGCTCCCTCCTACCTTCCCAGTCTTCATGCATATTCCTCTCCCTCATACACTGTTTGAGAGAAACTAGCTTTCTGACTGTTCCCCATACTTTGCATAAATGCTTCCCCATATGGGGCATGCCTTCTCTTCTCCCTCTGCCTCAAGAGAATCTCTCCCTTCCCTCAGAGCACAGTTCAGGTGCCACCTCTCAAATAAGGCCTTTCCTGATCTTCCCAGTTAGTAGCATTCTCTTCCTCTTGTAAAAGGTGTATATGCAAATATACATATATATATATATATACATATATACTATATATATTGCATTTGCATTACATTCATGTGTGTGTGTGTGTTGCATTTACTTAACTTGTGTATGAATTCAATACACAGGATAGTATGCCCTAAAATTCTACAGTATGTGCAACATCAAACGAACTTAGTATTGGATTTGGATTCACCTCATCCCAAAATCTATAGCTGCATTATCTATTCCATCCTACATTTGGGGAGGAAAAAAGCATCCCAATATACCTCAGCATACTGGTACCAGGAACCTTTTCCCATCGAGACACAAATTCAAACACCAGATTCTGCTGGGAGCCAAGTACATGTTCTATATGTGGGGTGGGTGTGCATCATCTCCCACTACCTTGGGATGGAGATAAAAAAATTGAACTTCATAAGAGTTGTCATGCTCTTGAGATCTGATCACTAAGTATTTACTGACCCAAACATAAGGCTCAATTTGTCTACTTTGTGGTGCTTAAAGAAAGAACAATCTAACATTCCTTTGTCATCACAGGATACTGAAGGATTGAAGCCTCAGTCATCTAGCATTTCTTCATCTTTTGTTTCATTTTTGTCTTTTATCCCCAGTATCTTCTCCAGTACCACATAGAAGACACTTTAGAAATGTTTATTGACTTGTTTTAAATTCAAAGGAGCCAGCACCAAAAAATAAGAAACCCCAATATGTATGAAATTCTGAAGACATAAACATAAACAATTCAATAAAGAAAAGTTGAGGGCATTTAAAGGGACTCAGAGAGATGAACTAGGAACTCCATTTAGATTTTTTAAAAACATATATCAAACATGAAATTATGGACAGATAATAGAGAATGAATATAAATGTGTGGCACAATCCTGTAAGAACTATAAAAGTGCTAAAGCTCAAAATGCAGTAAGACTGATAATGAATATTAAGGACAAATGTAGGAAGCTTTTTTTTAGTTACTTGGGAGAACAAAAGATCATGCATAGGAGGTATAGGCCCAATACTCATGTGAATGGAATGGTAACAGAGGTCAAAGAAGGTGATCTTTAGATAGGAAAGGCCACAACAAAAATTGTTAATAGGTATTTGAAATCTAACTGTCCTTGATGAGTTCAAGTCACACGACCTAAATAAACTACTTCACAGGCTGCTAGGAAAGGGAGATGTGGCTAACAAGTCCTCATAACTATCCTGAGTTATGGACTAGGTGAGACTACACTTGGGCAGCCTCAGAAATGGCTGACTGGCACTTATTGATGGTTCTCTAATGAAGGGTAAAAATATTGGTCAATTTCATGACAATATCTCTCCCTCAGTCCTTCCATAGTAAGGACATGCAAACATACCTCTTTGCCTACAAAAATGGACTTATCTGTTAGTTCCTCATAAGGAGGACAAAGACAACTTCTAATTGGATTGTATGACAAAGGCTGCCCCCAAGATGATTTGATTGGCTGGAAATCTTGGCAGAACAGTCAACCAAAAGACCAGCTAAGATTTTTTCACCTTTTTTCCCCCTTATTCCTGTTCAGAGGACAGATCGGATCAGATCCAGGTTCAGGAGGTAGTCTATGAATATAAAGTCTCCTTTCTATAGGAACCATTAATAGCTGCCTTGGCTAGTTACATATGCTCATTCATTGCTTTCTAAGCATAGTGCCCCAAGACTGGACTTTCTTGGCCCAAGAGAAAGCAGCAGTCAGGACAATGATAGAGTTCCTTCCAAAAGTACATGGCAAAAGCAGGTATGTCTTTGCCCAATGGACAGGTGTTCACGGACAATGTTCCTGAACTTCAATCTTCTATGCAGAGGAAAAGAATTTCCTAGGCAGAACAATCCTGGAATATATCATTCTAGCAAAGAATGGAGACTCTGTGGGTAGTACCAGTCTTGAAAGTTTCATCAAGAATAAGCCCAAGTTTCAGAGTTTTGGGACCTGGCTTCTAGAGAGGAGAGTTCCTGGGCACCATTTCTTTTAAAGGTAGAAAATAATCACCCACACATCCCTGGAGCTAAAGGGGTGGCAAATGCTAAAGTCACACCATGGAAGGATGGGATTGTGACATTTCCACCCTGTCATTACAGTTAGTCACTTGGGCATCACAAGTCTGATGGATAGAGAGCTGTCCAAAGTGTGTTTGCTTCCCATAAGTCTAAACCACAGACAGCAATGAATCTTGAAAAGATCATGTAGGACCTTGTGAAAATGCTAGATTCACCAAAATGTTGACTTGTTCCCCTGCTGACAGCCCCTCTTCCAAGAGGAACTACTATGATTATTTGTGTTTTCTGTATCTGTTTATAGGCTCCTATAGGTCCTCCATAACTACATTTTTTGTAAAGCAAAATAAAGTTTGTCCTATACCAGGGGTGGGAAACCTGTCACCTTGAGGTCATTTGTCACCCTCTGGGTCTTCAAGTGCAGCCCTTTGATTGAATCCAACCTTCACAGAACAAATCCCCTTATTAAAAGGATTTGTTCTATAAAATTTGGATAGAGTTTGGGTAGAGTCAAAAGGCTGCACCCAAGAACCTAGAAGGCCATATATGGCCTTGAGGCCACAGGTTCCCCACCCCTGTCCTACACACAGTCCGCATTTGTTACTCAATGCTTACATAGGAACTGGGGACCTCAGTTCCCTACATTTGTGGAAACTTAAGACATAAACATATTTGGAGATGTTCCCAGAATAAACTCTAGTTTGGGGTGGTAAGCTAGAGTATGACCCTTTTGTGGGTCTGTCCCTAAGATCAGAATCCTATGAGCCCAGAGTCCAAGGTGTCAGTTTGTTTTCACTTTGGAAGGAAATATTCAGTGGAATGCTATAGGGATATGTCCTTATTCGGTAATTTTTCAGTTGTTTCCCCCTCTTCTTGACCCCTACTTAGGGTTTTCTTGGCAAGGACACTGGAGTGCTTTGCCATCTCCTTCTCCAGATCATTTTGGAGGCAAGGAAACTGAGGCAAACAGGTTAAGTGACTTGCCCAGGATTACAAAGCTAGTAAGTCTGAGTCCAGATATGAACCCAAGGAAGCTGAGTCTTCCTGACTCTAAAACTGACTATCCACCATTCCACACAGCTGCTCCAGGGATATGTATGTTCTTAGCCCTCTTTAATTTAACATATTTCTCAATTGCTTGAAGCCATAGATGACATGTTTATCAAATATGCAAATGACACAAGCTAGGAGGAATAGTAACACAGTGGATGACATAATCGGGATGCAAAGAGATCTCAACAGGCTACAATGAAAAGCTGAATTTAATAAGGTAAATTTAACAGAGGTAAAAGCAAAGTCCTAGTCTTGTGTGCCAAAAGATCTGAGATGAAGGGAGGGATGATGAGGAAGGGAGAAATATGGGGAGGTATCTAGGTAGCACAGTGAATAGAGCACTGGTCCTAGAGTCAGGAAGAGCTGAGTTAAAATCCGGCCTCAGACACTTAACACTTACTAGCCGTGTGATCTTGGGCAAGTCACTTAACCCCAATTGCCCAGCCTTCCCCCACCCCAAAAGAAAAAGCAAAAAAAAAAAAAAAAAGAGAGAGAGAGAGAAATATGGCTGGACAATTGTTCATGTGTAAAAGACATCGAGGTTTTGGTGAAATGAAGCTTCAATATGAGTCAAATGTACCTTTGCAGCCAAAATAACCACTGTAATATTAGGATGTAATATTAGGAGATATCAAGGTGACAATCCTGAAGTTCTCTATCTTGGTCACACCTCATCTGGCATAAGGGACCCAGTTCCAGATATAAGATTTTGGAAAGAGAATAATCAAGCTAAAGAACATCCAGAGGACAATGCTGAAGGATATTTAGCCTAGGGACATATAAACTGGAAAACTGAGGGGTTAAAGGAGATGTATTTGTCTTCAAGGATTTGAAGGCAAAGAGGTGTCACCTGGAAAGAGGCATCAGATTTCCTGCACTTGGTCCTACAAAGCAAAATCAGGAATAGCAGATGGAAGCTGGATAGAAGCTGTAATAAAGCAGTTTAGGCTTGATATAAGGAAAAACTTCCTGACTATTGGAGATATCCAAAAGTCAAATGGGCTCTCTTGGGAAGCCACAGGTTCTTACTAGAAGTCTTCAATTTAAGGTTAGATGATGACTTTGTGGGAAGGCATAGAGGGGATTCTTAAACAAGGACATAGTTTGGACTAGATAGCCTCTTAAGATTCTTCTAATTCTGAAATTCTATGAAATACCAGGGATATATAACAAATAGTCTTTTCCAAAAAGAGTGATTACAGGAGCTATAATTGCTCTCAATCCATTTTTGGTAATCAAGGAAACCAAGGAGTCTTATGACAAACAGGTATTATTAAGAAACAGAATTAAGCAGAAGTGTAGCCCTGAGCACAAAATTAAAAACTGTAGTATTTAAAATAATATTCAGTGTAAAAAAAAAAAAAGTATAGTATCAGGTAGTAAAAAAAATTGTAAAGTTGCTGTCTTGTACATCTTTGTCAGTTATAAAGTACTAATGGAAATCCATTTCAAGCCCGGTAAGAATATTTCTGGGCTGCTAAGTAAGTGGCACAATGGAGTAATTCCTTATAAAGAAGAAAGAAACCAGTAGACATCCCACTTCTTTCCCCCTCTCATATGCCCAACACTCTAAAATTTAAAAAATTTTAAATGCTACTGTTTCATGTTAAGGACAATAGGATGTCAGTAAACTATCAGAAAAATTCTGTGATGAAAGAAGGATTTAGGCATTCATATCTATCAAAGCCCTCTAGAAATATTCCTAATTGGTACTGCTAAAATAAATTTCCTTCTATCATAGACCTCAGTATAAGAAGACAAGATAACAGAGAATGTATACCCAAATATGACTAACCAATAAAAGCAAAAAAAAAATCAGTTTATTAAGATAATTGTTGTGGGGGCAGCTAGGTGGGGCAGTGAATAGAGTACTGGCCCTGGAATCAGGAGGATCTGAGTTCAAATCCAGCCTCAGGCACTTAACACAAAAACTAGCTTTGTGACCTTGGGCAAGTCACTTAACCCCAATTGCCCTACCTTCCCCCCTCCAAAAAAAAAAGCAAAAAGAAAGAAAAGAAAATTGCTTTTTGTATCAAATTTGCTCAGATTAAAGTTTAATTTTTAAAAACATGTTCTCTAAAAAATATATGTAATATGCTCTATGGACAAATTGACATTTTTATGTATCTAAGTAAGAACAAAGCCACAGAGTGCCTTGTGAAGATTAGGTCAGTAACAAACCTCTGGTATAAGCTGTCACAGAATCTCAGAGTTGGAAACTACCTGGGAGATCACATCTAGGCCACAGTAAGTGAGAATCCCCTATACAGTATCCTCAACAGGAAATCACTCAGTCTCCACTTAAAAACCTTCAGTGAAGAGGAAGCTACCACAATCTGAAGCAGCCTATTCCTCTTATAGATACCTTTGAGAATTAGGAAGTCATCCGTAATGTTACAGCAACACCTATCTAGAAGTGTGCAACTTCTACCCACTACCTAGTACCTACTACTACTACTTCTACCCAGTTAAAGAGAAGTACCTTAGGCCTACAAGGATGTTAATCTAATCATTTATTTATCAGCTGGTAAAAGAATTAACAGAACAGACTGAAACTCAAAACTTGATAGTTTAGAATTATATCATTATGAATTAAAGACAAATGAGTTCTTGAGATGTTATTTCAGACCTACAGAAATCAAGATGCGCCACGATACTCTCACATATATCAAAAGTGCTTAGATTTTATTTCATAAAAGTATTTTCACTCTACTCCTTTTCATAAACCAGTCTAAATTAGGAAGATGTCACTGTTTGATAACAACATGGTGACTACTCATTTAGAAAAATGCCCTCTCAAAAAGTAGTAAAGATGACCATTGGATAACAAAAAAATTGGGAAGTAGACTAAGAAAACATTGATGAGCTGAATAGAGAAATCAGAGATGACAAATCCCAATCATGATTAACTTTTAGAAATATTTGTTTGAACACATTAAAGGGAACATAATTAACCACTACCCCTAGATGTAAACAAGTGATCTAAAACAGGGCGTAGGAAACAGTATTATGAAACTTGGGAATATGGTCATTTGTTAGTCTAGTACTCACTGGAAAAGAAGTTGAAAAATCCCCTCACAAAATATTAATTTTCCCTTATTGCAAGAGACAACTCAGTATTAGCGTTACTATTCGGCTTAGTTTCACTAAATTTAAATTCAATACATATAGCTTAAGCACCTAACACATGGTCACTGAGCATGCTGTCACAGAAAGGCACTGGATTTAGAGTTAAGAGACCTACCTCCTATTCTGGCTTCTATTAAAACTAGTTGGGTGACCCCATGGGCAAATCATATAATTGCTTAGCCTTATCTACAAAACGGAAATAACACTGGCAATCTCTACCTAATGACATAATTCAATAAGCACTGAAGCAAAGCTCACTAACTGGTAGTTGTGGGGAAAGAACTTCATTAACCTTAAAGTGTCACATAAATGTTGGTTGTTATTCTTATTTGTCTACCACTTCTAAGTAGAGCTCCGTGCTTAGCTTACCTTTCTCTCTCCTTTTTTACTGCTGACTGATATAAGGCAGAAGTACAAGAAGATGAACTGCCAGGCAGACATAAGAAAAATGTCTCCCTACAAGGCACTGTATATAGCTTAATAATGCAAGTTGGGAAGAATGAAACTCCACTGTCACCCCCAGAACCTATGTGCTTCAAATGAGCAAGTAACCACATGCCTGCATTAATATTTATGACTGACACCTGCAGCCCATCTTTGTACAATTAAGAATTCATATCAAGTAGGATCTCAGAGCCAGCTATTTTTCTAAAGTGTAGAAAGGAAGTGCTGAATATGGCATATGTAAATCTAGCATGTTTATTTGAAGCAGAGATCAGATTTACTGATATTTTTTAATGCATTACACTTTGAGTGATTCTAATCTCCTAGAAAAAGGAAAATTCATAGTCCAATGTATATAGATATGCAATCTCTTTAATTTTCAAAAGGACCTGTAGCTGGAAAATTAGGCAAGGACAAAGTTTATGACTTGTTACTTAATATTTATTAAATACAAACAATATATTAGCCATTGTACAAAACAAATGGTCTCTGCCTTCTAGGAGTTTACATTCTAAAGTGACATGGCACATACTGCATATACTGTATACACATATGTTGCATACTCTGTTATATATGAATATAAAACATGTGTGATATACACAGCATATACAGTAAACTGCCTATAACTAAAACCACACAAAACATTCATCACTTATGGTTGGCTTAATTTTGTGCTGTTTCATATTGCATCTTCTCCTCCAGTATCTCTAGTTTGATATGCCACATGCATAGTAAGGAGATAAGACCCTTTAAACTATCCATTTAGTGTATAAAGACTCCCTGGTGGAATTTTTAAAAGGTCTTTAATAATGGAAGGAAAGAACACAGCAAAAGTGAAGTGACATAATTCTAGGCACTTACATATGTGAAAGACACAGGGTGGGTGGCAGAATAAGACTAAGTTAATTAGTCATGAAAAGTTATATTTTACTAAAGGAAAGAAAACAGGTAAAACAGGTGAGTCAGTTCAGCAAGTGTTGAATGAATATAGGTATCAGCTGACTGACAGAAAGTTTTAATGTGAAGAATAAGGACGACCCAGGCTGAAAATGAGTCATCTTAGCTTCCTGTGTCTTTCCTCCCCAAATCTCCCATGGTCTTCCTCCTTTTCCTTCAAAATCTCCCTTTATATCCCCTCCCTTCCATTCCTTCTAGAACACTGTCACTCTCTTCTAGATTACTGTAATAAGCCCTAGTCTGAGTCCCTAAATCCAGTCTCTCCCCTTCTCTACTGCATCCTCCTTGCATTAGTTATTGGAATAATCTTTCTAAAACTCCACTTTCATGCTATTACCCTACACTAAAGCCTTCAATGGTTCTGATTGTCCATCTAAACAAAGTTCACCCCTTCTCTGTGGCTTTCAAGAGCCTCCATTACCCAGCCCCTTCCTGTCCATCCCATCTTATTTCACACTACTCTCTTACACACATCCTCTGCCCAAGGCAGCAATTTCCTTATCCTATAAGCACGTCTAACTTGTTCCTGTCTCTTGTGTCTTTGCCCATGCTGCTTTGGCCTGGAATGTCTATCCCCATCTCCTACCCTCTATCCATTCCAATTACACCAATACCATCCTAGTCTACTTCATCTATTTCCTCTTCCATAAAATCCTTCCTGACTATATCAGTCTTCACTGAAAGTCCCTTTCCCTTAACACCTTTGAAAATTACAAAGCATACTACTCTCTGGCATTAATTTATATGTTTATTTTGCACTTTTTGATACTTGTTTCATGTACGTTACTCTCATCTCCACAAGTAGGGTCTAAATTTCTGGAGGACAGGGCCCATACCCCACTATATCTACTGGAATATACCACAGGCACTCCACAAACACTTAGATAACTGATGAGAAGGTATATTTAATAGGGAGCTATGAGATTTTTTTATAAATATGCTATCAACATGTCTGGAAAGCAAAATATAGCTTTTTAGAAAGATCAGAAGAACTAAAAGGGGAGGCAGAGAGAATGACAAGAAGTTGATTTATAGTGTGACAGGCTCTAGAAATGATATAGCTGCAAGAGCACCGGATTTGGAGTCAGTAAGTACTAGAAGTGAGTTCTAATTCTGGCTATACTACCACCTGTTTGACCTTAGAAGTTACTTCACCTCTCTGGCTCTCAGTCTCCTCATCTACAAAAAAAGAACGAGTTGTACTTGATGACCTTTTAAAGTCCTGACAGCCCTCAATAAGTCTATGAGCCATGAATATCATCTCTCCTGATCTTCACAAATCTAACCACCAAATAGGGGAAGAAAACATTCCAGTTCTCAGCCAGCCACGGGCTTCTTTAATTATAAGCAGCTCACAGGTAAGAACAGGACAAAAAGAGTATGGCCATTATAAAGGTTAGTATCAATAGTCTATTACATGTCTAATTATAATAAGACTTAGAAACTGAGAAATCTTGGGTCACTGCCCTTCAGCTTACAATAAAGTATAAGACTCAGGGAGTCTAGAAAAGGAATAACCTTGAAGAGTAACAAAGCTATTGTTTCTTCACTAAAGATATCTAAGTCTGTGCTTATGCCTCATACAAAAGGTGCTCTAATATTTGTTAATGAAAATAACACATCTTTTCATCGCTTGCATTCACAAGCAACATGCAGTTTTAATGACTTACATATCTTGAACAGGCACTGCATATGGGCAATGATGTAGGCCCAGAATTTAATAGATGGAAAGTAGCTGGATCACATTGGGCAAATACTTCCTAAATGAAAAACACTTAATGATCCCAAGCTTGTCACAGTCACGAACTCAATCTTTTTAAACCAAATATTCTTCTGGTGATATCATAGGGGTAATATCATGATCTTGTTAGAATCAAAATTACAAGTGTTCCACAAGAGGAAGAAGGGAAGAAATAAACATTTGCAAAACACCTACTATGTGCCATTCACAATGTTAAGCATTTTTATAAATGTTATCTCAGCTGAGTCTCAAAACAACCTTATGAGGTAGATGCTATTATCCCCATTTTGCAGAGACTTGACTGAGGTCACACAGCCAGTAAGTGCCTGGGGCTGGTTTGAACTCAGAGCTTTCTCATTCCAGGCCCATCCCTCTATCCACTGCACCACCAGCTACCTCCAAAGGACAATGGACATTGGACACATTACCAATGATGACTTGCACACCAAAAGTGGCATAAAACATATCAGATCCACACGTGGCCAAAAGAAAGAGGTAAGCCAGTCATGTAGAGAGTGAGGGACAATATATGTACAAACCAAATGTTCCACTATTATCTACTAGTATCCAGTGGATTGGACAGAGCCTCTATGGAGGATTTGAAAGGACACAAACAAGAATCACCTGGAATGAGGCAGGATGAACAGGATGTAAACTGCAATAGTTAAAAAAAAAAGGAGCCACATCAATGAAATCAAGATTGGCAAACATTGCCAACATAGCTATTCAATTCTCCATATTTGTTAAGTCAAATCACAGCCCACTGGAAGCCCATGGATTTAGGTTGTTTCTATTTAGAATTGCTAGGAAGTACAGAGGTTCAAGAGAGAATCTATACTCCCTCCCATATACACATGGTATGAGATACCATCCACTTTCAAGGATCTAGAGACGCTAATAAGTATAAATATGTGTGTGTGTTGCCTTTCAAGGAACTAACTCTAAAATTCGGGGGCTAGAGTAGCTCTCCAACCTTACGCTATGGTCTTCTGATCCTTTGATGTTCATTTTACTCTCTCCTTTTTTTTTTAAACTTCCAACAGCACAAGTCCCAGTGCTACTCCATTTTTTTTAGGTCTATATAGAGAAATGCCTATTCTTTGAAACACAGAAGGCTAAACAAACCTACACCAATTTCCTCCTCTTCCTAGATGCAGAAAGAACCCTAGAGTTGATATCAAAAGACCTCAGTTAAGATTCCAGTTTGACACTCCCTGGCGATCATGGTCAGTCACTTTGCCTCTGGGTCTCAGTTTTTTTCATTTGTAAAACTGGATAACCATAATTATACTATCCACTTCACATGGTTGTTCAGAAAGCGTTGAAAATGTAAAATGTTACAGAACCACAAGAAATTATAGTTTGGTACAAATTTCTATTTTTGGACATTTATATATGAGTAAGATGTGACTATAAAGTAAGGAAACTCATTCCTGTGAGGTTTATAGAATCCATATTACTTTAGTTACACCTCATAATAATTACAGCTCATTTCTATAATGCTTTAAGGTTTTTACTAATAGCTGATATTAATATAGTCTTTCATAGGTTACAAAGTGTGTTATAACCATTATTTCACTTGAGCCTCACATCAGCAGTATGAAGTGGTATAGCTATTATCCCCATTTTATAAATAAGGAAACTGATGCGGCAGCTAGGTGGCGCAGTGAATAGAGCACCTGCCCCGGAGTCAAGAGGACCTGAGTTCAAATGTGACTTCAAATATTTAACACTTACTAGCAATGTAAACTTGGGCAAGTCACTTAACCCCAACTACACTGCCTTCCCCCCCCCTCCAAAAAGCAAAATAATAATAATAATATTGATAATAAGGAAACTGAGGTACAGGGAGTATAATTTGTCCAATATCATGCATCTATTAAGTCCGAGTCAAAAATCAAGTCCAAGTCTTGTGATGAAAAGTTCAGTACCTTTTCCGCTCCATCTCAGAAATATACTGTCACAAGAACCCTAGGGAGGGGGCAGTACAATATACCCATTTTACAGAAGTGAAAACTGAGGTTCGTAGAGATTTTTTTTCACTCATATATAAATGCACATCCACCTACATATATCCATTTCAAATAATACATGTCTATTTCAAAAATAGAGCTAACTACCTTAAATGTCTGATATTTTCTTTCATCTTCTACATTTGATCTGATATGGTTACATGTAAAAGATCTTAGTGATCTATCAATATGGAATCCTGTGATGCTTCCCTATAAACAGGCAGTTATTGAGTAGAAAGTTGAAGTGTTCTACCCAAATAAATACAATAAAGCATTGTGGGAAAAGCAAAGGATTACAGTTTTAGAGCTGGAAGAAAAGTTAAAGAATATTTTATCTAACTTCTCCATTTTACAGGAGAAGACTGTGGTCCTAAAAAAGATGGACATTGTCCAAGATCACACAGGTAATATGACAAATCATCGGTCAGCCCAGTAATAAGAATTAAGCATATTATTTATTTGGCATACTGCTGACTTAGCCAATTAAAAAAATTCTGAGGTATACATCTGAGACTTAGAATAACTACCCCAGTGTTTTATCATCTTATAAAGATGACAAGATACTGGGGTAAAAAGCACTTTTTTACTCCAGTTTTGTATAGGTTTATCTTCTGTTGGCTATCTTGTGTTATCAATTAACTAACAGAAACTTCAGAATGATGATGTCCTAGAAACTGTTCAAGTTAAATATGATGATGTGTGCTTTGGAGTCATTTGCTATAAAAGGTCAAACTCAGACAAGTAAAACATAATTTTTTTCTGTTCTTCACATATAAAACTTTAAAACATCAAAAAATATAAAAGAAGATTACACCCATACTCTTCCAACCAATTTGAGTTTTGCTAAGTCCTCAAAATCTTAAGATAATAGTTTCTCCCAAGCTTGCCCTACAGAATAATTTTCTTTGATGGACCACATTCTTCAGAACAGACCTCAGCTTCTAATCAAGGGCAGAGCTGTTGACAAACAGCAGTGTATTTCTAGACACATCAATAGCCCTTTGGTTGTAATCTGAGAACCACAGATGCAATCCACAATGATGGTGGTAGAACTGGCTGAGGCTCCTATTCATTAATGCAGAAGAGTCACTGTTCAGAAACTAGAAGAATTATTCCAATTATTTCTTCAGCAAAGTCAAGAGCATTAGTGTTAGAGTAAAATGAATGCTGACAGAAATGTCACAAACTCCAAATATGAATGTGAAAACTAAAAGCCTTCTTAGCTGTATTTCTAGCTAACAGATGTCACTTTATGTGAGTAATTTAATAAGGTCATAAATTATATGCTATTCTTCTCTTCATTCTGCCTTTCAATTTTTACTACATTTAACTGGCTTTAAGGAAAAAGTTTTATCAAACTATATACAAACAATGTGATAGCAAGCAATTCTCAAAGTGGGGTCTGGAACCCCTGGAAGTCCCTAAGACCCTTTCAGGGGGTCTGCAAGGTCAAAACTATTAATAATATTAATTAACACAAAATTAATCATACTAAGATGTTTTAATTTCTAATACGATAAATATTTATAGATATAATCCATAAAAACAAAAGTTCTTTTGGGTGGGAAGGGGTGTTCCTCAACAGTTTTTAGGATGTAAAGAGTCCTGAAATCAGAAAGTTTGAGAAGCCTCGCAATAAAGCCAAAAGTAAAATATCATCAAAGCACAATAAAAAGAATAAGTCATAATATGAGCAGTATACTAACAGCCACTACACTAGGGTCACCAAAGAGAATACCTTTCACGTCACCTACCAGAAAAGGCTGTTAGTGAAATCTAAGCCCCCTAAACTCTGGGGTAGAGTTCTCCCAGCAAACAATGCAGCCAACTTGTTAAACTCCAATTTGAAAATCAACAGAATACCTGCTAATTATAGCAATATTCAACTGCCTTTTGCAAGCTGAAAGTCAGGGAGCTTGAATGGAAAACCTGCTTTAGAATTCAGGCACACTACATACTCTGGGCACCTGGCTGCTGCTACATATTAACCATGGCTCACTAAAGTCATCCCCATACAAACTAAAGACAGTGTTTGAAGTCATGAAGGAAAACCCAGATGATGCAAAGCTAAATTTTTAATTTCTTCCCTTCTGTTCACCTAGTCCTGAAGTTCAACTTCAATTCTGTCCACAGGTGCTCCATCCTGAAATTCAGCTGCATAGGTGTGCCCCACTCAACTTCTTCCCAGTCACACCTTGAATAATAAAATCCAGACCTCTCTAGGGGTCCTCTGCCTCAACCTCAGAGTCCTTTTCAAGGAGTTTCCTTCCTTATCCAGATTCCTTTCTTCAAGTCCCTTGATCTCTCTCCTCAGAGGCTCAAAGAAATCCTTCAAGCCCACCCTGGTCACTAGCCTCCATCCAAGGAACCCACTGCTTCCTTCAACTCAAGAAAGACTGCTCAATTCTGTTTTCTCATCTCTGAAGTGAGGGAGTTGGTTGGTTAAATAATCTTTAAGGTTCCTTCCAATTTTAAATCGATGATCCTACAATTTTTCACTACCCTCCAGTCTATTCCCTTCCTCAAACCCTGCCCTTCCTGAGTCTAGCCCGCCACACCCCTCCCCATTACAAGCCATTCTTTACCTTCAGAGGGGCCCACTTTCTGCCCCTCACTGCTACCCTTCTCACCTCCAGCACTACCAATCAGCCAGCCACCAAAGATTCAAGAGAAGTTTATCATTGTGTTTGTCTCTTCCCAATTCCAATACTGCAAATTAGGTACCAAAGTTTCCACAAAAACTTATAACTGTAGAATGTGCTTCAAAAGCAGCAATATGGTGTAGTGAACAGAGAACTGAGGAGTCAGGAAGCCTGGATTCTACTCTGGATTCTTCCACTAACTAAACTAGCTTTGTAGTCATTTAACATCTCTAGACTTCAATTTCTTAATCTGCAAATTCCTCACATTTGGACAAACATTTTCTTATACGGAGTTTGATTAATTAACTGACTTCCCGGAGTTAATGGTACATTGAAAAGTAAACTGGAATTGGAGTTACATGGCCTGTGTTAAATCTCAGCTGGATCATTTACTTAATCTCCAAGGTTTCTTCTAACTCTTAATCTGATATCCAATTCAAAATTTCTATGGCTCAGAAGGGAGAGAAAAATAGAAATTGGATTTAAGTTATTCCCTGGAGTTCAGTCCCTCCACTTCACTCACCCCTACTCACCCAGAGACTCAGAAAAAAAAATTTTCTTATGTCATTCCGGCCTTATTTACTATTAGCACCTACTCAAGTGATAAAACTAAGACCTTCCCTCTCAGCTGTCAGTCACCCTGGAGACCAGCTATACTGAGGCCCCTACCAAAAAGCCCGCAGAGATCACAGCAAGAGATGTTTAATGGGTATATGATTTTGGCCTAGGAGTTTGGTTCCTGGTTTGGAAACAAAAGAAAAATAAAATGACAATTCCCAACAGGCCATAAGATGCCCCCTTCATGTATCACAGGGAGAAGAAACCATGGAGGAGGAGGGGGAAAAGGGAGGACAGGAAAAAAAAGGGAGGAGAGAAAAGAGTTTACCACCCCTTTGTGAGTCCCCCTCCCATTTAGGATCCCCCCCCAAGGAAGGAATAGGAAAAGGAAGTAAGAGAGAAGGGGGTTTACTGTCTTGATAAGCCCACCCGGTGTAAGACCCCAAGGAATGGGGATGGGGAAGTGTTCTGATCCCTCTTCTTTCTCCAGAACTGACTGAGGTAGTGAGGAAACCAGCCCTCTCACCCACTGCTAACAAGGAGTAAAACCGATCACAACTGTATGCAACTGTCCCAAGTTTCGTTGGTTTCAATGGGCTAGCGGGTGAGGACAATCCACAGGAGGGGGTGGGGGGGGAAGACTGACGACTACTACACAGAGAGATGCCAGAACCAGGGAAACCGGCCGTCAGGGGAAGGGGGAGAGGGGATCGAAGTGGGGAAAACACTAGAAGCGGGAGGAAGGAGTAGTGGGGAAGGAAGAGGGGAACAGCAAAGAGGAACCAGGGGAGAAGGCAGGCAACCACGGCAGGAATGGATGCAGGGAGACAAGAGGGCTTGGGGTGGGGGGAGGTGGGGGAAAGGGGTGGGGGGGATGAGAGGAGGGAAGGGAGCTACAGAAGTGAGGGGACCTAGGAGGTGGTGCCTCGAGGGTAACAGAAGTGACAGGGACCGAAGAGGGGGTGTTATGGAGGTGATAGTAACCAAAGAGGGAGTGACTGGAGGGTGACAGGGGGGACAGGGGCTGAAGAGGGGGTGACTCGAGAATAATGAAGGCGATGAAAACCAAAGAGGGGGTGGCTGTAGAGTAATAGGAGTGACAGGGGCTGAAGGTGGGGAGTCACTCGAGGGTAATAGTGACAGGGAGCAAAGAGGGGATGACCCTAGGATAACAGGAGTGAAAGAGGCCGAAGAGGAGATAAGTGGGACCAAGGAGGAGGTGCCTGGGGAATGACGGGGACCAAAGAGGGTAACGGGGGGGGGGGGGGTTCGAGATAACGGGGAAGGGGTCCCAGAGGAGGGAAAGACCTCGGGGAGAGGGGCCAGGAGGAGGACCAGCGCCCCGCCCGGCGGGGGTGGGGAGGGCGGAGGGGAGGGGGCGCGGGCAGCGGGATCCGGAGGGAGCCGAACGGGAGAGAAAGAAAGTGAGAACAAGGGTCCCTGTGCCGCCATGTCCCGGCTCCCCGCAGCCCGCGCACCCTCCTTCCTGGGCCGGGCCGGGAGGACCCCCGGCTCCGCCGCCGCCCCCCGCCGGTCCCCCGGGCCCCTCCGCTCTTCCCGCCCGGGCTCGGCCGCTGCCGCCGCCGCCACACCTACCCCCGGCTCCGCTCTCCCCAGGTCGCTCAGTTCCCGCGGCCGCGCGCGCGCCTCCGCAGGCCCCGCCCCCAGAGCCTCCCCCCTCCCTCCCGGTAGGCGGTGACAGCGTCCTCACACACCGTGCCACGCCCCTCTCACCCCGAGCGCCCCCGCCCAGTCCCGGGCTCCAGGGCGGGAGGCGGGACTTCCTTTGGCGCGCGGCCGCCTCTCGGGGCGGGAACTGTTAGGCTGCCTTGGGGACCGAAGACAAGGCCCCGCGCGTAGGGGACAGCCAGAGGAACTGACGGTAAAGAGGGGCGGGGGACGATCTCGGCTCCGGCTTTAGCGGAGCCCCAGGACCGGCCCCCGACGCTCATATCGGTTATTTCTGCATCAGACCAGGATTCTGACCTCCCTTTGGTCCGGCAACACTGCCCTGGTCGCGCGACACCGGCGACGCCCCCTCATCTCCCGTCCCCGTGCCTTTGCCCTGGCCGTCCCCCCTTCCTGGCCTCCCCTCCGTTCTTTCTCGACCCGCGGTGCTAGCGACAAAGTTACTTTGCAGTTACTTTGTATACAACTTGGTTGCGACAGCTGGTATTCCCATAGCACCCATGGTTTGCAAAGCGCTTTTTCTGTTAACTCGTGTGATGCCTTCAGCAACCTGGGAGGGAGGTGCCGCTGTTAGACCCCATTTTACAGATAAGGAAACTGAGGCTTGTCTTGCCCGATTTCAGACCGAGGTATCTGGAACCCCAGGTCCCACCCACATCCGCTGCCCACACAGACCGTTACTTACCTGCTCACGTGTTGTCTGGGCAGAGACTAGAAGCGCCTGGAGGGCAGGCACTGTTTCCTTTCTACCTTTGTGTCCCACCGTGCCTGGCATATTACAGTAGGAGAGAAATAGATGCTTGCTTGCTTTAAAATAATAAGTGTTAGGGAGGAAGCAGTGCTGTGGAAAGAGGGGACTTGTCTCTAAAGTCAGAGGATTTGTGTTTAAATCTGAAAACCACTGCCTTTGGGACTGCTGAGGAGTCACAACCGTCCCTAGCCTCGATTTCCATCTATGTCAAATAAGGAGGTTGGAGGAGATAGCCGTTGGGTCCTTTGCATGTATAGTGGACAGGATTTGGAGTCAGATGAGTTAGGTTTGAATCCCAATTACCTTTATGACTTTGGGTAAAACACTTTGTGCCTCAGTTTCTTCTTCTGAAATTGAGGGATTGGACTAGACCTCTAAGGTCACTTCAAACTCTATGAAACTGTGAATTACAAAAAGTAGACTGGGGTAATAATAATAATAGCTTACAATGATACAACATTTTAAGATTTATAAAACACTTTGTATAGATTATTTCAGGTGAATCTCACAACAGCCCTCTAAAATAGGTGATATTATTATGCCCTTTTTACAGAGTAAAAGAGTGAACCTCAGAGAGCATTAATGATTTACCTGGGATTACTCAAGTATTAATTGTGAAAGGCAGGATTAGAAACTAGACCTCCAGGTGAACTATCCACTCTGCCATGCCAGCCTTAGAAGGTAGAGAGGATATGGAGTACAGAAGGTGAAGGTCAAGAAGACCTAAATCCAAATCCAGCGTCTGACTTTTGGTATCTTTATAATCAAGCCCAGACTATTTCATTTCTCTAAGCCTAGGAAGACTCTTAAAAGAACTGGGAAGTTGTAGTCAATAAGGAGGCAGTCAAGTATTTATTAAATGCCTATTACGTGCTAGGAACTATGCTAAGCCCTGGTTACAGAAAAAGGCAAAAGACAGTTGTCAGGAAGCTCACAGCCCACTGCATCCTGAGCCATCTCCAGTCATCTTGACCTTTGTCTTGCCACTGAACTTTCAAGACTCTAGAAGAAAGAATGAGGTGAGAACTTTACCACTGCTCAGCCTCACATGCATCCAATTCACTCAAGTCAAGACTGGTGATGTCACTCATCCTTTTCAAGAACAAAGGATGAAGAAACAACAGTTTTACAGGGAGAACAACATGAAAACAACTATGTACAAACAAAATAACCAGCAGGAGGGACTAGCAGTTATGTGATGGTTTATTAGGTATCTCATGAGAGGAAGAGCTCAGGTGTTCTTGGGGGTAGGAGGTGGAGAAGAGGGGATTTTGTCACTTCTTTTAACTGACAGCCTTAGAAAAATGCACACCTCATATACAGGACCAAGTATACAGTAAGCCCAACTTTCTACTGCAAACACACAGTTCACAAAATTATTTATAAAAAAAACAAGTTTTATTGAAGAAAAATAAGAGCAGTAAATAAACAAAAAATTAATCCACAAAATATAAGTCCCCAGGGTCACAGTCCAAATAGGATGGCATCTTTTGGTTGTAGGTGCCTCCCCATACAAGTCATATCTTAGAATAGTTAGAGGGAGCAGGATGGCAATAGACAGTAAGGGTGGAAGGATGTTTTGTTTCTCTAGCCTCTTATCTTTTTTTATTTTATTTATTCTGAACTTAAGAAACGGAACTAGCATTTTCCTAATATAGTAGAATAGAAAAAAAAGATGATTGTACATGAAATTGTAAATTTATTGTGTGCAACTTGCTATTCCTTCTCTCCTCCATTTTAAATGACTTCTGTTCTGTTGTCCACACAATTTCTCCAGAAAGCAAAAGCGGTTCTTTAGGCTTTCCTAACCTTTCTATGGGCAGTTAGGGCAGCATAACAGACCTGAAGGCAGGAAGACTCATCTTCCTGAACTCAAATCTGGCCTTAGACACTTACTTACTGAAAAATGAGCTGGAGCAGGAAACCTTTCTGTTGCCTTTCTTACAATATAAGGGACAAATGTTTTAAGAATCCTCCTTTCTTCCACCAGTGTATATATTTCCATGTAGATTCTTCCCCCTTCAAGCAATAACCTGAGCAAGAAGACCATTATTCTCTCCAGTCATTCGAACAGTAAGAGAATAAAAATCTCTGGACCTGCTAAATGTCTTTCCATCCCTAATACCTAGTACATTGCCTAGGACACATGCTTTGTTGAATTATAGAATCTCAGTCTTCAAGTTATGCCATGTGGGGATCTACCTGGAGATGAGATCACATGATAGCTGGCTGTTGAAGGACTGTTGCTGGACAGAGCCATTATGCTTGTTTACTTAGTCCCAGAGGACCGAACTAGGAGCACTGGAAGGAAGCTACAAAGAGACAGATTCGGCCTTATTGTAAGGAAAACTTAAGCGTAGAGTAGGCTGACTCAGGAGGTAGCAGATTCCCTTTCAATGGGGGCCTTTAAGCAGAAGCCAGAAGAGCTCTTGTCCTGACAAGTTATAGAAGGGATTCTTATTCTGGTGTGAATTCTGTGGCTCCTGAGATTCTTCTGAATTGTTGGACTGATGTTTATATGTTTATGTAGTACTGTGTTGTTTGCAGTGTGTTTACTATAAACAGTGGTTCTCAACCTGTGGGTTATGTTCAATTTGTAACAGTGAAAATACATCCTGCATATCAGATAGATTCATAACAGTAGCAAAATTACAGTTATGAAGAAGCAATGAAAATAATTTTATGGTTGAGAGTCACCACAACATGAGGAACTGTATTAAAGGGTTGCAGCATTAGGAAGGTTGAGAACCACTGAATAAGGGAGGTATTTCCTACTTCATTTCTCAAGGATCTGTGATTTCCTTAGCATGGGTTGCTCTTCTTCCAGCTCTTCATCTCTTCTGCAGATTGCATCCCCTTTTCATCTCAGTAGATGGTCTTAGGAAGTTCCTATGGCTGAAAAATTAATCACCAGGACTCCTTCCTCTATGTTAATCTCTCCATTTAATTGTGATTCCAGAAGAGGAAATCTTGAACTCAAACAGCCACTATTCCTTTCAGGTGGCAGCCTCCAATGGGAGGCCATCTCCCATTGTCCTGATCTGTATCTTGCCACAGGACCCAGATGGCTCCAGAGGAGAAAGTGAGGCTGGTGACTTTGCACAGCCCTCCCTCGCTTAAATCCAGTTCGTTTGCAAATCATGGAGTCATCTTCCTGATGTCATGGCCGTCTTTGAGAACAGAGGACAAACAACAACCTCCAATATATTGAATAGGATATACAGAAAAGAAGATGGGGGTACATGATAAAGGGTCCCTGCCCAGCCCTATGCAACATGGGAACAAAGCCATGTGTAATTCCAGTTTCAGAAAGATTCTAAGAAATAATTTCTCACATTCCTTTAATGATATCTCATTTTCTATTTAATGTATTATCTTACTCATTATATAATACATAATGCTAATGCTAATATTATCATCACCTCACAATAACCTTATCATACAAGGTAGTACAATCTTCATGTTACACATGAGGAAACTAAACCACAGAAAGGTTAAGTATCTTACCCAAGATAAGTTCATACCAAAGATAGCAAGAAGCAGAGCAGGGTTGTGAACCCAGTTCTATTAACCCCATATCCTGTACTCTTTCTGTGTCTTTGATCTCTACCTCCCTGATTTAAATTAAGATGTAATTTTTCTAAATGTACATCCAATTTAAAAATTGATAAAGGATACTACCCCCCCTTCTCCCTAAGATATCCTAAAACCAGCTTACCCCCCTAGAGGGATGTGAGTATTTAATGATGTGATCCCCTTTCAAAATAGCCTTTTGATTCAGACATAGTTACTCCAAAGACTATTCAGTAATAGTTTTTATTCTTTTCAGGAAACATTTTAAATTACTCATTATGCAAGAATCCTTTCCTTCCACTGAAATGCTAAGAGACAAAACTTATTATAATATAAGAATCCAGACTATTAGAACCCAATGTTTTCTCATTTCCACAAAAAAGAGATAGTATTGAGCTATATACAAATATGGCTATAGTTTCATGAACTAAAGGGTAAATCAATGTAGCAAGTCTACCTACTAATAATATTTGAGGTTCCTAAAGCATATGTGCTAAATTATTAGCACATATTCATACTAATTCACAACATGAAATATTAAAGTGCAATCTTATAACTCTCACTTTTGTCAATGTGTATCATTATCTTACATTTGCAAGTGTTATTTTATACTTAAGAAAAATACTTTATTGCATGGAGAATGTAAAATATGATGCATTGATAATCAGCATATAGGGTGGTTAATGTAGCATGTAGGTACTATAAGAAATTGAGGGCCTTAGCTAAATACCATCTCTGGATTTTTTCTTATTGTCCCTGTTCTTTAACATCTCATCTGATATCCTATAATTGAATTCTAAGGGTCACTTCCAATTCTAAAATTCTGTGATTCCTACACCTGTCTTATTTCTATCATTTCTTAAACTAGTTACTCTATTTCCTATCCAGTCACTAACTTAGTCTCCACATTCTCTTCTTACTGTAAAGGTGAGGAGAAGGGAAATGATGGAGCATTGTGGCTGATGAGCAGCCAGGTCAGTGTGCCCAGGCCAAAGAGAGGGTCAAGAGAGACTTGGATTTTAAAAATCCGAATTGGTTGGTGAGTTAAGAGGTGGCAAACCTGAGTCTTTTTAGACGACTCTACCAGGAAGGTACAGTCTGATAAGAATAGCATCAAGGAGTGCTAGGGCTCAAATGAATTCAAGCTGGCAAAAAAAAGCCAAGAGCACCAAAAAGGTTTGGGGGAGGGGCATTTTGTTTGGGGGAGGGAGGAGGAGGGCAAAGAAGGTAAATAGAAAAAGAATAAAGATGATCGCTACTCGAGGGTCAATGGGGATATGGTAACTGATGACAAAAAGACAAAACTGTTCAATTCTTATTGTGCCTCTATTGTCCATGCCAAGGAGAAGGATCTTTGAACTGGGGAAAAAAAAACAAATATGAATACTAGAGAGTTTATATCCAAGACAGGTGAGGTGATGATAAGGGAGCCTCTAACCACCCTTGATGAGTTTATCAATCCAAGATGAACTTTACCTCCTAGTGTAAAGAACCCAAAGATGTAATTGGTGAGCCATTATCTGACTGTGGACAAATTACAGTGAAGAACAGGAAAAGTAGTAAGGAATTGTTCAGTGACTCTCCATGACTCCATTTGTGGCTTTCTTTGCAAAGATACTGAAATGGTTTGCCATTTCCTTCTCCAGCTCATTTTACATGTGAGAAAACTGAGACAAACAGGGTGAAGTGATTTGCCCAGGGTCACAGAGTTAGTAAATGTCTGAGTCTGAATTTGAACTCAGGTCTTTATGACTCCAAGCCCAGTGCTCTAACTCCCTAGTTGTCCCAGTAAAGGATTAGAAAATAGAAAATGCTATCTTAATTTTTTTTTAAAAGGGGAGAAGATAATAAAGTCTGTAAACTACAGGGCGGTGAGCTTGATTGTAATGCCTGGCAAAATTCTAGAATTTATTGTAATGGTATGGGGAAAGTTTCACAATCAATCTTTGAGCTTTTATCTGGAACTTTGGAAGTTTAAGTGGCTGATTTGTCTTCACTGGCTACTAATTAGGAGAGAGGCTTTGGTGGCTGTAGCTGCCCCCAAGATTTGTTTAGCTAAGACTCTTGGGAATTCATACTTTGTTAGTCAACAGTCAGTAAGCACTTATTAAGTATTTATTCTGTGCCAAGTATTGTGCTAAGGACTCAAGCCGTCAAGGAGCTAACATTCTAAAGGGGAAAACAATGTGCAAAAATGCTGCATGCAAGATATAGATAGAAAGATAGATAGATAGGTAGATAGATAGATAGATAGATAGATAGATAGATAGATAGATAGATGGATGGATAGATAGATAAATAGAAGGATGGATAGATAGATAGATAGATAGATAGATAGATAGATAGGGAGATAGATGGGGAGATAGATGGGGAGATAGATGGGGAGAGAGACAGAGAGACAGAGAGTAAAAGAAAGATAATCTCAGAGGGGGGGCACAAGCATTGAGGATGAGCCAGGAAGGATCTCCTGCAGAAGGTGGAATTTGAGCTAGATCTTGAGGGAAGCCAGGAAATAGAAGTGAAGAGGGAGAGCATTCCAGTCACCCAGAGGATGACATGGAAGGCATCTAGAAAAAAGGATCATAGTTGGGAGATAAACTATTGAGTGGGAAGAACTGCTAAAAAGTTAATGTCACTGAATCACTGACTAAGTGGAAAGGAGTAAAGTATGAGGAAATGATAGGAAAGAACCAGATTATGAAGGGCTTCAAGTATGGATCAGAAAGGTTTATATTTGACCCTGGAGATAACAATGAATCACTTCAGTTTATTGGTGGGGGGAAGTGGGAATATAGTCAGACCTAGACTTTAGGAAAGTCATTTTGGCTGCTGAGTGGAGCATGGCTTGGAGTGGGTAGAGATTTGAGACAGGGAGACCAAGCAGATGGGTCAGGTATGATGATAAACGCCTGAATGGCGGTTGTGGCCATGTTGTTGTGGTGTTTAAAGGTGTGTTATAAAGTCATCTCAAAAGAATTCACAGACTTGGACCATCTCCAACCCAAGCAAAGGCATTTATTGAGGATTATGCTCTCAACGAATGGGCTAGGCTTCTTAAAGAAACCAGCAGCTTAGCAAAGGAAGACAGGAATTTTTATAGAGCATAAGATGCAATTAAATCATTACAAAATATAAAAATAAATACAAGAGGGGTTTATTGATATGGGGAGAGGTGCTACCCTTGGTGAAACTGAGTACATGGCTACCCAGAATGCACACAGAAAAGCCGACGGTGCTGGGGGTGGGAGTATATTAATTATGATAATGATATTATAATAAGCCTCTCAATATCATAAGTTCACCTAAGGGTAGTTCTTTGCTATTACTGCAGAGACATCTCCTTAGGCTCTGGTTTCTTGGTCAAATGTCCTGCTCAGTATCCTGTTGGTGCTGCTTTCTTGTTGGCTGGCTATTGTGATCCTGTCTGAGACTAGATGGATGGGCTCACCTGCTGCTCTAGTGAGGCAGTGAGGCATGTGAGGAAGTTGGGATATTGGAGCTGGGGGCAGTGGCTAGACTCCATCAATATGATTAGAGAGAAAGTGACTTAGATGAGAAAGGTTGTGATTTGTCAGAGCCAGTCCTCTGTACTAGTATATAAGACTTAATAAACTACTTTTACCTTTTTCCTAAGAGGATTGGGGATAGAAAGGAAGGACCCCTGAGCTAAGATCAAATCCTAGACTTCTTCTTCCTCCCAAATGTGCTAGAAGGCAGCACACTTCAATTTCTGGAAACTTTTCCTTTCTCAACTAGCTTATTTATAGATGAGCCTTGGGTGGGGTGTGGTTAAGTATCTTCAGCCTATCAAAAACAATTGATTGGCAAGCATTTAAATGATTAATATGTTCCAGATACGGTTCTAGGTGAAAAAGACATGAAACCATCTCTTCCCTTAAGGAGTTTACATTATAATAGGAGAAATAACGTGTCAATATAAATCTATACAGAGCACACACCAGGTAACTTCATGGGGGAAGGCACTAGCTGCTGAAAGGGGAAGAAGAGACAGGAAAGGCCTCATTTAGAAGGTAGTACTGGAGCTGAACCTTGAAGGAGAGTAATGTTACCTCCTTTTTTGATAAGATTACTAAATTGTCAGACCAGGGAATACCAAAGATACATCTTAAATTTTAGAACATTTGACAAGGTATTTTGTGGGAACAGACTAAATCAGGATAAATCAGAAACAATTGAACTAAATAACCCAATATTCAATAAACCCCAAAACATAAATTATTTAGGAAAAAATCATTTGACAGAAATTTCTGAGAAAAAATAGAAAATCACTTAGCATAAATTAAATTTAGACCAATATCTTATGCCACTTAGCACAATGAGCTCAAAATGGATAGGTATACTATACCTATATAAAGGTTGTACCATTTTTAAAATTGAAGGAAATCATATCAGACATCTTTCACAATTACAGCTAGGGAATGAATTCTCAACCAAACAAAGGATAAAGGTAATCACAAAGAATAAAATGGATAATGTCTCTGGTGCTATTCTTGTGGAAAAGGTGGAGAGATTGGAACAAGCAAATAGTACGCTTGGGTGAACTCAGAACAGGTCAAATGGCTAAAGCCAAATAGTAGTCATTAATGGTTCAACGTTAACCGTTAAGAATATGACCAGTAGATCATACCAGGTTTATTGTGGCCCTGTGTTATTTAATATTTTTGTCAGTGATTTGGAAAAATGTGTAGATGCGTATTAATTTTGTAAATGACAAAAGGGCAGATGACAGGATTCAAAAAGATTTTGATAAACATACATTGAACTGAATCTAATTCAATGAAATTTCATGGGAATGAATATATAAAGTCTTATGCTTGTGTTCAGAAAGTGAAATTCAAAAGACAAAATGTGAAGACATAACTGGGTTTTTAGTATACTTCAAGCTCATTATTTGTCAACAATGTGAGAAAGCAACTAAGAAAGGTAATTCAGTCTTCAGCTTGATAGTCCCATTATACTCTACCCTGGTCAGACTACATCTTGAGCATTTTGCACAATTCTAAGAGCCACATTTTAAGGACACTGATAAGCAGAATAGTATGTAGATAAAAGTAACCAAGGCTGATGGAGGTCCTCAAGTTTTTCCAAATGAGTTTATAATTCTAAATCAATGTTGCTCTTGGATGCTATAGTCTCTGCTTGGCAAAGAGATTGAGTGTTTGCTAGCTGAGGCAGTTTCTAAGCTCTTGTGGCCTACTTGGTTTGATGATTAATTTATATCACATAGGAAACAGTGGTGGTCTGCATCAATAGGTATTCTTTTATCCATTTCCTATTTTCAGATACTTATTTACATAAGTCAAATTGAAGCCATTTTAATGGCATACTGTATCTTCTCATTTTATGTTCAAGATACTGAAATAGAAAATCAGTTCTTAATCACCACCCTCTTTTCTTCCTGTCATTTCTCTTTACAATCCTTTTATTATACTCTATACCATTTCCTCTTCTCTATGGGTTACTTTCACTATACTTCCCCTTAAAGATATTGCCGATTTCAATAACAGCAAATAGGTTCTTAGTGGGACCAATGAGAACTACTAGGAAATGTCTTTGTAATAATTATCTGGAAATAGGCAATTCTCTCAACACTTAATGGTGTTTCTTAACATCATGAATCTGGATTCCTAGATGTGCCCTTTCCCATCTGTCTTCTCCTACTACCTTTCTCCCTCCTCTTCATACATTTATACGGGGAACAGAGAAAAGAATAATCAGACCAGACAGCATATGCATCTGGAATGGAGGTGTCAAACTTATTGTCAGCAGACAGCAAGCTGCCAGCAAAGCTCCCCAGTGCAGCCTGAACCAGTTTAAAATGTAATTGGAAAATGTTAAAATAAAAAGATAATACAACAGAGATAATGTTAATTTGTGGTTTTCTATGTCAATATGTGCCAACAGGGATCCTTTTTTATTTTATCACTAGTCTGAAAAATCAGCAATTAAAGCCAAAAACAGATACCTATGGTGCAGAAACTTTGATATGGAACTTTGTTAATACAAAAATATGTAGTGGGATATTAGAGAAAAGCATGGGGTGAGCAGAGAAAGGGTTTACTGAAATTGGGAGTATCTATTCTGTCAATTTAAAGAATCAGATTCTTGAAGTTAATTATGTTTTTAAAGTGCTACAGTTTTACATTCTCTTTACCAGGTCTTCTATTAACACCTACCCAGGTAGACCAATTTCCCTTCAGAAACCAGGCCAAGCCTAGAGATGGAAAAACAATAAACAACTTCAAACTTTAGGACCCCAGCAGAACTTTTGGTACAACCTGAATAAAAAAACACATAGCACACACTCAAGGCAAGTTTGGGCTTCCCCACACCCTATTAGGCTTGGCCATTTTAAAATGTTTATACATAAAAAAAAATAATAATAAAATAAAATAAAATGTTTATATATATCCATAGCGTGGGGACTGAAAGGATGTGAAGTTTTTAAGCCTTTATGAATAAACCAGTCGATCTGCCTCTAGCTGTGATAAGCTCCTCCCATCCTTTGACTACATGAAGGAATTTTAGGACTTCCTCTGCATAGTTAATCTCCTTTTAATAATATTTTTCCCCACAAGGAGAAATCTGAATTTATAGAATTGTGGTCAAATGATATAGGTATACATTTGACCTTCCTGAAAATGACTGTTTTATAAGAAATAGCTTCCATATTCTAAATACAGGTTTCATTTAGACAGAAAATCTTTCCTCTCATTCACTAGAAATATTAAAAGATGCAGTAAAGTACTATATTCCTCCCAAGAAACATTTAAAGCATTTTATACATGCAGGGAAACAAAACACTGGCTCAGAGATCTGTCAGATGGATAATGTGGTTACTGTATGAAGACTCAGGACCACAGGACTCTTAAACTGTCAGTTAAAAATCGACAAAAGGAAATAGCCAATAATCATTGTGTTTCCACTGAGGAGGATCATCAAAGATGGGACTTAATTACAAGACCCTACCATCAGATTCTGTGGTATAATCTCAAAGATGTAAGGACTGCCACCAATTATTCTAAATCATATCAGCATTGTATAGTGGGAAAGTACACTTGACTGAAGGTCTAGATTCTTGGTTTGACATCAGCTATGAAACCTTGAGCCAGTCACTATCTATCTGAGCCCCAATTTCCTCATCTCTAAAATGACATTTTTGGACCAAAGGATCTTTAGATCACTTTAATGAGTGAATGCAATGAGTGAATATTTGCTAATTCTCCATAATTCAATTTAACAAGCTCTTATTAGACATCTACTAAACCTAGTGTAGTGTTGTGTTATTTTGATATGATACCAGGTACCACCAAATAGATATAAAATGAAAAAAGTTCCTGCCCTTAAGGAACTTTGTACAATTGTAGTGATAGGAGAAATATGTAGAAACTAGAAAATACAGCCATAATTCTTGAATCCCTTCATAATCCAGCTTCATTGCTAGATATTGGGAATAAATATAACTAGCTTCTATCCAATACATTTACTGCCCTCTGACCAGGCAGAAACTATAAATCAATAGCAAAAAGTTTTATTAGGACAGAATAGCAAATTAAATATGGAAAGAAAGTTTAAAAGCCATTCTTACCACATGCACACATGTGTATACCACACACACACACACACACACATTATAAATGGAATATGAGCAATATCATGACCACACAACAGAAAAGAATTATTTTGCAGAGAACTCACTATGAGGGTCAGGTCAGTCATATCATCCCAAGAACATTTTTAGGTGAAACCTATGGAAGAACAACAAATTAACATGAAACTGAAGAGTTGTTCTGATGTTCTGTAATGATGAGTTCTTATTAGTTACAGTAGTGGAAACACCATATTTGGACTCAATCACCTCGGTATCCAATCACTAATTTATTATATGACAGTGACAGTAGTACTGAAGAAGAAATAAAGATGCTGATGAAGATTCCAACAGAATAGGAAAAAAAAAAAAAAACATGGTACTGTTACCAAAGGTGATACAGAAAACATAAGTAACCACTGATCCCTATGCTTACTTCCTTATCCCTATAAAATATGAGAGTGGTCTGGACATGATCAAATGTTTATACCTATTGAAAATAAAGAAAGGCAGCAGGTAGGGTTTTATAGTTGTCTATGTCTTCAGTATCTTCATAGTCAGAGGATTGACTGAAAGGTCAGATAGACATAGGGTAGTTAGGAAGACCTGAGTTCAAATGCAGTCCCAGACATTTATTGGCCTTATGACTCTGGGTAAGTCATTTAACCCCTATGTGCCTCAGTTTCCTCACCTGCAAAATGAGGGTCATAACAGCATCCACCTCATAGAGTTGTTGTGAGAATCAAATGAGACAATATTTGTAAAGGGCTTAGCACAGCGCCTGATGCATAATAGATGCTTAATAAATGCTTGTTCCCTCCCGTAGATGATATGCCGTCTCACTGTTATTAGTTTGTTTCTTTTCGTAAAACACATTGGACAGTGTAGGACACAATGCAGCCTTAAAGACTCCTGAAATAAGCTGTCTCCAGCACATATGTTAAAGGCATATACAATTCCTTGCCAGATTTGACCATGGAGATAATTTGACTCAGTGATCCAAGAAACATTATCAAGTGAGGCATGAAGCAGAGTGCTGACAGTATCCAGCAATATCATAGGGGATATTCTTTATGCAAACAAGAGACAGAAGAGCATTGTCATTCCCTATTGGAGGACAGCTTCTCCAGATGTTTCTGTTTGCAGATGGTATCGTGGTGATATATCAGAGAGCAGATACTGTCAGAGAGCAGTCTGACCATAAGAAAAAGCAAAAATAATAGCTGACATTTATGTAGCACTAAAGTTTACAAGGGGAGCTAGGTGATGCAGTGGATAGAGCACCAAGCCTGACGTCAGGAAGAGCTAAGTACAGATGTGACCTCAGACACTTATTAGATGCATGACCCAGGGGAGTGAGTCACTGTGACCTGTTTGCCTCAGTTTCCTCACCTGTAAAATGAGTTAAAGAACAAAATGGCAAACCTCTCCAGTATCTTTGCCAGGAAAACCCCAAATGGGGTCCCCAAAAGTTGGACCCAACTAAAATGACTGAACAACACTGTTACATAAATTTGCTCATATGATCATTACAACAGTTCTTTGAAGTAGGCACTTTAGTTATTTTTATTCTCATTTTATAGATAAAAAACCAAGCTGTATCTGCATCCATGAAGTATTAAAAGAATCATGGCATAGATCCTCAAATGGAGAACTTACAGAAAGATACGAATAAAAATCATACAGATGAGATTTGCACTGGTGGAATAGCCACTCTGGTGAGAATACAGGACCTCTGAAATATGAACTATACACTTGTGTCTATATTTAAGTAATGAATTCATCAAACATGTATTATGTTTCTATTATATCAAAGGAACTGTGTTAGATACTGGGAATACAAAAACATAGTTCCTGTCTTCTTAAACTCAGGTGGGAGAATAAGAACATATAAGTATGATATAAAGTAGAATAAGACAAGACAAAGGAGAAATCTGGACAGAATATGTGTTTGGGGAAAGAGGTCAGAGAAGGGGCCATGGAGGAAGTAGTTGCTGCATTGAACTTTGAAGAAAGAAATTAATTTCCCAGAATTTCTGAGTTGGAAGAGACCTATGAGACCCTCCATGACAATTTGTACAGAATTCCACAACATTCCTAAAAATAGTTATCTAGGCTTTTGCTTGAAAACCTCTAGTAAAGTGGAACTTTCTACCTCCTCAGTGAAAGAAATTATTATTAATAACCAATGATTTGGGGAGATGGAGAGTTCTCACCCTTTTTCTAAAGTCCTCATTTCGAGACAGCCTCTGAAGGACAGAACTAATGATAGTAGATAGGACTGACATTCTTCTCAATCTGGGTCAGGGGTGCAGATCACCCCAAGACTGGGGGTGATCTGGAAGTACATGGCATAATCAAAGTCGTGTCCCTAATCCCTCATTAGAATAGGTTCACCTCATTATAAGATTCATTCTCTCTCATTAATTAACTAATCAGAGTTGATTGCCACCCTGCAGCCTTGAGGCCACATGTGTCCCTCTAGGTCATAACCTGTGGGTTATGTTCAATTTAAATACATCCTGCATATCAAATATTTACATTATGATTTATAACAGTAGCAAAATTACAGTTATGAAGTAGCAACAAAAATCATTTATGGTTGGGGGTCACCACAACTGTATTAAAGGGTCGCGGCATTAGGAAGGTTGAGAACCACTGCTCTAGGTCCTTGGGTGCGGCCTTTTAACCAAGTCCAAGTTTTACAGAACAAATCCTTTTCTTAAGTGGATTTGTTCTGTGAAGTTTGGATTCAGAGTTCAAAGGCCAGAGTTCCCCAGCCCTAATCTAGGTATTGATACCCCACCCAACCTTACAAGGAATGTAAGGTAGTCTACTCAGGCTTGGGTGGGGGATCCTTTGTCTAATTTGCCCAAGACTGGGGGTGATCTGGAAGTAAATGGCATAATCAAAGTCATGTCCCTAATCCCTCATTAGAATAGGTTCACCTCATTATAAGATTCATTCTCTCTCATTAATTAACTAATCAGAGTTGATTGCCACCCTCAGGAACACCCACTCTTCCAAGGGCATATAAACTGTGAACACATTGCCATGAGTCATCTTTGATCCAAGAGAGATGGCCAAATGACTATCCCTTTTATTAATGATATGTGAGCATAATTAATAAAAATTATTAATTACCCAGAAACTACATTTCTCAAACTTTTCAAATGTCACATGAGGCACCTTATTTTACCTCTGGTCAGCACAAAATATTTTTGGGGGTGTAAATAATCTTTCATTATTCTGTACTTATAAAAAAGTCCAATTAACATAAGCATTTCTACCTACAAAAAATAAGAATAAAAAGGGGAGGGTTGAATATGAAACTTCAAATCTCTTTCAACAGCAGCTTGTCTCTATTTTAAAGAGTATATCAAATTTAGCATGTTAGTTTCAAAGCTGTCCTGCCTATTTGTGTCACTGTGAGCCTCTCTTTGTTCTCTTTTTTTTAATGTTTTATCATTATCACTTACTTCCCTTCCCCCCAAAGCCTTCTCCTGGATAAAAAAAACTACCTTGTGTCTAATAAGCCACCTCAAGAAAAAGCCATGATTTTACATACACACACACGTGTGTGTGTTTGTTTATATGTATGTATATCTGTGTATATATAGTCATGGCTTTTACATATATATGTAATACATATACAAAATACACTCTGCATGTGTGTGCACATGCAGACATATGTTTGTGTGTATGTGTGTGTGTGTGTGTGTGAGTGTGAGAAATTGGGCAGCTGAATTTGTTTAGGAAGTTTTTCCTTTCATCTCTGCATCTTCCACCCATTGTTCCTACTTTTGTCCCCAGGACCAAACAGTGCAAGCATAAGCTTCTTTACACAATTCCTTCAGACACCTGAAAACAGCTATCATGTCCCACCCTAAGACTTCTCTAAGCCAAACAGTCCCAGTCCATTCAAACATATGGCATGATTTCCCTCACTTTACTGGTCATGGATGTGTCTAGTCAATGTTCTTCCTAAAATTACACTCCCAAACTAAGTAAATATTCCTTGCATGTTTGGACAAAGTAAACTTATCCCCTCCCTCATTCTGAATACATTTTTATTTCTCAAAACAGTTTAAGATTGCATTAGATTGCTTAGAGTGTGTCAAACTACTAACCCCTTATTATTCAGTTGTTTCAGCAACGCGCAACTCTTCATGACCCCATTAGAGCTTTTCTTGGCAAAGATACTGGAATGGTTTGCCCTTCCCTTCTCCAGCTCATTTTACAGATGAGGAAACTGAGGCAAACAAAATTAAGTGACTTGATAGTAACAGAATCACGATAGTAAGTAAGTATCTGAAGCGAGATTTGGACTCAGGAAGATGAGTCGTCCTGACTTCAGGCCCAGTCCTCTATCCATTGTTGCCACCTTGCTCCCTCACTCTGAACACGTTTCTAAAAAAAAAAAAAAGTTTTAAGATTGCATTAGATTTTTTGGCTACTATGTCAAACTGCTAATTCATTCTGAGTTTACAATCCATTAAAGCCTTCAGTTTTTTTCCCCCACAGACTCTATTGCCTAGTCATGTCTTTCCCAATAGGCAAAGATTTAAAAGCATGGAAGAAGGGCTTGTACGAATATAGAAAAGTTAGGGAGGGGTGGGTAAAGGAATAAGATTGGTAAAAACTTAGTAATAGAGTTTTGATGGAACAAAGGGTATATTTAAGAGAACAGTATGAAATAAGCCTGGAAGGTGCACTAGAATTAAATTTTGGTGGGCCTTAAATGTCATTTTAAGGAGCTTGTATTTTATCTTGTTAGATATTGAGAAGTCATTGAAGATCTTTGAGCAGGAAAGTGACATGGTTAGGCCTGTGCATTAGGAAAATTGTTTTTAGAAACTTTAATGAAGGATGTGTAGGAGGGGAGAGAGACAAGAGACAGAGATGCTTTTACACTACTCCTGGTGGTAAGTGATAAGGGGTTGATCTTGGATGGCTAGGTGAATGGAGAAGAGGATATAGATATTTGTAACGATACTAGGATTTGAAGATCTTCCACGCCCCTTGAGCTTGCTGATGTAGCAGGAAGGGGTGGAGTAAGAGAACGCCGGAGCCAAGCTAGTCTCTGTGCGGTGCGGACTGGAAGCAGCGTCAGAG
>CM053592.1:141802369-141894062 GCA_028646515.1 Pseudochirops corinnae
ATATACACACACATACACACTTACCCCAACATAATATATTTCTAAGGTCCTCTTTCAGTACTTTTAATTACCTTATCTAATTAATTAGGGAATTAGCATGATGTAGTAGGAATACTACTAGAATATGGCTAGGAGATTTCAGTTTTGTTTACAGATTTACTCTTAAGTAGCTATATGAGGTCCAGTAAATCATTTCATATCTTGGTACCTAAAATGTCTCATATGTGAACCAAAAGGGTTAGACCACATGATCTAAAATGTCCTTTCTAGCTCTAAGATTAATTAGGAAAAATATATTGCTTACAAAGAGTATCTTTAACACCGCATAAACTCATCCAAACCAAAAAATGACTGAGCAGATCTCATATCTTTGCTTATATGTTCTGTGTCTGTAGTATCAATAGTAAACTACAGAATGCCCCCGAATTACATATAACCTAACAGATGATGATTCAAAAAAAAAGGACTATTGATTTGATCAATCACTATTACCCGCACTTTTGCTACAGCTACTAGAAGTATAGACAATGCTCTTTCTTGCACAGATGGTAAGAATGTAACCATAAAACAGCTTTTTCAGGCTTTGACCTAAGATTATACATTCTAAGGAAGGATGGGGAATTTTGATCATTTGAATAAATGTAATGTGAATAATTTCCTTATGACAAAGGAAGAAGGCACTTCTTTATTAAAATTTCTACTAAATGAATGAATATCCAGCTAGTAGAAGATCGAAATTTTAAAGATCTTTATAGTTTTGCTAATCAAGTAGATTTCCAAAGTGGACAATAATAGCTATAAAATATAACATATTCCATAACCCTATGATGCTCTCTCTTAATCCTTGATATATTTATTAAAGAATCTGTCTGAGATTCACTGGACCTTTTAAGTAAGAAATAGGGCAAACAGTTAAAATATCTAATTGATGGGCTAAGTTACAGTAATCAACAAAGGGGATAATCAGTTTATATAAAAATAGCTATCAGCAGAGTCAAATAGCCCTCCTGTATAAAACCTAACTTCAGTTAGGGCAGTACTTCATATGTCAATCTGGAAACATGAACTAATGGTTACCTTCACTTAAATATATTCTGAATTTTGGTATAAGTTCTTATCAAAAAAGAATTAACCAGAAATTCCTATGTACACTTATAAACCCTTCAGTATACTTAAAGAAGGACAAATCATTAACCCCTGTCAAAGCAGGTATGCATAGGTCCTATATAAAAGTATTAGAAGTTTGAGGCCAGAGAGAGAATTGCACTGAAAGAATTTTAAAAAATTAATTGGAGATGCTTCATTTAAATACATAAAGACATACTGGATTTAAAGAAGATTCTTGAGTTCTCTGTATATTTGCTTCCCCTCAAAATGATTTCACTTATGTATTTGAAGCTGAAGTTTAATATGTTTAATCATGAGCAAATGGAAGAGAATCAAATTGGCTTTGTCCTCAGTGCCACAGCATGCTAGCACTTGTCATTTAATGCTGTAACTTGAATAGCTGTCAATTAAAATTCCATATTAGTCTAGAGGGCCCAAAATTCAGTTGATATTTTTAGTTGTAAAATTAAAGTTTTCTTTGTAATAATTGCATGAGATGCCAGATGGCATGATAGAGATTCTCATTGTTTATAAATTTTATTTTGAAAGCATCTTGAAAGTTCTTCCACAATAAAAGCATTCTGGAGAAAGAGAAAATGAAATAGACTCAAATTCCAAGTTTTTTAAATCTTGAGCACCAAAATAATTTCTTAAATAATCAACAAAAGGCTGCTATATCCTGAAGAAAACTTACAAATAAGATTGTCAAAGGTACAATAGTAGCTGAAAATAAACAGTAGTTCATTAAGAACTGTTTTGCTGGACAAAGAAGGAAGAAAAGAATCTATACTAAACAAAAGCTGGAAATTAAAGAGGAAGGAGGATTTGCTCATTTTGGGGGGAATGGTTAAGAAAATTATGCTATATGAATATAATGGAATAATATGGCACCATAAGTAATGATGAAATGTTATATTAATTATTATAGTAACATTATAAAGAAAGACATTGAAAGACCATGAATATCCAGCAGATTGATAATGAAGAATGCTTACCTACCTTCCAATGTACATAATCACCCCCTCTTTATACCTTAGTATTCATGAGTTTCTGAGGTTAAAGAAAAGCATCTGGCATCCAAGGATCTAGTGTTAAGTCTCTCCAATTTAACTATGGTTGGTGCTATAATGGCATGTACACATTCTGTTGCATGGCCAATACTTGAAGGCACAGAAAGATTTGGAATTAGAAGACTTGGATCTGAGTCCCAACATTAATTGACACTTATTATCTGTGTGACTGAGGGCAAGTCACTTAACTTTTCTGAGATTCACTTTCCTCATCTGCAAAGTGAGAGGTTGAATTGACTGACCTCTCTAGAGTCTTCCATCTCAATCTGTGGTCCTGTAATAATTTTCTATTTTCTAAAAACGTTTAAGGTTTTTATGTGCATTGACATAGCCTCCAAGTATCCAAGGTCACAGTGGAATATGACTTTAGGGGAGGTATGGTATCAGTAAGGAATAGTAACCAAACAATAAAACAACTTTTTAAAAGAAAAAAGGAATCTTGCTTAAAGTGAACTATAGATGAGTTTTTAGATAGAAAATCTGCCATTTTGGTTTATTAATAACAGCAAAGAAATTTTTCCCCAAAACATAGAGAAACCTCTTTTGACCTTCAAGGTCCAGTCATAGACAAAACTGTAAAATAAGCAAAATTTTCATTCATGCCTCCCCTCCAGAGTTTCCCTCTTAGAACCCTCTCCCCAGTTAGGCACTTGGTACTCTCCTGCAGGTTCATTTTCTGGGAGGAAAGCTGAGAAAAACCAATTTATACTGTGGTTTCAGTAAGAACATTGTGTTACTCTGTGCCCCATTAAGAAATTTTTGCATTTGAAAAGGGGAGCTTGGAGTGGGCAATTCCTAACATTGAAAACCACATGTTATAGTCAGAAGAGATCTTTGGACTTGGAGTCAGGAGACTTGAGTTCGAATCCTAGTTCTGCTACTTACTAGTCATGTGACCTTAGGCAAGTCCTTCCTCTTTCTGAGTCTTAGAATTGTTTAAAGAAAGCTTGTTGTCAATTATAAAGCAAATACAAGTGAACTATTATTAATAAGAAAAAAAACACTGAAACTTTACTAAAAATGGTATAATTTCAGGTGTCAAAAACTAGCCCATGGGGAAATAATATAGAGGCCAGAGAACATTCCCGGTGCCCCCAAAATTATAGATTGAAGGTTGCCACCTCAGCCTAATGTGAACTTTATTTCTATCTTTACTTTGGCAATGACTAGCATAATAATATTCACATATTAGTCTTTTAATAAATACTTACTGAATTCACACCCCAGAAATATTAATCATTAGTAAGTATGAAGTACTTACATGCATTTTAAAAGTTAGTTTGAAAACCATGGACCATGCCTTACACTGCAGCGGTTCTCAACCTTCCTAATGTTGCGACCCTTTAATACAGTTCCTCATGTTGTGGTGACCCCCAACCATAAAATTATTTTTGTTGCTACTTCATAACTGTAATGTTGCTACTGGTATGAATCGTAATGTAAATATCTGATATGCAGGATGTATTTTCGTTGTTACAAATTGAATATAACCCACAGGTTGAGAACCGCTGCCTTATAGTTTAATATAGACAGCATCAATGCAGACAAGCACACAGAAAAGCATCCCTATGTAGAGGGACTGTACAAGTAGTGGGAGATGGTGTAACAGCAAGAACCAAAGCCATGAATAAATCAGTACTATAAATAATGAATACATGAAATAAATAATTAGATCCTGTACAAAATTTAGTGTATCTATCCTCGACACTTTGCTAGGTTTGCAGCAGGTATATTCAAGAACTTTTAGGAAAACAGATGTATTTTAACCAGAAGGGAAAAACTTGAAGAAGGTTATGTGTTGAAAACCCTACCACACACTGCAAATTTCTGCAAGTTAAACTACTTTCTAGAAGTAGCCTGAGACACGTTGGCAACAGAATTGGTTCAGAAACAATGATGGCCAGCTTAATTTATTTCAATCTCCTATATGCTGTGATAGCATAGTTTGTCCCTCTGTATACTTTCCCCATATCACACCCATTAAAAAAAAAAAAGGTTTCTTAACCCTCCAACAGCTGTAGTGCTGACAACTACTATCTAAGCAATCTGCCAAAGCTGTCACTACTCTATTGAATTCTGTGTGATTTCATTATGTTCCTAGTCATGCTTAACTTGTTCTGAAAATTGCCTATCATTAGTTTTATGTAGATCTAGAAAACAGGTGACTTAATAAGAAAAATTAATAAGTACTAGGTTTAAAAGTTTCAAACTTTCCTGTGCATGTGTTCTATAATAAAAACTATGATTATCAATCCAAATTATCACATATGAAAAAACACTACAAATTTTTATAATTAGATAATGATTGATTTCTTTAATACTTGAAGAGGTCAAGTTTGTTATCTTAATCTCCTTTAAAGTGTGTAAAGATGGGTAGGTGAGAATATGTAGGTAAAGATGAATGGAAGAATATACAGACATGCTGTCATGGCAATTATTATATAGAAGGCTTCGATAAAAGGAAGAAATAGGGAAGAGTTTGAGAAACATCATAAATTTGGCCTAAAAGAATTAAACAAAATCCTGTATGTACCTTTTGGTGGACATGTTGTTTCCCTCATTAGAATTCAAGCTTCTTGAGGACAGGGACTGTTTATGCTTTTTATTTTCATTGCCAGCTCTTAACATAGTACCTAGCAAGTGGTAAGCTCTAACGCAGCAGTTCTCAACCTGTGGGTTATGTTCAATTTGTCACAATGAAAATACATCCTGCATATCAGATATTTACATTACGATCCATAACAGGAGCAAAATTACAGTTATGAAGTAGCAACAAAAATAATTTTATGGTTGGGGGTCACCACAACATGACGAACTGTATTAAAGGGTCGCGGCACTAGGAAGGTTGAGAACCACTGCTCTAATGAATTCTGATTTACTGATTGTTTGAAAGACTTCAGCTATCTAGATATCTGCTGGACCTTTCTCTCTGCCATAAGCAGAACAGTTAATAAATTATTTGTGCTTTAATGATAATGATTTCATTCTCCCCCCCAAAAAAAAAGATGGACAAATTGACAAGAGAAACTGCTATTCTAGTCTTATTGATTCTAACTAGTAGGAAAGGGGAGGTTTTATGAACTGAGATACATTGCATATGAGTTGTAAACCTGGAACTGTTCTTTTGGATTTTGGGCTCATCTTCATACCCCAATGAGTAAGTGGTCAAAGGATGTGAGTAAACAGTTCTCAAAAGAATTGTAAACTATTGACAACTATATGAAAGATAGTTCTAAATCATTAATAAGAAAAATTAAAATAAAACAACTCTGAGGTTTTACTTCAAATCCAGAAAATTGTCAAAGAGAATGATGGGGGAAATAATCAATGTTAAAGGAGCTTTGGGAAGACAGGTATATACAGTGTTAATCATATTATAAATTGCTCCAACTATTGTGGAAAGCAGTTTGAAATAAGGCCAACAATGTCCATACCCTTTGACCCATAGGTCCCATTGCTAGGCACATACTACAAAGAAGGTCAAAGGTAGAAATGTCCCACTTATACCAAAATATTCATAGTAGCACTTTTTTTGTGTGTGACAGCAAAGAACTAGAAATATGTGTGTATATGTGTGTAGATATATATCTACCTCTATGTGTGTATAGTTATACCTAGAGACATGTGTGTATATGTATGTATATGTGTACAACATACATGTATGTATACATATGTGTGTATACAGTATATGCATATGTAGAATAAATACAAGGTAAAAATTAAGTCATTTATGAAGGGAGTTCTTACATCTGGTAGTTGGGGAGAAAGAAGAAAAATTGTGTGTGTTTTACCGTGCTGCCCTCCCCATAGGACCTGGCCAAGTCTTGTAACATGGACAGCAGTGATTTAAAACGAGAGCTGGGAAACAAATTTTAACAAGACTTCAATGAGAGTTAAAAGATATCATACCCAAGGCATAATTGATTATAGGGTGAGGAGGATACAACTATAGATATAAATATGGATTATAGAAAAAATATTTATTATATTATTTGGAAAATTTATTATGCTATTTAAATCTAGCCTTATGTGATTAAAGATCATCCATACCTAGAATGTTGCCTGACCCCAGTTAATTTTCCAGAATTGCTGGAGATAGCTACAAGGAACTGTGGGTTCCCTTCACATGACTGACTGTGATACCTTTATCAGATGATTTGTGCTTCTTGTGGAGAAACCTTTGTCAAAATCCTATATAATATAGACCTTCCAGAACCTGGGGAAAGGGAGCCATACCTTCTTTCAGGCCTACTCTTCTCTACTAAATAATCTAATAGATTTCTTTCTAAAATGATTTCAGATTTTAGGATTTATTTTCACTAACAATAAGACATAGATATCTATACACATACATATATATATATACATGAGTGCACATATATACACATGTGCATACCTATATGTACACACATCTACATGAAAAGTACTTTCACCCTCTACATAAGGACAGACTTAGCTCAGCCACCTTAAAGTGTAGAAGTTAATCTGCATGACAAGAGCCCCTCAGGACAGGAATGTCAAAATCCAGGTACTGTGACTGGCACCTGAGCAAGGATCCTCTTTACAACATCCTTAACAAATGGTCAACCTAACCTTTGTTTTGTGACCCCTAGTAAGGAGCAGAGGAAGAACCAGAAATTTTATTTGCCCATTGAAACAAAATACAACAATGAAATCATGACTTACTTAGAGAGAGACAATGCTACAGCCCCTTGAAATGACTATTTAAGGGTGATATCACTGGCTAATAGGATCTCTGATAACAGTCATATGACATGATGTAGTCGAAAGAACACTGGGTTGAAGATCAGAAAACTTGAGTTTTCTCCAAACTTCACAAACCACACAAGTTGTTAAGACAAATTCAGTTAGGGGTGCTGTATGTGTGAAGGAACCTGGGGCACCACCCCAACCCTAGTTATAGCTCTAGTTAAGGGAAAATTATTACCTAATCATGAAGAAGCTGTTCCTTATATGAGTCTCTCTGCAGCTGCTGCCCACTGCTCCTAGTTAATAATATCTAACATTTTATAGCATTATTATATTATGTGCAAGGCACTGTACTAAGCCCTTTACAATTATCTCATTTGATTCTCACAACTCTGGGAGGTCCTTGCTATATTATCTTCATTTAACTGTTGAGGAAACTAAAGTTAATAGAGGTTAAGTGACTTGCCTACAGTCACACAGCTAGTATGAATCTGAGGCCAAATTTGAACTCAGGTCTTTTGACTCCAGGCCTAGCACTCTATCCACTGGGCCACCTAGTTGCATAAGTCTGCCTGGTTCTGTCTCCTTAGATCAGGCAAAACAAGTCGAATCCCCTTTCTATGTAATACCTTTGCCAAGTTTCCAAGACAGTTATGATAGCTGCCCCTAATGTTTCACTTCTCAGATTAAATTTCACCAGTTCCTTCTGCTGATTCTTGCATGAGATCCTCCACCATCCTGGATTTGCTCTCCAATCTGACGCCTCAAACTTCCCACAAAGTCAGGGCCAGAGCCTGTTTAAAGTTATTACGATCATCTTTCTCTCTTACGGCCACAAAACCTTTATATTCACTATCTCATTTAATTCTCACAACAACCCTCTGAAGTAGGCAGGAGAAGGATTGTTTTTCTTATTTTAAAGGTAACCGTTATACCTTGAGTTAGCTTCAAATTCAGAGCTCACACTCAATTTTTCAGATCCCTAGGCTAGAGTTCTTTGTACTACATTAATATCATATGACTTTTAATAGCAATCATACTGGCTAATGATATCATTCATAGAGATTAATTTATTGGGTTTATGGCATTGCTTCTCTTTAAATAAGTTATGATTTAATGGATTTTTTTTGTTTTTATGCAACATACATTTCTCAAAAAAACCACTCAAACGGCCCCCTCAACAAAGTATACTCCCCCTCCCCAAAAAAAGTTAAACTAAATTATCTAACATGTAATTTTCATCAAAAGTATATATTACTTTCTACTCTTGTAGTAGGGAAAGACAAAAAGAATGAACAAAATCATTGTTTCTGTTTAGGGAAGATAATTAAAATAAAAACAAAAATTTAGGAGGAAAAAACAAGGTAAAGCCTTGCAGATTTTTACTTAGCTCTTCTTTCATTCCCCTCAGGCTCATTTGCATGCCAGCCAGAAGCATTATGGTCACTGAACAGAGTCTTATTGCCCCTAGACTCCTTTGTAGTTTTGAGTTCTTAAAATGGTTTAAGAGAACATAGACTGAAAAAAATGTTATTTGCCAAAAGTTTAAAGAAATTTTTTTAACCCCAAGTCAAATAGTTGGCTGGGGTTAGGGACTTTTAGTGAGAGCAAAAGAATTGGCCAAAAAGATAGACATAACATTAAAAACAAAGGTCAGGAGTAGAATATGTTTAGGAAACCATATGTCTACATATACATGTATATATGTGTATGTATATGCCGATAACTATAGAGTTTATATATCTAAACTTTATTGTAGCCTTCTAGGGGCAAGGAGGAAAAAAAAAAAGGGGGTTGGATAGGTGGTGTAGTGAATAGAACACCTGCCCTGGAGTCAGGAGGACACTTAACACTTACTCACCCTGTGACCTTGGGCAAGTCACTTAACCCCAATTACCCTGCCTTCCCCAAAAAAGCAAAAAAAAAAAAGTGCACAGCAGAGAACAAAAGAAAAACTTACAAGGAAGCAAAGAAAAGATGAACAATTCTCAACACAATGTGTATTATTTATTATACAGGCTTTCTTAAAATGAAAATTTATTGTTATGTATTTTGAATCCTTTCTTATGTTCTGCTATGCAGATGACATGCGTTTTTTTCTTTCTTTGTATCTAAGTTCCAATATTTAAGTTTATGATATGCTTTTGTTTCTTTCCTCTATTTTGTATTTATGTTCTGACCCTTGAGTCTAAAATTTTTTTTAAATCATTAAAAAAAACAAGGTGGGGGGAGCTAGATGGTTCAGTGAATAGAGTACCAGCCCTGGAGTCAGGAGGACCTGAGTTCAAATGTGATCTCAGACACTTGACACCTACTAGCTGTGTGACCTTGGGCAAGTAACTTAACCCCAATTGCCCCACCTCCCGCCTCCAAAAAAAAAAAAGGATATGTTAATCTGAAGGTATTTGCTAAGTTTTGCAAGCTGCCTGGCTGGCTGTAGTTTGCATGACCTTAGATGGTGCAGAATAAAAGTGCTTGAGTCTTCTTTTTCAAGGGAGAGACTTACTAGTTGCTGAATCCCAGTAGATGGTAGTACATGGCAGCAGATGGCCAAAGAGGATGAATACCTGAGAACCAACAGATAGTAGTTTTAAAAAGCAGCTCAGCAAAAACAAAGAGCCAGTAGAAATGCCTAGTTGAGAAGCAATGCCCAGTAGGAAATTGAGACATGATGCCCACCACAGAGCTGTGAAAAGCAGCACAGAGATATCACCAGAAGGCATTAGTGACTCTGTAGCATGGGGAGGGAGAGAGTTGTTTGTTTATTTAGTTGTTTTTCAGTCATGTCTGATGCTTAGTGACCCCATTTGGGCTTTTCTTGGAAGATACTGGAGTGGTTTGCCCATTTCCTCCTCCAGCTCACTTTACAGATGAGAAAACTGAGGTAAGCAAGGTGAAATGACTTGCCCAAGGTCACACAACTAGTAAGTGTCTGAAGCCAAATTTGAAGTCAGGTCTTCCTGATTCCAGGCCTGATTTACTCTATCTTAGTTGGTTAAGATAAGCTGTCCCCAAACACATATCCCTTTGGTGTGGCCTCCAAGCATATCCCTGGACCATAGTTGTTCCCTATACTTGTGCCCCATGTCATGTATACATCCTGATCATGTATGTTCTGTATGTTGGTACCCTTTCCCACTGATAGTGTGGTGCCCACTACTCCTATGGGTATGGGAAATCATTTAATCAGCTATGCTGTTTGAGTAAATGTCTTTTGCTTTGAATGAATGAATGAAAAAGCATGTATTAAACACTTTACTATGTGCCAAGCACTAGGGATACAAAGAGAAAATGAAGATGGCTTCTACATCCAAGGAGCTCATGCTCTAATTGTGGAAGACAATGCATATTCCTTTTATTTGGCTTGGGAAATTAAAGACAAAGATCAGGGCTTAAGAACTGTGCTTTCAAGTGTATACTAACCCATAACGACAAAGTGCTTTAAATCTGGAGAAGCTTTTGGGGGTCCCATTTATGAGGAGATCTAGGTTGCTATAGCACTTTACTGGTTGCTAAAAGAATGGATGGGCCATTTAATAGTTTTAATAGCCATTACCTCTAATAATAGCTTTAATAACTTTAATAGCTACATTGTCTATTATCTTTGACTTGAGCTTTGTTACCATTTTTAGTGTTGTGTTGTTTCCTCCACGTAATCAGTATGTGTTTTGTTCTTTTGCCTTTCTTTATTCTGCATTACTACATACACGTGTTCCGATTTTTTCATATTTTGTTTCCAGCTTTTTAATTTTACATATGGTGCTGCTATGAATATATTTGAACGTAATTTTCTATTTTATCTTGCTATCATCGATATCCTTGAAAGATAAACTCAGTATTTGGGGATAATAGTGTCAAAGGATGGGAACAGTTCAGTATCTTTTTTTGTATGATTTCAAACTGTTTCCCTGAATAATGATGGATCAATTCATAGCTCTACCAGGAGAGAAATACTCAAGAAAACTTTTAAAAAGGTAAATGCCTTTGAAATAGTAACTTGTTAAAACATTAACATTCATTCATACCTGTTTAATTAGTTTTTAAGTAGATTTTCTCTGGGATGACTGAGAACAAGAGAGAAGTTTTAATGAGGTAGGAGGCTGGACTAGAATGGTTTTGGTGTGAGTAGAGAGAAGGACATGGATGCCAGAGATGCTGAACTGGAATCAACAAGTCTTGGCAGCTGATTAGATATAGAAGGTCATGTTCTGAGGGGAGGGGTTGAAGGTAGCATCTAGATTTTGAATGTGAGTGATTGAGATAATGGTAACGCCTTTGACAGAAATAGTAAATTGAAGAGAAGGTTTGATGAATTTTGTTTTGGACACAATGAGTTTAAGATGTCTCTGGGACATCCAAATGATGTGCAGCAGCCAATGTGAGATATGAGCTTAAAGCTTAGTGGGATAGAGGAGGTCTTGATTCATAGATCTGAGACTAGTCTGCATAGAGATGATAATTGAATCCATACTAATTGTTGAGCTCACCAAGAGATTGAGGATAGAGAGAGAAAAGAACCTAGGACAGAGCACTGGGGTCCATGCACAGCTGGTGAATTTTAGAGCTGATGATGCAGCAGAGGAGATAAGAAAAGGAATGTTTTAGTAGAACGAAAAAAAGCTCTAGATTCTATCTAGCCTTTACTCGTGCCTGAAATATCCTTTCCCTTCTGTCCTCCATGACTCCTTCTCATTGATCACTGCCACCCCTGAGTTCCTAAAGGACTCATTTGTACTTAACATAGCCTTACTTATTTTGTTAATTTTTGTGTATATATGCTCTGTCTCCCTAATTGGACTATAAGCTCCCAGATGGGAGGGTCTGCTATATACCTTTTATTTTATGATGGGTATTAAAAGGCATTTACTCATTCCAGAAGGCAGCTAGATGGTGTTGTAGATAGACTGCAGTGCCTGGAGCCTGGAAGACTTCTCTTCCTGAGTTCAAATCTGACCTCTGACACTTACTAGCCATGTGACCCTGGGCAAGTCACTTAATCCTGTTGGCCTCAATTTCCTCATCTGTAAAATGAGCTGGAGAAGGACATAGCAAACCACTCTAGTATCTCTGCCAGGAAAACCCCAAATGGGATCATGAAAAGTTGGACACACTTTACACGCTTAGAGCAGTCCCAACTCAGGATGCCTGTGTCAACCAAAATTATAGTCTCCATACATGTTAACCATAATGTAAGAAAAGAATTTCTTAATAGGATAGATTATAAATACTGTAAGATCAGAGAAATGTCAAAGTGTCCACTGAAATTATAGATCCGGGATATCTGTGTTTCTTTTATCATTAACATGACTATATATAAAAATATATATACACATACAAATGTATGTGTGTAGATATAGCATAACATGGGTCCATAAAATACCAAGGTAAGAAAAGTCCCATTATTCAAGATAGTATCCAGTTCAAGGTGTCTTGCCCTGGATAGTCAGAAACAGAAAACTGCTCCTGATCAGCTTCATCTGGCCTTGTAGTTGCTGAAAGAGGAAGGGACATTTTGGGTTCACTTGGAGAGCAAAGCAAAGCATGTCTGTTATGCCAGAGCATGCAAGGCATTACGGTAGGTTAAGCTCAGAGTGGGCCAAAAATGTCTTTCTTCTGATTGGCTAATTTTAGGCCTTTCTCGGGTGAGAATCAGTTTTGTTGACTGTTTTTTTTTTCTTTTCTTTTCTTCCTCTTTTTCTCTAACAAAAGTGTTCTTCATTATATGGGATAGCTGTTTGGAAGAGGGGAGGGAAGGGGGCACCATAAGAAATTTTGATAATGTGAAAAAATAAAGGTTTGGTTTTTTTCAAAGAGAGCCCAGTAGAATTCCTGATAAGGATTACCAAGGTTTTTGGAAAGACAGATCTTAATCTGAGGGCTTCTCTCCTGTGCTGGCTGTACTTGACTAGGGGTCTGGCTCACAAAAGAGCCTAAGGAATGGGAAATCTCCAAAAGAAGTCACCTCTCCCCCATGTCCTTTGAGGAAGATGTCTGAGGAGTCAGAGAGGATGCCCTCCAGCAGATGGCAGCAGTTCAGAGGAAAAGTAGCCTAGCAGCTCGGGTGAGAGGCAGATGACAGCTGCAGTTCTAGGGGAAGCAGCTGCTTTGGGGGCAGGGAGGCAAGGTCATTATCTAGGATTTTCACTCAGGGTGGTTGAGCGCTGGAGCTCAATTCTGGGATCTGGAGTTAGCAAGGAAGGAGTACTCCTAACCCCACCTGCTCTGTAGGAATCTGAGGGTATAGTAACCTTTTGTGTAGGGGTCAGTGGGTTCCCCTTTATTGACCTTCTTATTCTCCTTTGCCTTAGTGCCTTTTGTTCCACTTCCCTTTGTATTTGCGACTCTGCCCAGTTTCAGATGCCCCTCCCACAATAAGCTCATTACTTCTAATCTCATCACCATGTTGCTAATTCTAGCCAAGGCTCCTTCAGCCTCCTCTCCCTCTGACTGCAGGGCTGGAAGGTGGAATACCAAACTCCTTCCAAAGCCTTCCTTTAGAGAGCACAGAAATGGGACTTTCAGCTCACTTTGCTTTGCATCTGCTGCTCTTCCTGGTTTTAAAGTCACAGAACAAGATGCCACAGTGCAGATACTACACCAGGTCCCATTTCCCTCCTATCCCCTCCTTTTTTGGCTTCCTTTTCTGTGCTGTCTTCCCCCATTAGATTACAAGCTCCTTGAGGGCAGGATGGTCTTTTTCTTATTTGTATTCTGAGCATTTTGCACTGTGCTTGGCACATAAGTAGGCACTTAATAAATGTACATTGAATTAAATTTTATTCTCATCTCATTTGTTGTCTGATTTTATCTGGCAAATAGCCGCTGGGTCATATTTAAAGAAATACTAACCCTGTATAGTACATTAAACCCCAGAAACAAGGAAAGGTTCTGGGGCCATGTGAAGATATGTGCGGAGGAGGGCTTCCGTGCTACACATAGAGAGTTTGCCTCACAACAACTCCAAGAAGGAGAATGTTAATATCCAGACACCAAAGTTGGAGGGAAATTACTGTTCTTTTCGGTCATGTCCAACTCTTCATGACCCCATTTTGGGTTTTTCTTGTCAAAAATGCTAGAGGAGTTTTCCATTTTATTCTCTAGCTCATTTTCCAGATGAGGAACCTGAAGCAAACAGAGTTAAGTCACTTGCCCAGAGTCACACAGCTAGTAAATGTCTGAGGCTGGATTTGAACTCGGGTCTTCTAACTCCAGGGCCAGCAGAGATGGGTATGGAGTATTTAGACAAAGCCTGCTTCTAGAGCTAGTAATAGGAAAAGGTCTTCTTCAGGTTAGCTGTCTTGTTTGTTCAGTTGTTTCTGACTCTGTGACACCAATTTTGGAGTTCTCTTGGCAAAGATACTGGAGCTGTTTGCCATGTCCTTCTCCTGCTCATTTTACAGATGAGGAAACTGAGGCAAACAGGGTTAAGTTACTGCAGTCTAGGGGTCCTGGGAACCTCAAAACTCAAAGGTAAAAGATGTAGGGTCTGCCTTGAAAGAATTCAACCATTCAAGTCTCCTTTCAGTCCAAGTAAGGTTTAGTGTAATGCCAATACAAGCAAGTCAGATTTTAAGAATCTGAGCATTTGGTAGACAAGACTGACTTTTTTTATAGTGAAAAAGATTGTAGGAAGATTTGGAAGGGATGGAGGAGTGGTCCAGAGGCAACAGACAATGAAAGCTGGGTTGGGTAAGAGGTAACAGAGAATTGAAGGTTGGGGCTGGGTTGCATTTTTGGGATCCAGGTCCTATACATCTTCAAAGCGACTTGTCCAGGGTCACACAGCTAATAAGTATCTGAGGCCAGATTTGAACTCAGGAAGATGAGTCTTCCTTACTTCAGGCCCATGCTTATCCACTGGACTACCTAGCTGCCTCTTCCTATCTCTTGTAACCCCTCTCTAATACACAGGATTGTCCTTGCTGTTTCAGCAGAAAGAAAGGTCATGTGTGAGATGAAAGAGTTCAGAGTCTGAATCTGAGGTCAGAAAAGGTCTCTATTCTTTCTCATGAGAAAGGACTCTACCCCTGTTGCCCACATGGCATCTGCAGGGAGAGAGCAACAAGTAGAAGCCAACCCATGGTTAGATAATCTTCTAATGCAGAAACCCAACCCCCCAACTGGCCTAAGCACAAGAATCTATCTCTGAGACAAAGGACCTGGAAACATGTGGGTGTCCAATGAAAACAGTCTTAACCTTATTTGGCATATCTTGTGCTGAGGTGGCACTGGGGAGGGTCTCCATTGCTCTAAGCCCCAGATTGCTGGAAGGTCAGATGACCTCTAAACCTAAGCCTAGTGAATAGATTTGATTTTTCAGAATGGGGAAACTTCACTATAAATTATCCCTCACAGTCACATTTAGTGTCCTCGGGTTGTGATACAAACAGGGTCAGAAACAATACAGGGGAGCTACAGACAAAATAGAGTTGCTTTAGTTTTCTATGCACAAGTACAAGTATTATTATTCCTGTTCTACAGATAAGAAAACTGAAGTTAAGTAGCATCACCCAAGGTCCCACAGAGCTGCCACTTCAACTCTTATCTCTCCTAATTCCAAGTCCAACGCTCCTTTCATTGTGTCATTCTAACTCCATAATACAATACCTTGTAATACATACTCAAATGTGTTGATGATAATGGTAATGTCTGTGTAGTGCTTATGGAACCGAACAACATATACTCTTAACCCTAAAAGCACATTGTGCAGGGAGTGGGGGAGTGGACCTTTGATTTCACTAGCATAGTGAACATTCAGTGCAGAAGCTTCCTCAAATGATGAATATTGGCAATTCATCTAAAAATTATAATCGTAGAGAGTTGAGGGGAGAGAGGAATTGGGAGTTTAAGTGACTTGCCCATAGTTAAATAAGTAGTGTATATCAGAAGCCAGATTTGAACCCAGGTCTTCCTGCCTCCAAAGGCTAGCCCCTTCATCCATTAGACCTCTTATGCACACAAATACAAATGCACAAACACATGCACACAGTTTATAAAAGCAGGCTACCTTGGGTAAAAGCCCAGTTATGCTCAATATACCCAGGGTAAAGGAGAACCTGGTTATTGACTTTTTTTGTAATGTATCCTTGACTCACAGCTCAGTTTATGGGAAGATTCATAATAGCCTTTCCCCCAAAGTCCTCAAAGAACCTCAAAAAAATTGACTGCTATAGCAGTAATAATCCTAGTAGTAATACTAACAGTAGTCTTAATCACGGTCATTGTCTCAGTTCGCCAATGGAGGACCCTCCTAACTCTGCTTAACTATGGCTGTTGAAAAATTAACTCTCCAATTTCCTTATTTTTTCTACAGTCTAATGGTAGATTGAAGAGCAGGAATCAGAAAAAAAAAAGAGAGATATATTTAATATTCATAGGGCAGTCTCTATTAGAGCATAAGCATTTTAAAAGAGACCAGATTTTGGAAACAACCAGCTGAGTTGTACACATTCACCATCTGGAACAAGTTTTGAGTTTTTTATAATTTTTGTTCCAATGACAAAACTTGAAATTATTCATCCTCATTATGTGTGCACTTTATTAGGGCTGTCTATTTGGATAATGTACTTGCATAGAGAGCTGTTGAGAAAATGAAACTATTTTAACCTAAGGAAAAAAATGTTCCAAATCTAATTTGGGAGGCAAAGTTGACAAATATTTGATTTTTTAAAAGTAAAACAACATAGTAAGTGCTTCATTTTGTTCTAGCAATACCTAATATACAACAACAAAAAATAATTAGCCCATAAAACTAAGGAAAATGCATATCACATTTTTTACTTGGATTTACTGGAAAAATTCAGAGAACAGATGGTTGGTGTTTGTTTGTTGACACAATAGCACCAAGTATTCACAGTCTTTGATTCTGAATTCCCTTTTCCTTCAGGTTACAATAATATGGCAGTATTTCTAATGGAACCCCAAAGGGGAAATACTCTTAATGTTCCTAATGAAATCTTTAATGCAAAAGGATTTGTTAAATACTACATTAAAGTTAGCATTTAGCCCTTTAAAAAATGTTGTGTTTCCTGGAACAATGTTTATTTCCTCCTATTGTACCCATGAAAAGCATTCAGGAATCCTTTTCATGAATAGTGGAAGCTTCAAAAGATCTATTTGGGCTTTAAGCGCCTTTTACGCTAGATAGCCATGTCCTAGATAAAATATGTTTGACAGTCTTCTATCTTCATAGGGCTTACAATTCACAACAGGCCCAAAAAGGCTCGGTTCAATGATTTGACCTTTATCAAATGCCTATTTAATGCCTAAGTGCTAGGGGATGTGGGAAGTAAAATTCAATAGCAGGTGTATACTGAAGCACGTTTCCCTGAGCAAGTGTATCAGAAAGCACCCTAGCATACCTAGGATGGCTGCTAGCACAGGTTCCTTAGATCTGCTTTTCTAAAGGAAAGCAACCCAAAATGGGTTAACAATCTTACTTTAATCAATCAAACATATAACTGTTAATAAAGTGGGTCAGACTGGACCCCTCAATCAAGTCAGCAGCCCTGACCATGAAGAGATGGGAAAAACCCTTTTTGTAGAAAGGCAGGAAAAGAGGCGTTCTGGGTGACTGGAAAAATGTCACAATTGTCTACAGTTGGGAAAGGTGGGTTGGCCTTCAGGTACAGACGATCATATCCCTCTCCAACAATTATGGAATGGTCATTACTTTAAGGGACTCAACTGCCTCTTATAATCTTGACTAGAAGATTAGAACCCCCAAAATCAGGACCACCCAATTAGTTGAACCCTTGAGGCAGATCAAACCATTCCTAATTACACAAGAAAGGGCTAGGACAGAAGAATTATCTTGGGGACCACAGTTTAAGCGGGCTTTTGTTTGTGGACAACAGAGGTCCCAGGTTAAACTGGTTAGCAAACAAATGCCCCACAGCTAACTGTATATGTAATATTATCATTCCCTTTACAAACATGCCTTTAAGCTCATTCAGGCTTAGGAGAGATCACATTCTAGAGCTAAACTGAGAATTGGGGCTTGACAAAATAGGGAACAGGATGGATTTCAGAATAAAATAAATTATTAAATGAAACAGTATAATTTTAATTTCCTCAGGGAGGTAACAAAGTTTTGATAAATATGGCCCAAAATGATGTGGTTTAAGGGATTGAGGGACCTCCCCCCCCCCAAGACTGGAGTACAGGAGAGGGTCATCTGGAATGAATTCATGAACTCAAGCATTCTTTAAGTCAAGATGGCAAAGGTTTATTGTACCTCCAATATAGCAGGCAGGGTTCCTTAGGGAACCTGCATTCCTTATGGAACTTGCAACTTAACAGGAATGATGCTAAAACAAGTGGTTCTCAACCTTCCTAATGCTGCGACCCTTTAATACTCCTATGTGGGCATATCTGCATGTGGGTGGACCCGCCTGGAGATGAATAGAGGAGCGGTGTCTCAGTTCCTAAGATCATCGGAAATATGTGTTTTCCAATGGTCTTAGGTGACCCCTGTGACCCCTGTGAAAGGGTCGTTTGACCCCCAAAGGGGGCACGACCCACAGGTTGAGAACTGTTGTGCTAAAAGCTTATATAGGAAAGGTAGTGAATTATCTGACAGATGTGCTAATTAGGTAATAAATTACAACCTTGGTCACTGGCATCATTCACTACTGGAGACCAGGAGAAGGGGTTTCTCTAGGGGTGCATTTTTGGTCTATTATGTCTGTAGCAATATAGCTTTGAGTGTTGATAACTATAGCTTGACCTCTGGATTTAATATAACTCTGGGAATCAATACATGAAAATTCTGTAGTTACAAGATACTCCTGTTTTTACAAGAGAATTTCTTCAGAGGTCAGCTTGTTCTTGTGATGGAGAAAGACAGTTTATTTTACTGGGGTCTATATATGAATAATTGTGGGGAAAGGTAGTTGTCTTACTGGGGCCCACTCATGAGTTATTGCTAAGCATAGTGTCCTTTGGGCCAGGGAGAAAACTGTCAGGGATAGTGTTTTTGGAAGCTAGGGAGAAATGTGATCTTGGAATTGGGGTCCAAGCACCCCATTATATCCTCATGGAACTTACAATCCAGTTAAGAGACATGATAACCATAAGATACGTGGTAACTATTAAGAGACAGATAATAATAACAGAGAAAAAGGTGGAGTTAGAGAAAGAGAAAAATGATCACTGACTTGGGCATTCCATAAAGCTTTCTGAAGGAGGTAGTTAATAGATAAAAAGTCTGGGAATTAGGAAAACATCCCAGGTATAGGGAATTGTGTAAGCAGAAGAAATGGGGAAGGGCAGCATATGTAAAGGGGATGGTGAGTACTATAATTTGACTGATGCATAAAGTACCCAAAGGGAAGTGTAGTATGAAATAAAGTTAGAAAGAGTATAGCATCAAAATATGGAGGGCTTTGAATGGCACATGAAGGGATTAAAATGTGAATCCTTAGGCAATAAAAAAACTATTAAAAGATTTTGAGTAAAGGAGTGACATGACAAGATTTGTGTATAAAAAAAGATGAGTTTGGCTTTGTGTGAAGCATAGAGGAAGACAATGAAGGTAGAAAGATCTGGTAAAAGACTATTTGAAATTACACTACAAAGCCATAATCATTAAAACAATTTGGCACTGGGTAAGAAATAGATTGATCGGTGGAACAAATGAGGTATACAATATACATAAAGAAATGAGCATAGTAGTATAAGTGCTTCATAAACCTAAAGATCCCAGCTACTGAGGCAGAATTCATTATTTGACAAAAACTATTAGGGAAACTCAAAAGCAGTCTGGCAGAAACCAGCATCTCACAATGTATATGCCAAGAGAAGCTCCAAATGGATACATGATTTGGACATAAAGAGTAACATCATAAATTAGAGAATCCTGCAAGAAATTGCCTGTCAGATCTGTGGATCATGTCTAACAAGGGACAGAGAAGTTCATAGTTGGTAAAATGGACAATTTTGGTTACATAAAATTAGAAGGCTTTTGCAGAGGGAAAACCAATTCAGCTAAAATTAGAAAAGAAGCAGGAAAATGGGGGGGGGAGGGGTCGTCGATCTTTGCAGCAAGTTTCTCTGACAAAAAAAAAAGAAAATAGATAAATGCTGGAAAGTCTGGGCAAAAGAAAGCAGGTTAATGCGCTGTTGGTGGGACTAAGAAATTTGGAACTTTGCCCCAGAAGGAATTAAAGTGAACATACCTATTGACTCAGTGATATTGCTACTAGGTCTATCCCCCAAATAGATAAGAGAAAGAGGAAAAGGATTCATATGCACAAGAATATTTATAGTAGTTCTTTTTGTGGTGACAGAGAATTGGAAATAGAAAGAGTGCCCTTCAATTAGAAAATGACTCAACAAATTTTGCTATATGAATATGATGGAATACTTTTATCCTATAAGAAATGATGGAAGAGATGGCTTCAGAGAAACCTAGGAGGACTTGTGGATTGATGCAAAGTGAAATGAGCAGAATCAGGAGAACAATTTATATAACAATCATGTAGACACAAAGTTGAAAGACTTGGGAACTCTCATGAACACAATGACCAACCACAATTCCAGAGAACTCATAATGGAAGCACACTACCCACTTCCAGCTAGATAGATGTTAGACTCAGGTTGCAGACTGAGGCATGATTTTTTTTTAGGCACAGCTAATACAGGAATATGTTTCGCTTGACTACACATGTTCATAACATGTTTGGTTTTCTTGCTTTCTGAATTGGGGTTGGAGGGAAGGGAATGGAAAGGAGAGAATACAGATGTGAAAATAAAATAAAATGGAATTTTTAAAAAATTAAATAAGAAAAAAAGAAGGCTAACTAGTATGGTCAGGAAATGTAAGCAAGCATGGGAGACTGGAAAATGGTGTAGCCATTGACAGATATCATAAAATCATAACTTCAGGAATTAGAGGGACTTCAAAGGTGGTCTCATCTAACCCCTTCATTTTAACTACAGGAAAATGGACCTAGAGAGGTGAAGTAATTTGCCCAAGTAAACGGCAGAGCCAGGGTTTTAATTCAGGTCTGTTCCCAATGCAGTACATTGCCACCTTGCTTCAGGATCCTTGAGAAACTAAGAGAAAACTATCACCTCCAGATAAACCTCTTTTTATCTGCACTTAGGTCAAGAACAACCCACCAAAAGTGTAAGCAACAATATCCAAGAAAGCTGATGGCTTTACTAAAGGACCAGGAGTTTTAAAATGAAGAAAACATTCCATGTAGGAAAATACAAATCCAAAAACCTATAAGTCTCCCTTTGGAAACATGCTTCCCCAAAGAAAAAGGAAAATCAGTGATGTCAGAAAGAGGAATCAGTTATAGCGTAAAGATGATAAGTTCCACATTAAATATATTAAGTATGATGTTCTAACAACATTTCCAGATGAAAATTAAATTGGAAATATGGGTCTTGTAATAATAGATGACATTTATAACGCTTTATGATTTACAGAACAGTTTATATGCATCATCTCATTTGATACACTAATCCTGTAAAATAGTAAATACCACATTTTACAGATAAGGAAACTGGGACTAAGAGAAATTAAGTGGCCTACCAAGACCACACAGCCAGTAAGTCCAAGAGGTGGGAATTGAATCCTATACATTCTGACTCCATACCCGGAGACTTACATCAGGACCTCAGCTACAGATTAAGGAAGCAATTTGCACCAAGGTGGCATGTAAATTATGAAAGTCAATGAGATAATCACTAGAGGAAAGTATGTAAAAATGGAGACTAGGAGGACCAGGAGCAGAACTTTGGAAAACACCTATTTCAGCTGTCTGGGATAAGGACAAGGAACCAGAAGAGGCAGCAGCAAAGCTGTAGAAAGAAAATCAGGAAAGTGCTCAGAGGACAGACGGATCAATCATGTCACACCCAGAAGTGAGCTTAAAGACATTGAAGAATGAAAAAAGGCCAAGCTCTTTTGAATGATCACGGATCTCATTTAGTAGAAGATGAAGTGTTCTGGAGCTTGAAAACAATCAACATAATGCCATATGCAAAGAGGAGCTCACCTCTAAAGGAATCTTTCTAATTGAATGCTGTACTTCATCTGTGACAGTGGTGAAAGAACACCTCGGGTGGGCACGTAGCTCTCTGTTTTATGCCTCAGTCCTAATGATCAGTGGGCCATCAAACATAATTTTCTTTGGAGCATCTTTCAAGGAATTTTGTATAACTTTATCATGTACATTACTGACACCTTTTTGGGGGAAAACCTTAAAGGCACTGCTTTGCCCGACAAAAATCAAATGCCTCTTGATAGTCAACAAATAGTAAGTTCAGTGAGATCTTATTCTTTACTATTCAGTCAGTTGTATGATGGCAAAGATACGGTCTACTATGGAATATTGCTTGCAAAAGCCTGCCTATTGCCTTTTAATACCCTCATCAGTATTCCTGGGATGTATTTGCAGACTAGACTCAGAAAACTGGGGATAGGAAGATAGGATGGATAGTTCTTGATGCTCTTTCTTTTGCCTTTGTAGGGGCGCTGGAAGGAGTAATAATAAGATCTGAGATAGTTTTCATGCTCTGGGATCTCATCTTTTTGGAAACAATCCCCTCCTTCAGGTTCCTTGAGGATTGATCAGATGCCTGTGTCACATCCAGTATATGTCCCCCTTTTTGATACTTGGTCTAGTTCAGCTGCTTTCTCATCTTTGCTTTTTTTTTAGTACCATTTTCATATTTGGCATTATGATGCTTGACTCCAAATGTAGTGGCTCTGCTGTCCTTGCTGAAAATTTGTCATAAAAACCTTTATAGATCTTTTACATTTTGGTCTTGCTCATACTGGTCCTTCTCTTTTTATCCTCAGATGTCGTGGGGTGTCTTGGATTAGTGGGTTCTTTACTAAGCTTTCATTCTACTTGTTTTTTCCTTTCACTGATTCTCACTGTTCTGTGAGTTGATAGTTCTCATAATCTTCCACCATCCTTGTAAGACTGTACAAATGAGTTTCTTCTTAACCAGTGCTATTGTTTTCTGTCATATCTCTACCTTGTCAAGGAGATCACTTGTTTCCTGATAAAAGTGGTTTTGGTCTCTTCTTTATCACAATTGATTTACATCAGTTAAACTTTTGTGTGAAATTATGGTAATTAGGATAAATTACATTCTTTCATCTATTTCTCATTTTTAAGCATTCATACTGACTTAAAAAGCCCAAGCTCAAGTTGTTTTGATCGTGCACTGTATCTTTTTCTCATTTTTATTCTTTAGTTTTGTATTCATTTCAGTCTTTCCTCTGACAAATTGGTGCTCTGAATATACACAGATAGCTGATTCATGAATGATTCCCGCCTTAGTAATGAGTCATTTCCTATCTGTTAAAATATAATTGATTTCATTGTTTGTGATGTTATTTGGTGCATTCCATATTCAGTGTCTTCTAGTTCTTTTTTCTAATAAAGAATTCATGATGTATATGGAAGGCTACTGTGTAATTCATAAGTGTTTGGCCTCTCTTATTTCCTACTACTGAATCATATATTCCAACATATTTTTGGCTGCCTTTGCTGACCAACCTTTGTGCTGTGAAGACACTGAATATCAAAGTTTGTGTTTGAAAAGTTTTATTCAATTCTTTACCTCTCCTCCTTTCATTACTGTGTAGCAGTAAGAAAGTTGTCTGTCTTCACTAGACCTCATCTGGAATATTGTGTTTAATTCTAGGTACCATAGCATAAGAAGAACATTGATAAGCTGGAGCATGTCCAGAGTAGGGCAACCAAGATTGGGAAGGAACTTGTCTCTAATTCATATAAGTGTCAGTTAAAGGAATGAAGCATATTTAGCCTGGAGAAGAAAATACTTAGGAGAGACGTAGTAGCTGTCTTCAAATCTCTGACAGGGTCTCAAGTGGAAGAGGGATTAGACTTTATTTGGCTCTAGAGGGAAGAACTAGAAGCAATGAGAAGCAAATTTAGGCCTGATGTCAATAAAACAACAACAACAATCACAACTTCCCAACAATTAGAGCTGTTCAAAACTGGAGTGGGCTGCCTACAGAAGAGGTGGGTCCATTCTCCTTAGAGGGTTTCAAGCAGAGGCTAGGTTACTACTTGTTCCATATGCTACAATACTACAATGAGGATTCCTTTCATATGGAAGGTGTCTACCAAATCTCAGAATCTGTGATTCTGTTAAAATCTATGAGCTGTCCTTCCATTCAGGTACAACTTTGGGGTTTGTTTATAACCTGAATATCAAACTTCATTTCCATATAAGTGTCAGTTAAAGGAATGAATTTCTCTGATAACACGTCCACTGTTATATATTATAGAACAAGGATCACACATTTAGAATATAAAAAATAAAAGTTAATGTTTATAGATGGTCTAAAAACTATGGGATTCTAAACCTCATCTGCTTCCTTTTCTTCCATATCATTGCAGAAACAAAAATAGACTGTACCAAACCAATGGCTATTTTATCTTTTTCTTTGTTTCATCGGTTGCCGTGACCAAAGAATTCATCAAGTAGCCAGCCAATGAGTCTTTATGTTTTTAGCTAGGCTGGTCCTTAGAAATTAGGCACCTTCTCTGTTGCCAGATCCTAATCCTTTTTAGCACAGTAGAGCCTGCCAGAGCTTGTACTCATTGGCATAGCTTCCGATAACTCAGGGTCCCCTCCACAGCACAATGAGGCATTGGAATAGGACTTTGTGAAGACTGTGTATATATGTGTTATCTCTCCCTTGTCTGTCTTTAAGTGCCTTATGGGAAGGGACTGTTTTGTTTGTCTGATTGCTAATTCTAGTACCCTGTTCATAGTAGATATTTAATAAATATTTGTAAGATTAAACTGGATTACAATTGTCCTGTACCTTACATACTTTCCTTAAATTATCATTAATTGATTTCCTATGTATTTGTTTTGTCTCCCTAACTATGCTTTAAATAATTGAAAGCAGGAGCTGTGTCTTCTAGTCTCACCCACAGCATATAACATATGTATCAATATGTATAACATATTGAAACATTAAAGTTTCAATAAATACTTCTTTTAAAAAATATTTTTTTCCTTTTTTATTGTTACCTTTTTACATCACTGTTACTTCTGAATGTGATCATTTCTGCCAAACCCTCCTTTCTTCCTAACTTCCCTGTTACAGTTCAGAGTACCATTATCCTCCCAATCATACGTGCTCACAATTTAGGTGTAGTCCTTGACCTTGTAGTCTCACTCCCATATTCAATCTGTTGTCAAGTCCTGTCAATTCTACCTTTGAAACTTCTTTTATATGCAGCCCTTTCTCTCTTCTGAAACAGACATCTCCTTGATATAAGCCCTCATCACCTCATACCTGGACTACTGCAATAATCTCCCAGTTGATCTCTCTATCTGAAGTCTCTCCCCATTCCAGTCCATCCTTTACTCAGCTATCCAAGTGATCTTCCTATAAAGAACATACTTAACCATGAAATAACCCTTACTACCACCATGATCAAATATAAAATCTTGTGGTTGGCTACAGTAGTTACTTAGTTTACTGCCTGACACAGAGTATATGCTTAATGTTCATTAACTTGACTTTGGTTCTTAAAGCTTTAGCTAACCTAGCACATTTCCAGTTTTGAATTTCCCTCTCTCTACATATAATATGATCCAGTGACAATGTCCTCCTTGCTGTTCCTTCTACAAGACATCTCCATACTTCAATGATTTTCACTGGCTGTTCTTCATACCTGGAATACTCTCCCTTTTCATCTCTGCAGCCTAGCTTTTCCAGTTTTTTAAGCATATTTTCAATTTGCTTTACAAATTGGTTGAACCAATTCATAGTTCGACTAACAGTATATTAATATTTTCATAGCACCTTCAACAGTAACTATTTCCATCTTTTGTAATATTTATTAGTGTGCAACCTCAGAATTATTTTGATGTGCATTTCTCTTATTATTAATAATCTGGAGCAATCTTTCATATGGTTGACAATATTTTGTCATTCTTTTGAAGACTGTTCAAATCCTTTGATCACGTATCCTGTGGAGAATTATTTTGGTCATATGTCCTTTCTTTGACATCAGATGCTGGTGAGAGATATTTAATGCAAGCATTTTTCCCCAATCAATGACTTCACTTCTTATTCTAGCTGCATGGATTTTGGTTGGGCAAATTTTTATATAATCAAAATTATTTTATCTTTTTTTAATTTCTTAAACCCTTTTTTGGTTGAAAACTCTCCCATTAGCCATATCTGTAAGAGGTACGTAATCTCATTTTTTAAACATTTTCATGATTTTAAATTTAATTTTCATGATTAATTTAATTTTTATGACCTTTTACTTATACATTTTGAGCTTATAGTATAGAAGGTGAGATGCTGGTTGAAACCTAATTTCTGCCAAACTGCTGTCTAGTTTTCCAAGAAGTTCATGTAAGATAGGGAGTTCTTCCTCAAGTAACTTATGTTTATCAAATATAATTTAGGTTAATTAAACACTGAGTTATTAAGTTTGATGACTCTTAGCTAGTCTGTCAAGAAATTTTTCATGAAACCGGAGAACAATGTATACAGTTCATGACAAAAGTCATATTGCATGATGACTTTGATAGACTTACTTACTTCTTCTTAGCAATGCAAGGATCTAGGACAACTGCAAAGGACTCATGATGGGAAAATGCTATCCACATTCAGAAAAAGAACTATGGGGTCTGAACATGGATCAAAGCATATTATTTGCGCTCTTGCTCTCTCTTTTTGTTTCTTCTTTCTCGTGGTTTCTCCCATTGGTTCCTTACAACATGACTAAAGTGAAAATAGGTTTAATATGAATGTATATGTAGAGCCTATATCAAATTACACACCATCCTGGGTTGAGGGCAGGGGAGAGATGGGAAGGAAAATTGGAAATCAAAATCTTATGGAAGTGAATGTTGAAAATTAAAAATTAATTAATTAAAAAGGAAAGAAATTCTTTATGAAAAATTGGTTGAAAAATAAACTATGCAGTGGTATTTTTCATTTTTACATGCAACTATAGATCATTCTGTAGAATTATAATCTTGTTACTATTTACTCATATCTTACAATGCTTTACAATTAGAAAATCTTCCATATATCTATGTATATGTATTATCACATGCAATTCTCATAACTGCCTTATGAAATAGGTAGACTAGGTATTATCCTCATTTTAAATGAAAGATCATAGGATCATCCTTCTAGAACTGTAAGGAACATTAGAGGCCATCTAACTGAATTCTCTCATTTTGCAAATGAGAAAACTGAACTATCCGCTACCATAAATCCTGTTCCCTTCAGCTGTCACTGCTCTCACTTTTGCCAACCCCAACCCGGGATTAATTCTACTATACGGCTCTTCTACTTATACTCAGGTGCTGCTGAACAGAACTAGATACACCACAAATTTGTGTAAATTAATCTTAACTGGACCCTCACTCCAACAATACAATCCTTTTATTCCCCCTTAACTGATATTCTATCCCACTCAGCATAGCACCCTCATATTTTTTTTCACAATTCTCCTACAGCACCCTTTTCCTCCACCCTCACAGCTAAGAACCTCACTTCATATTTTACAGGGAAAATCAAGACCATTTACTGGGAGCTCCTTGTCTTTCCTTCTCCCCATCTCACAATGTCTTGAAATCACCCTCTATTGTATTTCCTTTACTCCAGTCTCTGATGAAGAGGTACCTGTTTTGATGAAGGCCAATTCCTCCACATATGTCATTGCTCCCTTCTTCTCTCATCTCTTCTAGCAGAATGCCCCATTATCATTCCTTTCCTCTCATTTTAATCTTCAGTCTCTCCCTATGGTGAGATATGGCTCAGGTCTCTTCTATCCTTTAAAAAAAAAAGCTTCACTAGCTCCTACCATTCTCATCCTATATCTCTCTTCCATTTCTTAGCCAAATTCTTTGAAAAAACCATCTTCATTCTTTGCTGTCACTTCCTCTCCTCATACTCTCTTCTAAATCCTATGCAATCTGATTTCTGACTTCATCACTCCATTGAAACTGCTATTTCAAAAGTTATCAGTGATTTCACTGTAGCACACACACTTTGACACCATTATCCCAACTCCTATTAACACTGACAAATTGAGTTCTGAGAAGGCAGCTGCTATGTATTTCCTGCAGGATCCTAGGAGTAGTCCTAAAGAGCAGGGGATGATTTTCTAATGCTTTAGCTTATGAACTTCCACTACTTCATTTCCCTCATTATCAGTTAATATTAGTTAGCCAAACTTAACTTTGAGAAAGGGGTATTTACTAAAGTGGTATAGAAAGAAGAGTTTGTAACAAAAAACCCATGACTTGAAAAGTCTTGACTCATCCTTTCAAAATTACTTACCAGAACCTAGTGGGATCAAACTTGGGAGCACAGGTGACAGATGGGGAATTCATACCTACTGATTGCTAGGAGTCCTTTTTTGGCCTTTTGTCAAGTAGTCCTGAAGTTCTCCATAGACATGATGTAGCTTTTCTGTTGGACTCCTTGTAGAGTTTTGAATCTGCCTTTCCTCAATCTGTATAGTTTGTCCTGGGCTCCTGATGCAGACCCTACCACAAACCTTCATTATCCTGGGAATGCTGCTATGACACCTGATAAGAAATCCAAATTCTGCAATCTTTCAAAGTTCAGAAGGTTATCCCCCAGTCAAGGTATGGGTGGGGAAGGCTGAGATGGTCTCCTCTTTCCTCAACTGATTCCTCCTTAGGGGCTTAGCTGGAACAGCTTTCTCTACTAAACTGCCAATCACTCCAATGCTGAATTCCTGACTGGTTTGATAAAGCCCCAAAGGGCATGACCTCCTCCGTCAATCCAAATATACTTCCTGTGCAACATCACTCTATTTGATCCAATTGCTTTGAAAGACTTTTCAATTGAACAAGGATTTTTTTGTACCTAATCTAAAGCTGGGATTGATTTATTGAACTGTAGAGGAGAGGTGTTCTTGCTTGGTTAAGGTGTCAGGGCATTGCATATTTCTGTTACTGTAAGTGGGATAGAGTGATTGTGTGATTAGTTGATTAATTGACTCAATTGATCCCCACCCTTACAAATTAATTACCAAATCTAATATTTTTTTCTCTCCTCATCCCTCTTGATTTCTCTGTACCATTTGACACTGTTATTTACCATCTCATAGATATTCTCTCCTTTTTGATTTTTCATAACACTGCCATCTCTTGCTTCTTACTCTTCCTTCCTGTTTAAATATTCCTTATCAGTCTCCTTTGCTGTTGGATCACTATCCATGTCAGGCCCACCAACTGTGAGTATTCCCTCCTACCGAGGCTCTGTCTTGTTCCTTCTCTTTTCTCTCTACGTTTTCTCTCTTAGTAACCTCACCAATTTCTATGAGACGAGAGAGAGAGAGAGAGAAAGAGAGATCCTGTCCTAGACCCTCTCCTAAAGTTTCAATCCCATATTACCAACTGTCTACTAGACATTTCAAAGTGAATGTCCAGTAGGCATCTCATATTTAACATGTTTAAAATAGAACATATTATTAACTTACAGCACACGTGCACATGTGCACACACACATGCACACACACACACACACACACACACTCAAAAAGACAAAAACAAAACTCCATCCTTCTTCTCAATTTCTCTATTAATGTTGAGGTACAACCATCCTTCCAGACACCCAGGTTCTTAATTTTTGTGTCATTTCAAATCAATTTCTCTTATTCTACATTTCCAGTCAGTTGTCAAATCTTTTCATTTTTATCTCTATATCTTTCATATATGCTCTTGCCACCATTTAGGCACCTCTTACCTAGACTATTAGTCTCTCTAACTCAATTCAAACCTCCTGTCCTCATCACCAAAGTGATTTTATAAAAGGGTAGATCTGATCATATTGTGATCCTCCCTTCTCCCAACACACACCCATCAGCAAACTCCAGTGCCTCCTTATTGCCTCTAGAATATACTACAAACTCCTTTGGCATTTAAAGCTCTTCACTATCTGGCCCCATCCTACTTTTCCTTATATAGATATACTCAATGGTCCAGCCATACTGGCCTACTTGTTATTCACACATCACATGCCAAATCCCATTTCTACACCTTTGCACTGGCTGTCCTACACATCTAGAATATTCTCCCTCCTCACCTTACTTCTTAGAACCCATGATTTCCTTCAAGAATCAGCTCAAGCACCTCCTTCTCCATGAGGTCTTTCCTAAATCTCTCGTCCCAGATAAGGATGCCTTCCCCTCTAAAGTCAAACTGTACTTACTGCACATGTATTTTGTATATATCTATATATGTACATGTGGTCTGTCCTGTTAGAATGTAAGCTTCTTGAGGGCAATGACTCTTTTACATTTTTCTTTGTATTCTCTTGCACGTAATAGTTGCTTAATTGGCTGGTTCATTTATTGATAAGTAAATTACCCAATGTAACTGGATAGTAACCATCTGATGTGGGAAACTGAGGTTCAGAGAGGTGAAGATACCTGTCATAATTAACTCCTCACTCACACTCACCCCACAGATCCAGTCTATTGCCAAGTCTTGTTTTTACCTTCACATCTCTTATTTAAGTCCTATTCTCTCTATTCCCATAGCTGCCTCCCTGGTGCAGATTGTCATCACCTGTGCATGGACCATTGCAATAGCCTTCTGCTTTGTGTCCCAACTCACTCCACACATCAATCTACTAACACTCTCCATGTGACAATATATCTTCCATTAAGTTTCCTAAAACTCAGAGCTAATTATGTCACTCCCCTAGTCAATACATTCCAGTGGCTCCCTATTAAAAATTGAAAAAGTCAAATTCTATTCTGTAATGATTTCATTTTGTATCACTACTGACATTTTATGTAACTACCTAAGTCATGTTTCATTTGTCTCTGAATTGTTTGTTGCTTGAGAAAAATTTTGTTATCTCTTGTGCCAAGCTGTTAATTCCCTTTCCAATTCTTTTTTTCTGTTGCTTTCATTTCTTTTCCAATTTTTTCCTCGAACACTGTCGTTTCATTTATAGTAAAAAAAAAACTTTTAAAAGATCTTTTAAAAACTTTTGCTTTATCTCTTCCAAAAATTCTATTTGAATTTGTGCCCAACTTGTCTTTTTTCTCTGAGGCATTGCTTGTAGATGTTTTGATGTTTTCCTCTTCTTCTGAGCTTCCCCACCATCATAATAGCTCTTATAGATGGAATTCTTTTTTTGTTTGTTTGTTTGTCCATTCTTCCAGCCTACTTCCTGACTTTGGACTTTGGTTACAAAGTCAGAAGCATCATAGATGTGGAACAATATAATTGGCTAGAAATATGGAGTGCAGGACTAGCAACAAACCTTCTTTCCATCTTATTGCTATGGAAAACTTAGTGTCTACCTGCATGGCTAGTTAGTGTCACAGAGATAACAGACTAGACTTTCTTGAGGGACAGCCAGCATTGCAGAGATAATGGACCAGACTCCTTGGCACCCACCTGCATCCTTCCAAGATAACACATTTCCTTAACACAAGAATAGAACAGTGATTAACAGGAAAGTTGAACTTCCAAAGTGGTCTTATCCAATGCAAAATTTGATTGTTGCTCCCTAGTCTGAACTTTTCAAGTTTCTGACCTGGGTTTTCGTCTGACCAACAACAGAAAGAAAGCTGGTGGACTAAACCTGCATCATCCAGTTGGAAAGCTATGTTAGTTCAAAGTGTCAGAACTGTAGGCTCTCCTTGTTCTGAGATTCCTGCCCTGGTTATTCTTCTGCATAGAGCTAGATGCTAGAATAGAGACCCCACTCTGTACCTAACATCTGATCCACCTGCTGCCACTTGCTTCTGAACTTCTTTCTTCAGTACAGGGCCTAGGACCTCCTGATCCAGAAATACCACACCCAAATGCAGGTCCCCTTCTCAGTCCATCCTGGATCTGTGACTTAGAACTGGTAATGGATGATGAACTGCTAGTTGGCACTTGTGCCCACTGACTTGGCCTCGTATGGGTCTGGGACCTCCTCTTGCCCTGATGCACCAAGCCTCTCCCTGAGCACTGAAGTGTTCTTTGTGCAGCATGCTCCTGGCCTGACCCCGTCCCTGGTGTCTACAGGCTTTTCTTCCTGTCTCCCTATGCCAACCTAGACATAGCAACTTTGAAATTCATTCAAACATGAGAGTTAGGAGAAACATTGAGAGGTTAATATGAATAAACAATCTTAACGGACTAAACAATGATAAACTACTGTATCCCCTTTGAACCCTATCATCGTCAGGGGTCATAAAGGGAGTCTAATTAGACAAGGCCTGGGAGTGGTTCTGTTATACCTTGATGATCTTAAGAAAATAAAGAGAAAGAGGAATAAATTGAGAGAGAATAGATTAAGGGAGGGATTAGTCCTAAGGCAAACAAATTCTTAGGATGTACAAAAATATCTATAGCTCTTTTAGAAGTGTCAAACAATGAGATTCTGAGGGGATGTCCATAAATTAAGGAATGGATGAACAAGTTATAGTATATAAATGTGATGGGATGCTATTGTGCTCTAAGAATTGGTTAAGGAGAGGATTTCAGAGAAACTTGGAAAGACATATAAACTGATACAGAATGAATAGAACCTGGAGAATAATTTGACATTGACAAGAATGTCATACAACTTTGAAAAATTATGAGTTCTTATCACAAGGTTTGTAATAACAAACCTTGATTCCAGAGGCTTTATGATGAATCATGCTCTCCACTCCCTGATAAAGAGATGGAGTACACAGAGTACATAATGAGACAAAATCTTTTGGACATGACCAATATGAAAATGAGACAGCTAGGTGGCACAGTAGATAGAGTACCAGACTTAGAATCAGAAAGATTCATCTTCCTGAGTTCAAATCTGGCCTCAGATACTTATTAGCTGTGTGACCCTGGGCAAGTCACTTAACCTTGTTTGCCTCAGTGTCTTAATCTGTAAAACGAGCTGGAGAAGGAAATGGCAAACCACTCCAGCATCTTTGCCAAGAAAACCCCAAATGACGTCATGGATATGATTGGAACAATTGAACACCAAAATGTGGAAATCTAATTTGACTATACATGTTTGTAATGAGATTTGTCTTTTGTTCTCAATCAGGAGAGAACAGGGTAGGAGGGTGGGAAGGTGTATTTTTTTGCTGATTGAAACAAAATATAATTTAAATAAAAATAAGATGCTATCTCTTATAGCTTGTTTCCTAACAAAGGATTTCCGTGGATTTAGTAGTAAACTTTAGGGATCCTTTCTTCTGAATAATTTCCTTACCATGAGAGATTGTTAGACACAAAAACAGGCTTTTGAGAGAACTTCAGGCATCTTTAAGATCTCATGTGACAGGAGAGGATAGGGTAGATCAGATGACCTCTATCACTATATGCAGGGTAGGGATTCTGTGAGCCTTAATGATAAGTAGGCCATTTGTTGTCTTGAAGAGAGATTCTCTATTCTCATGTGTATTGTTGACAATTGCAGCAATGCCATAAGAAAGTCTAATATTTTCTTGGGGATCCTGTTGTTCTCCCAGAAGAGTCATTTTTGGCTAATTAAGCTAGAGTGGTAACCCAACATCTTTCAAAGCTTTCCCATGAGCATTCTCATGGAACACTTAGTTTGAAGGTACTTAACAGCACACAAGAGAGCAAGCTGTACTTGGCAACTTGAAGTCAGCTTCACTAAGCTTCACTCTAAGCCAACCCTTTATGGCCAAGTTATAAAGTTCTGCTCCCACTAAGAGACCAAAGGCAGAGGCTGTGATTGTGACAGTGTGGTATTTTAACCTCTCTCGGCCTCAGTTTCCCCATCTTTAAAATGAGGCTAGAACAAGTATCAAGCACCTTTTGTGTACAGCATTGTCCTCAATGTCACATGTGAGAGCACTCTGAGAAGTTAAAAGCACTGTATAAATGTAAGTAATTAGTTTTAACAAAGGTGGGCTGCTTTATTAGGATGGAAACCACCATCAGAGACTTCTCTGAACATAGGAAACAAACATTCTTAGTGCTATTCAGGGACACCACTAAATGCTTCATTCCTTCTCTGCTTATTCTAAATCTGGGATTACAATTGGAACTGGGCTTCCTGCCAGGATCTTAGGTGCAACAGGAGTGATTTGAGGAGGCACAGAAAGCCCTTCTTCATATAAAAATGTCTCTCCCGCTGGCTCTTCACTCTCCATCATCATGAAGAGTTGAGAGCTAGCTGAATGGTATTTTCTAGTATTTTGTCCCATATAATTATGAATATTGCAAGTAATAGTGTATAGAGTTTGCGAGACTTCACTATAAGCTAATCAAACTCCCTTGGGGAAATTTTCCCCCTAGAGACTCAAATTTTCTTTGCCCACTATCATACCATTACCCCCAAATTATGCCCCAGCAACTTCCCCAAGAACAAATTCTGCTTTTCATTTGGAGTTTGGTTTCTTTCATTACTTGCAGATGGTTCCTTTCTAAGTCACTATCATGTGGAGCTCAGCACTAAACCCAAAGATTATGGGTCCTGGATCTAGACCAAGCTGTGTTGAATTTATGAAGGGAGAGAATTTATTTCTCTTTGGACCTGGCTGTTGGCCCCACAATAAATTGTAATAGAACTGACACTTGGCCTTCAGCTCCTCTCTTATTCTCTTTCTTCATCTCTTTCTCCTTCTCTATCAAGTAGTATAACTCTCAGACTCATCAAAACAGGCTCCAGGAAAAGAACTGAACCTAGTTTCATATAAGAGTAAATGACTATAAGTTTAATAAGCTCTAGCTCCCAGGGACATAGAATTTAATAAGATAAAAAGACTTCAACAGGCTCCTCCAACTTGAAGACTCCAAGTTTAGGAATCAGAAGACCTGAGTTCAAAGCTCAGCTTTGCCACTGATCAGCTGTGGGTCCTTGGGCAAGTCCTTCACTTCTCTGGGCTTCAGTTTCTCAAATAAAAGGGAGTAACTCTATATGATCCCTTTTTCTCTAAACACTGTGAAAATCTGTGATTCTAAAATCTTAAACCAAAGCAACATTATTAAATGTATTTCAGATACTTCAAAAGGGAAAATATCTCCAGGGGAGCAGGGTTTCTAGTGCTACTGTGGTGGTGGCTATCTACTTAAAAGATTGCTTCTGGTGTAGACCCAGGGCTTCCTTTTCCTACATGGTTCAGATAGACTGCATGGGCCCAGAGCAAGAGCCTCTAATTCCCTGTGATGACATCACTTTTTCCTTGCAGTACTAGGACTGACCCCAGATACAGGCGTGTGGTTTTTAAGTGAGCTGTTCTGGATCTGAATCATTCAGAAGAGAGCACCAGAGGATTATACACAAGTCAGTGTTGTACACAAGAATCACACAAGATAAGAAATCACGGGTGAATTTCAACCTGCACTGATGGAGAAAATGGACATACCAGTGAATAAAAGTCTTAGTTGGAAGGGAGGTTGAAGGTCATTTAGTCTAATCTGTACCTAAATAGGAATCACCCTACAAAATCCTGACAGATGGTCATTCAACCTTTGCTTAAAGACTTCCAGTAATGGGGAAGCCACTCCTTCCCGAGGCAATCCATTCTCCATTTGCGTAGTTCCATTTCTAGGAAGTGTTTTCCTTACATTATCCTAAATCTAACTCTCTGCAGCTGCCAGCCATTGCATTAGTTTGGCCCAACAGAACAAGTCTATTCTTTCTTCCACATGACAGCCCTTCACATATTTGAAGAGAGTTATCATGTTCTATTTAAAACAGATATCATGTTCCTCTCTCCCCCAGAGCTCAGGGAATATAATTCTAACATTTATGGAGGAATCCAATGAATTCATTTTTTTTTCATCTCTATATCTCAAAAAAAGTCAATTTCTATTTTCTGTTCTTTTCATCATACTCTTCCTTCATAATCAAGTTCTTCCTTCCTCTTTTCTGCCTATACAAATCAAGGTCTAATCCAAACCCCGCCTTTTCTATGACTCTCCCAGCCCATTCTGATAAACTGGTTCTCTGAACAACTGTAGTACTTACACTCTAGGTCACATAATCTAGCATTTTAGAATTGTAAGTGACCTTAGAGGTTAAATCTTACTACAAATCTTTTTTTTAAATGTTATTTAATTATTTATATATTTCATGTTTTCATAGCATGTAATTTTCAGTTTTTTCATAATTATTACATAATGATTGAATCTGTTACTCTTATCTCTACAAATAGCACACAAATTCCTTGAAGATGTGGATCATGCCTTCTGTATGTGTTCCTTCCATTTCCTTGCATCTAGCACAGAACTACATTTGTAATAATAGCTTATGTAACACTTTAAATTTACAAACCTCTTTCTTTGATATAACCTTATGGATAGTTGGTGCAAACACTATCAAATGAAAAAGCTGAGATTCAGAGAGGGAAAAGTGACCTGCCCAGGGTTAGCTAGTGAGCGAGTGACAAGAGTGAGGTCATATGTCAGCAATGGACCCTTCTCAATTTATATTCATTGGTTTTTACCAGATTACCATAATGAACTTATTGAACAACATTTATTACTGAGTTCCTACCTTATGTAGAGCATAGCTGCATGAAGTACTACAGAAAATACAAAGAGAAAGAGTGTGCATATATATATCTCAACCAGGGAAGCAGGGTCACGGGAGAGCTTTTTCAGGATAAGGAGACCTGAACTTGTCGGAAGGAAAAGCAGGAGCCAGTGGAGAGGGAGAGCTCAAAGATGGGGGAAGAGACAAGGGATGACAGATACTCATATCTGCCATCTAAATTCTAGAAGAGGACCTAAATATAGGATGTGACCAAGGGGATGCACAGGTTGAGAAGTTGACCTTGATAAGAAGTGACCATTCTTGCTCCAAGGACTGAAAGAGGAAGAGATAGAGAGAGGATTGGTAAAGATTTTTTTAAAAGTAGCTGAGAGTAGAACAAAATGTCTAGGGATGGAATGGGACTTAACAACTGTGAAGAGGTTTAGAATAGCTGCTCTAGGGAATTCAGAGGTAAAGCCACATTTGAAAAACAGATGATTTCAATTGCTTTGATTAAAAACTTTTTGGGGAAAAATATTTATTGTCAGAGGACACTGAGGAATATAAAGGGCTCAGAAATTTACTAGCACACACGTACCCCATGTATAAAGAAGGAATCTAGAACACCAGTTCATAATCTACGAGTGGGGCTGACATTATTAAAAAGAATCTCTAATCCATAAGCAGCAAAATAGCATCAGCCATCTCCTTAAATGGTTGTAAACTGAATGTTTTACAGTCAACTAGCATTTCCTTAAGCAGGCACTGTGCTAAACGTCAGGGATACAAAGAGAGGCAAAAACCAGTCCCTACTCTCAGAGAGCTCAGTCAAAAGGAAGAGACAACATGTGCAAACAACTATGTACAAACAATGTTTACAAGACAAATTGGGGGTCGTGTCAGAAGGAAGGAACTAAAATGAAAAACAGCAGGTGGGATTTCACCTGGGACTTCAAGAAAGCCAGGGAAGCAGGAGGTGGAGACGAGAAGAGAGAAAATTCCAGGCAAGGTAGACAACCTGTGAAAACCCTTGGCGTCAGGAGATGTAGAAGAATAGCAAGGAGGCTGGCATCACTGAATGAAGAGCATGTAGAAAGACTGGCAAGGTAGGAAGGACCCAGGTTATGAAGAGCTTCAAAACCCAGAGCATTTTATATTTGATCTTGGAGATAAATAGGGACTCACTGGAGGGAGGTCACATGGTCAGATCTGGGTTTTAGGGAGATCAATCTGGCAAGTGATAGATGATGGATTAGAGTGGGGAAAGAGGAGATCAGGAGACCAGCTAAGGCTTTTGTAATATAGTTCAGGCATGAGGCGATGAGCGCCTAAATCAGGGTAGTAGCAGCATCAGAGGAGAGAAGATATATTACTATATTTCAATGTGTTGGTGTTATCATGATTAATAAAATAAAAATTCATTTTGAAATGTTAATAAATGTGTAGTATTTACAGTATCTACAATATTTTCTCAATCAATAGACTGTAATAGTACAACTACTATCATATAGGGGTTTGAAATTTTTTTTTACATTTTATCATACTCATACATTTCTCTGGGGTTCAGGTCATTGCCTACGACTGGTAATATAATGCTTTGTTCTAAGGAGATCTGAAATACTCACCTCTAAAGGGCAATGGTAAAGAAACCAAAGATGACTAGGTCTGGCCTTGAAAAGTCCTTGGTGGAGGAAAAGAAAACCAAAATGAACTTTAATCCCATCTAATGAACTGATTCAAACCTCAGTAATTACTTTGTTTTCTTATCATTTTTTAAAAGTGTTTTCCCTGAATGGCCTTCACAAATAATGAATTACCTGTAATGGATATGCGAGTAGAGGTTGGATGGTGGAGGGGGAATGTTTCTATTGAGTGAGAATTTGGAATATGGTTGGAAGCTCTCTTCCAACTTGTAGTCTTATGATTAGTGATCACGCTGTAATGCACTGAGCTAAAAATTAGTACCAAAATGTCTAATACAAAGGCTAAAAATACCTCTTATGTAAAGCAAATATATTTAAAGTTGCTATTCTATGGTGACCATATAATCAGACCAAATGAGATAAAGCTAAAGCTAAAGCAGTTTTTAAAACTGAAAGCACTTTGTAAATGTCAACTATAGCTATTATTTTCTCATTATGCCAATTATTGAATAGGCTTTTACTAGGGTTTTCTGCTTTGGGGCTCTGTATTTTTGTTGTTGTTGTTTTTTTAATTTTTACTTATTTATTTTATTTTTTTTGGAGGGGCTCTATAATTTAAAGTAACCTGAGATCATTGAAAGTGATTGAACTGGTGTGATTCTGCTGCAAAGAAGCCAGGGGGGCAACACAAGGTCCCTCCAAGTTCTTACAGGGAATTTTGTTGTTGTTGGGGGAAGGAGCAAGGTTGCTAATTAAAATCTAATCCTCCTTTGGATGATAATTCATATCACTCCTTCAGGACTTCAAAAGACCCCCAGGTTCATCAGTGTGGGCTCCCTCCACATCTTAATAGATAAACATTATGAGTTGCTTGCTGTAGCCAGAATTTATCTCCTGGTGATCAGTGTTCTGGAGATGAACCTCTGTGTACTTTGCTGACTGGTCTTTAGAGAGAGGCTGCCTAGCATTGCTCCCATACTCAAAGACTTTCCTAGTTGGTAGAACTACTAGAGCTAGTGTTCCCCACAGAGAGCCTTTGAGAACTCAGGGTCATCTTTGTTTCTCAATGAGATATCAAAACAGGATTTGAATGAAGGTGTATCCTCTGAGCCCAAACAAATGTGCATGGAGAAAACACTGTTGTACTAGGAATGAGGAGACCCGGGTTCTAGTTGTGGCTTAGTCATTAACCAAGGCAACCTGAGTAAGACATTTCCCACTCGCTGGGCTTCAGTTTCATTATCAGGAAAAGGTAAATAATCCCCTCGAAGGACTGTGGTGAGGATCAGACGAAATGATGGATGCAAAAACACTTTGAAAAGTGTATAGTGAAACTAAAATGTCAGATGCTATCATTTTTATCATCATCATGCTTATTTAGGCAATAGAAATGCCTAGTCTCTAAGGCATCAGATCAGATAAAAATCACACACAAAGGTAGCTCAGCTCAGCTCTGTTTATGAATTATATATGTCAAAGGCTATTTTCTTAACAATGTACAAGACAATAATTGGGGAGATGCCTGCTCTTTCTCCTTCAGAAGATGACATTGAATTTTTTCCCCCTTTGACTTATATACATTTTAAAAAGGAATTTTCAGGACAATCTAATTGATGATGTCATTCATTGCTTATTTTTCAAAGTGAACTATTATTCCACTTCATAATGAAAAAATTATACATTTATTATCAAAAGCAATTTCAAGTATTTAAACAATTATTATATATGTATATATGTGCACATACATACATATATATGTGTATGTATATATATATATATATATGTATGTATGTATGTGAGGTTGGTACTTTTTTTGTTTGGGCATGAACATGGATTTTCATGATCAATATTAAGGCCTATCAGACAGTGAGTTTCAAATCAAGTGTATTGTTTGACCTACACTGGGCTCTCTTAAGGTGGGGGTTGAGGATAGGTCAGTCCTTTGGCCAAAGCCAGAAATGGTAAGAAACTTTATGCCCCATACCTAAAGGTGACCTCTCATGTCAGGTCCTATGTCAGAATAGCCTGATCCATGACAAATTTGCCCAAACTTCCAGGCTCAGAATGACCCAGAAATAGCACAGTAAAAATTCAGTTTCTTGCAAGCTAGAAGTCCCTTGACGTTTGAAAATACAAAAATAATTAAGACAATTAACCTTAGGTGGAATGTTATGCTTCAGCACTTCAATGATCTATGATTTCAATGGTGTGAATCTCCTCCACAGCTTAATTAAGTAGATAGTCTTCATGAGTAGCAATAGTTGAAAAATTCATGGCCCATGATAAACCTGGTGATGAGACAAAGAATTACACACCTTCCTTCTTTGCTTGCCACCAGAGTGTGGGGCTGGCATAGGCTGCTGTGATTAATGATTTTCTCTTTCTCAACCACAGCTGTATTTCTTGTGCTGGTTTAGCTTTCTCTTTTCCTTTTTTCTAAGATGTTCTGTCTGTCAAATTCTGTGAAGAGGCCATGTAATGTGGGTATGGACAGAGGATCTTTACATGATAGGACTGGGCTGGCAGTAGAAATTGATGAGGCCACTAACTAGACATTGGACTTGGAGATGATCTTTTCCAGCAGGTTCATCATGCGCTCCTGAAGCTGGAGGCTCTGGACCTGGATGATGTTCTGTTGGTCAAGAATCCGCCGCACCTCCCGGCAGGTTTCTTCCATTGCCCGACTCAGTTTCTTTTGCTCCTCCAACATTGATTCCATCAGTTTGAGTTTTTTCTTTTGGAAATGGCAGCTTTGCACTTTCCTTTTTTTGACTGGTCTTTCTTCTGATCTAAAATAAAGGGAAGAATAAAAATTAGTGAAATCTGCTGTCTTCTAAAGGGTTAACAGTTTGGGACTTGCTCACTCATAGTTCAGTTGAACTCAGATTTTTTTTTTAAAGCATTAACCATATGTGAGGCATAATGTTAAGTGCTGATGACACAAAGACAAAACCAGAAACCAGTGCTTGTCCTCAAGGAGCACTGATTCTACTAGGAGAGTAACACATGTAGGCAGATAAGTGAAAGCAAGACAATCTGAGGAGGGGAAAATGACTAACAACTGGAAAAACCAAGGAAGTCTTCTCATTAGCAGGTGGGACCTACCTCAGCCCTTGAAAGATGTTAAGGATTACATGAGGTGGCAATGTCAAAGTCCTTGAAACTTACTGTTTCTGGCTTTATACAAAAGAATGACCCATCTTCAACCCCCACCTTGGGAAATCCCAGTGTAGATTAGCCAATGCACTCGATTCAAAACTCACTGTCTGATAGGCCTTAATATTGCTTATGAAAATCCATGTTCAGGGCAATGGACAGAGCACTGGCCCTGGAGTCAGGAGGACCTGAGTTCAAATTTGGCCTCAGACACTTGACTACTAGCTGTGTGACTCTGGGCAAGTCACTTAACCCTGATTACCTTGGGAAAAAAAAGAAAAAAGAAAATCTCTGTTCATGCTCAAGCATGAGACAGACTGAAACCAAAGGGATGGGAGTTGGAATACTGAGTTTGGCAAAACAGCTAGTAGGATAATTTGGTTGCGATATAGAGTTGATGAAGAAAGGCAATGTAAAATAAGCCTAGAAAAGTAGAATAGAGTTCAATGGTTAATGACTTCAAATGCATTAAATTTAACCAACAATTATTAAGACCTTACTATTTGCAAGGCAAAGCACTATATGCTGGGGATACTAAGACAGAAAATGGAAATAGTCTTTGCCCTCAGGGTGCTTACATACTGTATAAGGGGAAGATAGTACGTACACAGGTAAATGCAAAGTATATAAAGAGCAATAGAAAAGTGTTTTAGGACCAAGAGTGAGCTCAACAACTGGAAGAACCAGGAAAGGTTTAATGTAGGAGATGGCAATTGAGCTCTGCTTTAAAGGAAAGTAGGAATCTTACAAAGTGGTTATGAGTACAAAGTACATTCCAGATACAGGAGGAACTTGGAGAAAGATATGGGGGCAGGAAATTGAATACCATATGGAGGAAACACCCACCTGGCCAGTTTGACTGGAATAGGAAGTAGGGAAAGGGAAGTGATATGAAATGAGCCAGGGAAAAGGGTGATGAGAGCTAGACTGTGGAAGGCTTTAATTTATTGGTTGTGGAGTTTATATATTTTAACTTAAAGGCAATAGGAAGCTGCTAATGATTTTTGAATGGAGGGATAGATAACATGGTCAGATCTATTTAGAAACTATAGAGAATGGACTGGACAGCAAAGAAGGTGGAGGCAGGAAGACCAAATAGAAGGCTATTACACTGGTCCAAGTAAAAGGTGATGGGCACCTGAACTAGGGTAGAGGCCATAAGTGGAGATGGGAGTGGAAATCAAGAGATGTTGCTGAGGTGTGATTGACAAGACTTGGCAGCTGAGGAGATCAGTGAGGTAAGGGAGAGGGAAAAAGGAGGTATGACCTCAAGACTTCCAAACTGATGGTTGTCTCCTCAAAAGAGATGGAAGAGTTTGAAGGAGAGATGACTTTGGGAATAAGTTCTATTTTGGACATGTTCAGTTTAAATGTCAGGTTGAAGAATCTGTATTTTGTCCTAGAAGCCAAAGGTCGCTCCTGGAGACTTTAGAGTAGGAGAATAATAACATGATTTCATGGACTCAGGGTTGCTCCACTGGGCCCAGGCCATAAAGCCCAGAAAGGGTTTGGCCATTGAACCCTTCCTACTACTGCTTTAACTTCTAAGGTTTTAATGAAAGCCTGGCCCCATTTAAAGAAAATTTGATGTGAGGAAATCTAGATTTACAAATAACATGAAAATGGAAATTATCAACATTTCCAAAGGGTTACTTTGCAAAGGATTCACTAAAAAGTTTCTTCAGTGAGAATAACAGAATGTAGAGCAAGAAGGAACTTTAGCTTTCTTATTGAATCTAAAATTATTCCCTTTGCAAAGAAGTAATTTTCACAGAATTTTTCAGGGCATTTATTAAATCAAGCAGGCACAACGGATAGCACAATAGAGAGGTGTCATTTCTCTTGGGAGATTATGAGACATATGACCTCGAAGGAGCTGGCAGGGTTAGGGTGCATGCCGTGTCTGATGATATCTGATCAGGCTCAAATGAGGATCATTATCCAATCTCAAGAGATGACAACAGAATAAAGTACCCAGTTGGGAATCAGTTTTGTAACTGTAGGGTCATGAGTGTGTATGTGTGTGTGTGTGTGTGTGTGTGTGTGTGTGTGTGTGTGTGTGTGTGTGTGTGTGTGTGATTTTAATTCATGTAGAGTAACACCCATTTTAGGGGTGAGAGGATCAGTCTTTATTGTATCAATTCACAAAATGGGCATCTGCTACTACACAAACACAGCTTTCCCTACTGCTCCCAACTGAATCCCTTGTTCAGAAGATCAAAGGAGAGAGCAGAAGGAATTTCAGAAGAGGCCACAGACGAGCAGCACAGTGCAACTACCATGTTAAACCTGAATTATAAAAAAGGCAACAAATTGTATATGGCGGAGGGGGAGAGGGGGGGAGCCGGAACTATATAACAGATATTCATAGTTTCACATGTAATACCCTTCTTGTATATTGAAATGCTCTTATCTGATAATATTTATTAGTATTATAGTAAAATAGAAATTTGAAAACAAAAGAATAAAGCAAATTAGGGGTAGGAGGGTAAGGTTAACTGCAAACATTAGGGCTCAAAAGAATGTAGAAATAGTCACTGTACTGAATGAGTCAAATTGAAAACTGTTCCTTCTGTTTGGCTCAAACCTGCTTTCTTGGATTTCTGCCTGAAAATAGACCAAGCTTGCTTGCTTTGTCATTTGTAACCCAGTACTTGATTCAACTTGCTCTTCTGGATTTGGGGTATACTTCTTGCTTTCAGTCTCTTTCTGTTCGTGATAATGTGTATGATAATGTCTCTGTGTGATAATGGACCTTTATAACTTGTACAGCCCCATTCTGCTTCTCTTTGGTCCCTACCTGCTTGCTTACTACCCAATGATAACTCATCCCTTGTTTCTAACTCTTTGCTAATAGAATTTATTGCTATGGACTACCCTGCTTAGACCAGGCTATCTTGCCACATACATGGAGAACCCTCTAGAAGCTAGGTCTTCCCCTGAGTTCAGACCTGGGGTGAGTCAAGGACATGTACTCAAACAATATACTTCTTATGCTCTCTTTCCCTCTTCCTTATAATTCCCCACCTTCCTCCTTAAGTTGTTTACAAATAATTAACAGTCATTTAAAGATAATCAAACTCATCCAAGAGTGAAGACGTGACAAAGTACAGTAGCTGCAAACTGTGTCTATTGTTCTTTAGGCAGTGAATCTATTACTGTTGTTATACTTATCTCTCCCTTAGGGAGAGCCCTTTCTCAACTCTATACCCTCCCAGTTAACTGTCCCTCCACCAAGTCAAAGACCTTTTTAGTCGTGAAACATTTTTCTAAAACTCATACTTTTTTGAGTTTTCCACCCAAGTGGATGATTCAGTGACCCAGGCCAAAAAGTTGGGAAATCCAGACATGCCACAAGACCACCAAGGCCAGAGTGAAAGCATTCACAAACCAATATTCTGAGGACAGGGAATGAGTGAGAATGAAGAGTCAAAGATAACTCAGAATAATGATAATTGAACCCCAAAACACTGTTGAGATAATTGAAAAAGCATGAAGAGATAAGAGGGTCCAGGATACAATGTTGGAGGGCAGCTTTGGATGGGGCAGAAGATGGATGATGATGATTCAGCAAAGGAGACTGATAAGTAATAATCAATTGAAAGGAGGAGAATCAAGACAGCAGAGCCACAATTGCTAAGTAGAAAAGATGTACAGTGGAGGAAGGTGTCCAAGGTCAGAATCCTCAGAGAAGTCAAGACGAATGGGGACTGAGAAGAAAATCACTGTATTAGCAACTAAGGTGACCATCATTTAGGGATGCAGTTCCAATGAAGTGAGGGAGTAGGAAGTCAGATTGCCAGGAGCAGAGTAGTGAATAGAAGGTGAGGAAGTGAGGCAAAGCATGTAGATTATGAAAGGGAGGAGAGACTTAGTAAACTGGCTTGAGGGGATCAAATGCAGGGTTTCTAAGGATTGTTGGGGGAGAGGGGCCAGGTCTGAGGACCAATATATTTGTAGGCAACAGGCCTGGAATCAATAGATTAGGAAAGACTGATGATGTGGGGCGTATGGGAGGGCATCATAAGGATTCAAAACATTCCAATGTAGAATGAGGAGATGTGATCAAGGACACAAGTAGAAGAGTAAGAGTTGGTAAGAAGAAAGTCTATTTCTTTCTCTCAGACTGTAACAAAGGAAAAGAAAGTAGGAAGTGATGCAGAAGGGTTTTGAAGTTATAGAATAGGGAAGAAGTAATTTATAATGGATGTCCTCTACCTTCTAAACAAAATAGGAAAGTAGGTCCTTTGTTGAGTAGAAATGGGAAGACATAAGATAGAGGGCTTAAAGGGAGAAGAGATAGTTTGAAATAGCCACTGGGGAAAGTAAGAGAGAGAGTTAATCAGGAAAGAATCAGATTGCTATGCAGCAGTCAGGACTCAGTTGGTATTAGATAACAGAAATGTGTTGTGGAGCCAAGAAGGGTTGTATGACTTTCGTGAGTGGCATTCAGCATTGTGGAGTTCATGTGAACAATGCAGATGGCAGGAGTAACCCAAGGTTGGGGTTTGCCAAGGCTGCTCCCTATTTCCTTTAAGATAAAATACAAACTCACTAGCTTGACATTTAAAATGTCCCATAATCTGACTCCAACCTCCCTTTCCAGCTTTATTTCCTATTATCCCTCTTGATCCATTCTACTTTTCAGTCAAGTCAGACTGCTAGCTTTCCTGAAATAAATATTCTGTTTCTTAACTTAGGATATTTGCATAAGCAGACTTCTCTGCCTTTGGAGTAGGGTAGTGATATGGTTAGATCTGTGTTTTAAGAATATCAATTTGGCAGCTCTGTGGAAGATGGATTAGAAGAGAGAACCTTGAGATGGGGGACAAAATAGAAGCTTATTGCAATAATCCTGGCAAAAGATGATAAGAAACTCAATTGGAGAGTGGAAGAAACTGATGATGAAAGAAAGGAATGATAAGAAGCTGGATAATGTGAGTGGAGAGGAGATGGACACAAAGGATATTCACATGAATATCAGAACTGTAAGGGATTGTAGAGGTAGTCCAGTGCAGCCTTTACCTAAACAGGAGACCTCTACACTATGTCTGATAAGCGCTTATCCAGGCTCCACTTGAAGATGTGGTAAAATGGAAAGATAGTCAGATCTGGAGTCAGAGATTTGGGTTCAAATCATAGCTCTGTTGCTTTACAGCCCAACCTTAGACAAATCACTTTATCACTCTGGGTCTCATTTGGTCCTTCATAAATTGAAGAAGATGAACCACATGTCATATGGGGTCTCTTCTAACTCTAAATTTAGGATACTAGAGTCCAGTGAAAAGAAACACCTCCCAAGGCAGCTCATTCCTCTCTCGGGCCATTTTAATTGTTTGGAAGTTGTCCCCTATGATGAGCCTGACTTTCCTATATTTAGGTCATTTTCCATATTGGAAATATGAATTGAAATTGAGTCAAAGGATATAAAAGTAATTTAAAGGGGGAGATAAAAAGAAGAAAAAGGAGGGGAAGAGATAGGGAGGGAGGGAGGGAGGAAGGGAGGGAGAGAGAGAGAGGGAGAGAGAGAAAGAGAGAGAGAGAGAGAAAGAGAGAGAGATTCATTTTTATAAGCCTTTCTATCTGTTATGAGTTCTTGTGGCCATGGAACCAGAAAGACTTAGGTTCAAGTCCCAGATCAGACACATACTGTCTCTATGGCCCTGGACAAGTTCCCTAACTTCTTAGTGCCCTAGACAACTCTTTAAGGACTATATAGGTTGTAGAGCAGATGCTGACCTGCATTGCTGAAGGAAGTATTCTGACCTGGGAGTACCCAGTGAAGCTACAGGTCCAGTCCCTATCCCTTGAAGGAAGTCAACTAAAAAATCCCTTGTGGGAAGTCATTAAAACAAATTCTCCCTCTGTGCTTCCCCAGTTACCATGATTTTGCCCCACCTATTCCAACATGCATATTGCCCTGCATGCATTTAAAAGAAAGTTCTACTCACAGATATCTTTCTTTTCATGCTATTTATAACACAATAAATATATCTGTGTGAAGGATGAAAAAAGAAAAATCCATTAAGTGCTTCTAGGTTTTGTGGATCTGGAAGTTATAGCATAATTGGGCTTTTACAAAATAACTGATTTCAGCATCTGTGCACCATATACTACACCCTATGTTGTCACTCCTACCATCTGTTTAGATGGCAAATATTTCCCCCACTATACATACCCCAAACATAACACTTCTTCATGCCTATTAATTGGTTCCTCACTCTTAGGTGATAGGGAAGCTAGGTGGTAGATCATTGGGCCTGGAGTCAGGAAGACCCAAGTTCAAATCTAGCCTCAGATACGTCACTTAACCCTGTTTGCCTCAGTTTCCTCGTTTGTCAAATGAGCTGGGGAAGGGAACGGCAAACCACTCCAGTATCTCTGTCAAGAAAACTCCAAACGGGGTTACAACATGTTGTGAACTGAAAAAACAATTGACTGTAGACTGTTAGGTGGGGGAGGAAATTAAATGTGGAGATTGAGCCATGATGGGAGAAGGTGAGAAAGGAGACAGATTTCCAGCTTTACTTACACCTTGATAGAAACACAGAGGCTAACGATCTATGCAGGCCCAGTGTTAAAGGGAGAGCATTGTCAGAAGAACTACAGAACGGCCTGGACCTAAGCCTTCACTGGTATATGGTGTCATATGGATTATGTGGACCCAAAGGAAAGTGGCTCCCACTGGAGGGGAGTGTTAATTAATCCTTTGGGGAAAGGGGAGAAGAATTCTTCTTGTTTCAGAAGGTAGTTTTTAAAAATCAAGTTAATTAGGATTATTATACCTTAAAGGGGCCTTCAACCCCATTAAGTCCAACCAGCTCCTGTCTCTTTACACATGAGAAAATTGAGGCACAAGGAATTTAAGAGATTTGCCCAAAGTCTCACTGCTGGTGTCTAAAGCAGGATTTGCATCTGAGTCTTGGCTAAGTCCAGCTTCACTAGGCCGGCCATACAGTCAGTGTCTCTAAATAAAACCTACCTTTTATTCAATGTCTCATTAGCTGAGACTCAAATTGAGGTCTTCTGACTCCAGGGCAAGTGTCTTTCCCATACAGACTATTTGTTTTCTCCATTTAAAAACAGAGTAGATGCCCTAGAGACAAGGAACTGATCCAATCAGACTTCGAGGTCCCTTTCGTTCCCAGGCAGAAGAACAAATATAAGAGCAGAGACCTTATTTACAGTATCAGTGGGAGGGCAGAGCAGTAAGACACATTTCAATGTAGTAACATGGTCCCAGAAATCTGAGGCTTTCAAACAATCACCCTATTAGGTGATAATACTGTGGGTAATTAGGCTAGATTAAGTGGGCAACAATTGGTCATAAATCTCCAAACTTTTTTGCTTGGCTTTCTCTTGTTTTCCCTCTCTCTGGGTAACTGTAATTGAATACATATTTGGACTGTAAATTATATTTTTGCCATCAGCATTGGAATTTTAATTTCCAGATCTTTGTTGGAAATCTCCTCAGTGTGGGGTTGTTTATTGTGTTAATAATAGAGAGTTGAATCAATTATGTATCCCCCTGTCCTGGGTCCAAAGACTGTCTCTAGGCACATTTTTGCTGAAAACTCAGGAATTCTTGGGCTGTGAGTTACAGAAACTTCTCCAGGGATTTCAGACCTTACTGATGTGCATTGATACTAAGACTGAAGCTGGCTGAGGTTAAGTGACTCCCCAGGGTCACACAGCTAATAAGCATCTAAGGTTGGATTTGAATTCAAGTGTTCATGATCCCAAACCCAACCCTGTCTTCATAATGCCATCTAGCTGCCTTATATGTGAGTTCATCTTATTACCTCAAATAAGCTATAAGGTTGTTGAGGACAAGGGTATATGGTGTCATGTGGATTATGTGGACCCAAAGGAAAGTGGCTCCCACTGGAGGGGAGTGTTAATTAATCCTTTGGGGAAAGGGGAGAAGAATTCTTCTTGTTTCAGAAGGTAGTTTTTAAAAATCAAGTTAATTAGGATTATTATACCTTAAAGGGGCCTTCAACCCCATTAAGTCCAACCAGCAAGGTTTTTTTTATCTTCGTCTTCCCACAGTGCTCTGCACACAGTGGGCACCTATGAAACATTTGGTGAATTGAATACTATAAAACTTGTTAGAAGGCAGAATGGCTTCAGCATTAATAACCTCAACTGGGAAGCCTTGAGTATAACCAGGGTTGACTTTACTCTTTAAGGCAGGGGTTCTTAATCTGGAGTCCACAGATCTACAAGCAGGATAGATTTCAAAGGGGGCCAAGAGCTCAGATGAGGAAAAAATACATTTTCAGTATAATTGGGTTTCCTGTGTAATCAATCCTATGTATTTTATTCTGGGAAGGGGTCCATAAGCTTTACCAGCTTGACAAAAGGACCCATGACACACAAAAAGGTTAAGAACATCCTCTCTAAATAAGCTAGGTGGCCATTTGCATGGCATGATTCAACAAGGGCATAGTAAAAAATATAATGGAAAGAGACCTCAACTTGGCCCAAAAAACTGGGTTTGCATCCTGGCTGTGACAGGTACTGGCACCAGGACCTAAAGCAAATTACTTGCCCATTCTCAGTCTCTGCCATGAGAGAGCCAAGCAAGTTGGAGAGATGGGCTAGATAATATGGTCAGATTCAGGACTGATTGAAAGACTGGACACCAAAAGAATTCTTTAACAGGTCAACATTAACCTGAATAGAACTCTAGGGGAGCACTTCATAGATTAGACCTTGATCCTGCACTACTCAACATTTTGGGGTGTGAGTAGGATGAAAGCATAGATGGTATACTTATTACATTTGTAGACAGACCAAGCTGATATGGATAGCTAACATAATGTACAACAGAAACAAGGTCCAAAAAAATTTCAACAGATTAAAGTGATGAAACTTGATACAGGTAAACGTAAAGACCTGCAATTGGTTCAAAAATTAATTGATACATGTATAGGATGAAGCAGGTATGACTAGATTACAGTACTTGTGAAAAAAGCAAGCAAAACTATAAAGCTTATGAATATGGCAGCCAAAAAAACTAAAACATAACTTTATGTTGCATTAATAGAACCACAGTGGCCAGAATGAAGGCGGTGATAATCATGATGTATTCAGAAGTGTTATATTTAATTCTGGGAGCCACATTTTAGGATGGACAATGACAAAGTGAAAAACAACCATAGTGGGGCAAGCAAGATGTTGCTAGGTCTGCTGGGGATATTTAACATGGAAAAGATATACAGTAGATACAATAGCAATCTTCAGGTATCTAAAGAACTATATAAGGCCCTTCAGAATGAAATCAGCAGAATCAGAACTGTACACTCACTGATTACAACTATTTTTTTTAAGAAGGAAAAAAGAGAAAAATACCAGGGCCAAAGAAGTCAGGATTTCATATAGTTTTTGTTACAAGTTCAAGGGTATATATATGATTACCCTGCTTATTTTGTATGTTTTTGTTATTTATTAAGTTTCTAATTTTAATTAATTAAAATATTTGAAGGCCTGTTATTATGCAAGAGGGTTTAGACTTATCTTGGTTAGCCTAAGAAAGCAAAAGTAGGAAAACAATTTGGAATTCTGCCCAAAGGGCTATAAAACTATGCGTACCCTTTGGTCCAGCAATAACACAACTCCCTGTATCCCAAAGAGATAAAACAAACAAAAAGGAAAAGGACCTATGTGTACATAAATATTTATAGCAGCTCTTTTAGTGGAGGCAAAGAATTGGAAACTGAAATGATGTCTATGAATTGGGGAATGACTGAACAAGCTGTTGTATATGATTGTGATGGAATACTATTGTGCTATAAGAAATGACAAGCAGGACACTATCGGAAAAACCTAGAAAGATTACACATATACTGATACAAAGTGAAATGAGCAGAACAAGGAGACCACTGTATACAGTAACAGCAATATTGTGTGATGATCAACTGTGAATGACTTTGCTACTCTCAGCACTACAATGATCCAAGACAACTCTGAAGGACTTATGAGGAAAAATGCTATGTATCTCCATAGGAAGAACTGATGGAGTCTAAATGCAGACTGAAGCATACTTTTTCTTTACTTTCTAATTTTTCTTGGGGTTTTTTTGTCTGTGTTTTCTTTCACAACATGACTAACATGGAAATAAGTTTTATATGATTGCACACGTATAACCTATATCAAATTTTATGCCTTCCCAATTGGGGGGGAGGAAGGAAGGAAAAAATTTGGAACTCAAAAAAATTTAAAAACAAATGTTAAAAATAGTTTTTTACAAGTAATTTGGGAAAAAATAAAATGCTAAATTAAAAAATAACATTCATTAATAAAATTATTTTATTTATATATTTTTATGTATTATATATTATATAAATATATTATATTTTGTAAAAATAAAAATTAATAAAAATTAAAAAAAATAAACATACATGTTTAAATGATAGAAAATTCTATCCTCCATACTATGCAGGTATTTATTTTGTGACAAGTCAAGTTGGATGCATTATAGTGAATACTCAATATCTCCATTAGACATAGAAGTACAATTTTCAAAACTTACTTAAGTCATTCAAATGCCTTAACCCAGCTCTTTATATGTGAAACTAGGGATGGAGAGCCTAGAGAATAGTAGTCTTACAGGGAATTAAGGACTATGTCTTGGGGGAAAAGGGTAGATTTATGTTGCGTATTACCAGACCACAAAACTAGGAGGAAAAAGTAGAAGTTAAAAAGATACAGATTTCCCTTCAGCCCAAGGGAAAATTTGCAACTAATGGGAACACTTAGAAAAGAGAATAGGTTGCTGCCATGTAAGGTAGTAAGTTCCTCATCACTGAAACTGTTTTTTTTAGCAGAGGCTGAACGCTATTAGGAATGTTGTAGAGTTGCTGCACTAGCTATGGCATTGCACTAAGAGATAACTAAGAGATTCTGTTATACCAGATGATCCTCTGTCTCCTTCTCTAACCCCAGAAACTAAAACCATATTCTACTCTCTAAACATTTCCTGCTATTATACTGAATGAGCACAGTTCATGGATCAAATACTCTATGACCTTTCCTGAAGGCAAAGCAAGGCAGAAGTTGCACAAGGATTATGAAAATAACAAGGAAAAATCACGCCCTGATCATATCCAAGATGAGAAGTTTCTAAAGTCATTAACAAGCTGAAAGATTTATTCTCTTAACCAATGATATAAATCAAAAAATTGACAGAGATAAGGAGAAAGAGGAAGGAGGACAGGTATAGACTAAAGTAGAAAGATTTACCAAACAAATTTTTTTTTAAACTCTCTCTAAAGTAGGAGGAAAAAACCATTACATAAGTATGTTTTACCACTATTGAACTAGAATGAGCTCTTCTGATTGGTTGGTGCCAAGGCCTCCAAAGTGTCTAGTTGATTTATTGGCTTAGCATACAGGTCTCTGAAATGGTAAACTGTGAGATAATAAAATCAAAGAATGTAAGGCTGGACTAACATCTTCACTTTACAGAGGAAACTGAGGCCCAAAAAAGGGGATGGGAAATGCCCAAGATCATAATTGGACCAGAAGTCCACTTTCTGCCCTTAATACTACCTCTTGAGACAATGGCCACATCTCTCTCCCATGTCTCCTCATCCTTATATCCCCAGCCTGTGTCTCATTCTTCCAGGGTCCGGAGTTCCTTCTACTATGCCAGGCTGTTTATCTGAAGGACAAAACAAACTGGGGCTGAGACTCAGTGGGGCTGGGCCATAGAATATGGACCTGATGGGCCAAGGCAGGAGGAAGCTTGAGAAAAAGCGAGAATGAAGTTGAAAGGGTAGTTGGGGAACATTAAAGACAAACATCCCCAACTTCATCGAGCAGAATGTTAACTCTGCTATTTCACCCCTACTTTACCAGCCCCGGAAGTCCCTGCCCTGGGAGATGAGTAAGCAAGTGTCATTCTCAACAGCAGTCAGCATCAGCCAGGTGTTTGAGGAGGCTGAAAAGGACAGCCATGCCTCCAGGATTCCACCTGGGAGACGAGCTGTGAGGAGTTCATCTCACGTTGGTGCCAGTCTCTCCTCTCCAAAGAAACCTTGTCTCTAAGAGCAAACATCTACCCAGAGGATTCCCATGCCCCATCTCTTCTTTTCTGTTTGCATAGTTTATTAAATCATTATTTTTCTCAGCAAGGAAAGAAGGTTCTCAGTTCATTTGTAGCAAAGAACATTTTTTCTTTTCCTTTTTAGATTATATAATTCTGTGCCTTTCATCTAAGAGAATAACATTAGGCTTGGCTAGAAACTATTCTCACGGTCAGAATCCATAGGGAGCAGCAACCAGACAGAACACCTATAATACTGACCAAATCCAAGCTGCCTTTCCAAGGTACTGAAAAGTATTATCCACTTACAATAAGGCAAGGTCTGAGAAGCCATAACTAAGGTGTATAGGTAACCAAAAGGCTCATGGAACCTCATATTTGGGACCTCAGAGATCATTCAGTTCACCTGGTACCTAATGGAAATCTCTGTCCTACAGTCAGTCATTAGATCTAAACCTGAAAGGGGCCGCAAAGGTCATCTAGTCCAGCTCATTTCACCAATGAGGAAACGAAAGCCCCCAGGGATTAAGGGACACCCCCAAGGTCACCCAGGTTGGGGGTAGCATAGTTTAGATTCAAATATGTGTCCTCTAAAGCTAGCCCTTATTTCATTCTTGGAAAGCTCTTGCAGAAAGTTTTCAGACTGTCTCTGAAGCTGTCCTTCATTGCTCTTACTTCTGCCTTCAGGGTTCAAGTAAAATAATTGGAATTCCTTTTTTTACATGATAGCCCTTCAAATACTTGAAAACAACTATCATGTTCCATCTCTCCTATGCTGTTTCTCCTCCAGGTAAACATCTCCAGTTCCTCCAAGTGATCCTCACATGCTCTTCTGGAGGACAGCAAGGCTATTACCTGCCTCATCCTGGACACTTTGAAGCCGGATACTAGGTATAACATTAGTAATGTGTCTTGAGATCACACTGCATTTTTGGCTGCCAACTCATACTATTGGCTATTTTTGAATTTATAATCCCATAAAACTTTCAAGATTTGTTTTGTTTTGTTTTCACTTTTTTCACTCAAACTGTTTTCTACTCTTGTACTATACTTTAATTGATTTTTTAAAGGAAATGTAGGACTCAAAATTTTATCCTTAATAAATATTTTATTAATTTCAACAGCTTGAACCTATCCCTAATCTTCTGAGACCTTTTTATATCCCATTTCTGTCATTTCAAGTACAAGCTGAATAACAACCACAAAAAAAATTAAAATGGATGTTGAGAAATTATAAAAAATAAGCTTGGTCCCAAAGAAGAGATATGAGAAGACATCTTCTACTTCTTGCTGATAAAGATGAGGACAAAGCCAAGTGACAGTCTGTTAAGGACCTCCTTCCAGCTTGGCCTTGATTCACCACTCTTTAAACCTTAGTCATTCAACAACAGGGACCTCAGAGACATCTGCTCTAACATGTATCTGAATAAGAATCCTCTCTACAAAATGCTGGACAGTTGATTACGGGGCCTTTTTTGAAAATCTACTACCTCCTGAAGCAGCCCACTGTTCTTTTCAATAGCTCAAATTGTTCAGAAGGTTTTCCCAATGTCAAGTGTAAATCTGCCACTGTCTTCAGCTTTCTAGAGCCAAACAGAAACAGTCTAACCACTTGCATATGACAAGCCTTCTAATCCTGGAATTCAACTATCATATTCCCATTAAGTCTTTGCTTTTTCAAATTAAATGTCTCCAGTTCCTTCAGCTGAACCTCATGTAGCTTGATGTTAAAACCCTTCCCCATCCTAGTCACTTTCCCTTGGACACTTTAAGCCTATTGACTCGATTCCTTTTAGAAAGTGAGGTGCCAAGAATATGATACAATACCCTAAATGTAGTCTGAATGGGACACAGAGAATTTTCCTACAACCGGGATTCAATACTTCTTTTAATGCAGTTTCATATCAAATTAGTTTTGAGGGTTATCATGGCCCACATTTTCATTCATACCTCCCCCATTTGGTACTTGGGAAGTTGGTTTTCTGACTCAGAACTTTTTAAGGACTAGTATCACCTTAAATTCCACCATCAGAGAACTATGGCCTTAGATACTGTCCCCACCAGTATTGGGTTTTATACTGATCCACGTTAAATTCAATTCCAGTTTAATTTTCAGAATACTCCTTGATGAGTGCTAAAGAGCAAAGTGCAATCCAAGACAAGAAATATCAGCCCAACAGGGCCAGCCGGGGAGGGAATAAAGAGAGTAAGGTTCCTTGGGGATATGGTGGGGCTTTAGGAAGGGAGTATAAAGGGAACAGGTGGGGTTAGAAACCAAACAGGGAAAGAGGGCATCGCAGCCAGATTTCAAAGGTGATTTCATGATCTGGCCAAGGATCATTCCTAGTCAGTTCCAGCTCTGGCACCTCCTTTTTGAAAAGTCAAAACCTCAAAATGATAGTACAATGAGCCGAGATTCTAGGAATACCTGGACTTCAAGCAGTACTTGTCCTTAGCATCTCACACAGCACACCTGTCTTTGTTACACTGAGGCAGTTTCCTCATTCACAAGGTTGAACTAAGCAATTTCTAAGACCCTTTTAAGCTCTAAAGTCTCTGATACTATGATTTAGTTTGAGGTGGGGAAGTGGGAGAAGAGGGGCAAAGAATGTCAGTATCCACATCCCACTTGTCACCCACAGCCCTCCCCGCCCTCTTGTCACAGCAGGGTGGTCTAGAGTGGTTGCTGGTTCAGCTGTAGCCACAAGCACCCAAGGCATACTCTCTGTTGAGGCCACTGAGCAAACATGGTGCTGGAAAGAGCTCTCCACCACATACTCCCAAAGAAATTAGACGAGATGCATGTATGTCTGCAAGTCTCCATGATGCCCGGCTGACGAAACGTGCTAGAAACGGACAAAAGAGAATTGATCTATACTGTCTGGAATGTCAAGTTCATTGTTTTAACAGGAATGAAGGCGGCACTCTTAGCCCTGTGTCTAGTATAAGATGAAATGGAAGGACAGGGAACACGCAAACATCTGAGCCTTCATTCAACAGGAGGCTGGGGAGCCTTGGAGACTCCCAAACCAGGGAAACACAATTGATATTCACAAGCTGAATTAAAAGAGGCATCTGAAATCCAGGCCCCTCCCTTTTTTTAAAACCACAGTTTAACAAACTCTCTTCTCTACCCCCTTTCTCCTCATTTAATTCTTTCTTCAGCCAGTGTCCTCGAATTTAGAATTTGTGGCACACTGCTTAGTGCTGGCTTTTGTTCTGTCTTATATTATTCTCTGATTGTGCTGTATGTGTCTTTTTTCTCCAGTTAGATTATGAGTTTCTCTTCCTGTGTCCTTCACAGCACCTCCTCCTGGGACAAGCATAGCGCAAAGGAGGTCCTCAGTAAAGACTTGATGATTAAGTTCTTGAAATGGATGGAGGGACATATATAAAGAGAGAGAGGAAGAGAGAGAGAAAGAGAAAAGAGAAGAAGGGGGAAAACGAGAGGGACAGGGAGGAAGAGGGAGGGAGAGGGAGAGAGAGAGGGAAGGGGAGGGGAGAAATGAACAGATAGATCCATCATTAGACCTAGAAGGAAATTTAAAGATCATTTAGCCTGATGCTATGATTTTATAGATGAGGAAACTGAGACCCAGAGAAAAGTGATTTGCCCAAGGCTTCACAGGATGTAAATGAGAGAGTTAAGTATTCCAACCTAGATCTTATGACTCATTGATCTCAAAGAGAGACATCCCAGCAATCTTGCAGAAATGGGCAAGGGTCAGACTCTTTCAAATCACATTGACCAACGAGGAGTTGATCTCACTTCTCTGTGTCTGAACCTGTGTATTTGGGGTCAGATAAGAGAGGATGTTTGTACCATTTCATTAAAGCCTTTGCACAATATTGGCCCACCCTACCATTCTAGGATTATTTCCTACTTCCTTTCATGTACCCAAAGTCTCAGCCAAACTGGATTACCCTCTGTGAACTATGTTTTGTACTTTATCCATTCCTTTTCCTATAACATCACCATTGCTTGGATTGCCCTCCCTACCACCTCTGTCTGTCCAATTTCTGTCTTCAAGGCTCAGCCTAAATTATTCCTTTTCCACATGAAGTTTCCTTGACCCCAGACCAGAAGTGACCTATCTCTTCTTTCTCTGTTCTTAATAACATGATACACTTTGCACTTCAAAAGCTGTACTTCCACTTTCTGTCTTGGACAGTTTACATAAATGCATCTTACCCCTTCTACAAGACTGAAAACTCCATAAGAGTAGGGGCCATGAAGGAGGAGGAAGGAGAAGAGAATGAGGAGGAAGATTTGTTCACAGTAATACCCACAGTGTCTAGGACCTTGACCAAAGGAAGTACTTGGTAAGTATTATCGTGTACCTTGAGAATTCTCCTGTCTTTCCATTCACCAAACAAGTTCTCTTCCATGTGGAAGCCAACCCAAGACCCTCAGGAGATTAAGCACATCTGAACAGTTGGGTGGGGTGAGATGCCTGGGTCCTTCCAGCCCTGGGTTACATGGTTATGCCCTCTGACATCAAGGGCTCAAGATGGCTTAGTGATGCCCCTAAACTTCTCACTTCCTCTTATAAATCTAACCTGGGCAACCTATCTCTTTGTGTTTCAGAGCTTTTGCTATCTCTTGTGGGAGGGCAATGAGTTCCTTAGGTGACTGCCCAAGGTGTGAAGCCGGATAAGCTTTTGTCTGTCCACCCCACTTTATTTATCCTTTTCAGGGTTTTATGGTCCTTGATCATAGTCTCTCTTAGTCTTCATCTTTCTCTTGTAGGGAAGCACCCAGCGAGGGGGGGTATGAGAATTACATGGTACAAAGAGAAATTTACCAGAGATTTCCAGACAGAAATAACAGAGAAATAAATACATTGATTATAGTTGACAAAGCACATGTATTATCTCATCTGATTCTCATGCCACAACTGTAAGGTGGGCAGAATAGATATTATCAGCCCCATTTTACAGATAGGGAGACTGGGGCTTAGAAGAAGTAACTTGTCTGACAGGTGGCAGAGCCACGACTGAAATGCAGGGCTTTGTACCCTGACCCTGGCACTTTCCCCTGTGGATGGAAGGTGATTCCTAAGATAGTTAAGCAGGAAGATACTTCAGAGAGCTAGTTCAATGCCTTCATTTTATAAATGGGGAAACCGAGGCTCAGAGGGGTTGGTTAGCTTGCCCAGGGCAAGTATGTAGCAGAGTCAAGATCTGAACTCAGCGTTTCTGACTTCACATCTGGCGCTCCCCATACTATACCAAACCAAGGGGCTGGTGGGAAAGAGGTAGGGGAAAGAACGGCTCAGCACCCTGGGGCAGCGATGGTTGGGAGGACCCCCACCCCGGCCCACCATGGCCCGCAGCCCCATTCAGAGGGGAGGCTTGGAAAAGGAATAAATGCAGACACTACCTTAACTTAAAAGAGAGTAAGCTGGAGGAGCTCTCTGAGCGGTCATCCTCGTAGCACTCTTCCCTTCCTTCATATGAATACTGGTTATACGGTAAGTACAGAGGGGTGGACTTAGCGGACGGCGACAGGGACACCTCGGTCTGGGACGTGGAAGGCCCGGGCTGCTGGCTCTCCTGCAGTTTCACGTCATTGTATTCAGTGACTTTGGACAGTATTCTATCAATGGTTATATAATAAGGCCAGTCGGGTGGAACAGACTCGCTATCAGTCATGCATTTTAATTTCCTGCAACGAAAGACACACAACAGTGAAGCGTGATAACATATGCATGGGACACACACAAATATCTCAGGCTAGCTTTTCACACCTCTCTGCCTAGGGAACCCGGCTGGGTCCCTGTGTCTTCCATTGAAAAAGGAAACAAAAAAATCACATGGACATCTGATGCCAGCAGTACATAGGCCAGGAAAGCCCACAGAAGCTGTATAGAATAGCAGGCACCCATCTGGAAGAAATTAAGGATAAGCCTTAAAAGATGTCAGGTTTATGGGATCTAAAGTAGGCGGGGCTCAGGGTCCTGAACTAGGTTAGGTTTAAAAGGACATCAGGCTCAGAGTTCTGAATTAAGTTAGACCTTTAAAAAACAAAACAAAAACAAAAACAAAAACCCTTGGCATCAGAACTCATACTGCATGCCCCCTACATCTTAGTAAATGGTCTATATGAGTTGCTATGGCTGAAAAATGCAGCCGACCTGGTGATGAGCCCCTGGGCCTCAGAGGATAGACATAGAGTCTGATGTCATTCTTGCCTGAAAAGACCCACTCGACTTTGTGCTGGGCTGCCATAGCAATGGAGAGTTCAGGGTCACTTCCATACCACTACCAGGCTCCTAGGAATAGATAATGCCTCAACTCTCCACAGCATTCTTTTTAAATATGGGGAGAATAGTTTACCACTTAAACAAGACAATTTCAGAGTTTCTTAGAATTCTCCCGTGCCTCTTGAAATTTCTTTCATCCATAGGCAGTTGTCTGAAATGTCAAATTTAGGGTTCATTTTCTTTAGATAAAAGCTTCCAATATCTATTAAAATGTAAAGCCCAATAAGATCCCAAACTGCCCTATGTGAATGAAGGATATGTGAGCAGTTTAAGGTTAAGAGATTGGTAGGAAAAGCCAGAAGGACACTGACCAACTCTCAACCAAGGATACCTAAGATCTGGAGAAGGACACAGAATGGGGAGGCTGAAGGCATGAAGACAGATGTTGCTAGGTTCTACATTCTAAGAGGGCTGGCCTAGCTTTCCCAGGTTCTTATGGTTCTGAGGAATAAAAGGGATTTGTGACAATTTTTTGAGTTACTTAAAATCAATATGGTCAAGAGAAATCTTTGAACTCAGTGTACAAGCTGTAAAATTTCCCAGGGTGGCACTATCTGACCTGGCTCGAGATTTATCCACTTATCAACTATTCTTTTCTTCACACCTGCCATACCTAGTAGAAAAGAATCTAGACTGGGAATCAGGAGACCTGAGATCAATTATTTCCCCTCTCTGGGACTTAGTTTCCATCTGTAAAATGAAGATTTTGGACTAGATGATCCCTAAAATACTTTTCACCTTTGATGTTCTGATTCTGAGATAGTCCTAGGATGATGTATGATGAGAGAAGAAATCATGAAAACTCTGCTCCTAAGCTCTTTGATCAAGAAATGTCTTTGAATTCATTGGCAACACTGGTTTACATACTGAAAAACTTCCCAGTTTGACCAGGATGTCTAATTTCACAAACTAGACAAGTCATACAACCTTAGGCAAGTTAGTTTCCATTTCTTGGATTTAGTTTCTTCTACTGTAAAATTAAAGGATGAGGGTATCTGATCTATAAGATCCTTTCTGGGTCTAATATGATAGTATCCTATGAGAGCTACATGGTATAGATGATTTGAGTGACACTTAAAAGGTTTTTCTGCCCCCAAACATCTTCTTTACCAGCTTGTTATGGTACCTAAAATCCAGTTATTAGAGAATCATTCCTTTTGATTGTGTCCCAAGCTAAAATATAAATCCTTGGATGGTTGGGAAAAGGATTAACAGTAAACCATTATCAAGTATTCATGCCTCAGTCTACATTAATTAGCTCCTCTGCAGCTCAATTCAATTCATGTTAAGTGTCTTCATGTGCAAATCACTGTGTCTTGAATCCTGGTCTTGAAGGCCTGGTCTTGAATCCTGGCTCTGCTTTAGAAAGTCTATGGACCTCAGTTTCCTTAGCTGCCAAATGAGGAGGTTGGACTAAATGAACTCCAATGCCTTTTCCAGATTTAAATTCAAGATTTCTAAAATTTGATATACATGCTAAATATGCCTTCATCTAAATCCCTGATAGACCAGACTGTGTTAAGGATAGAACCTTTTGACAAATCAGGAGAGGTTTCTTCATGTTGAAATCTATCCATCACTGCTCTTTAGGTCATTAAATCATTTGTGAATCTACAGACTGTACAACTATCACACAGGCCATATCTATCTACCTTACCCACAAGAATATATGATGGGCTTTGCCAAATGCCTCATTGAAATGCATATACAGCTTCTCCTAATCTCCCAGAAGAGAAAATCAGGTTAGCGTGACAGGACTTGTTCTTGATGAACTCATACTGATTTGTGGTAATAACCACTTGCCTTTTTAAGTAACCACAAACTATCCACTCAATAATGAGTACTGGAATTCTGTCAGGAATCACAGCTGAGCTCTTGGTCTGTAACATTAAACAACCACCTTCCCTTTTTTTAATAACGGAGGCATGTGCCATCTCCAGCTCTGTGGCACTCTTCCTGTCTTCCAGTGTTTTTCTAAGTTCGGTGGTAATAGTGGCAATCACATCTGCCACTTCTCTCAGTACTCTTGAACTCCCTCCCCCAAGACAATTCAGAGTTCTATGGAGAATAAGCCAAGGGAGGAAGAGAAGTCCCAAGCCAGTGCCAGCCCCGATGCTGACACACTGAGGCCATGGCCAAGTGCCTTTGTTTTCTCCTCCATAAGATGACGGGGACAAGCTTGATCTCTGAGTTTCCTTCTAGCTGGCATACACACACACAAACACGGAAAGATGGAGACATAGACACATGACAGAAAAAAATAAACGCAAGACAGAGGTACAAGTAAAACATCATCAGAGGACCAAAAAGAGAACTATCAGCCACTCTGTCAGTAAATATTTATGAAATGCCTGCTACATGACCAGCACTTGGGGTACAAAGATGCAAAAGAAAGACAGTTCCTGCTCTCAGAGCTTGCAATCTAATGGGGGAAGACAGCACATAAAAGGAGCTGAAAAACTGGGGGTGGGGAGGGCCAGGCGCAGGCTTAAGAGCCAAGGAAGGTACCTGACTTGAGGCCTGGAGGACAAGTCAGAGGAATCTCAAAGTCGTGCAGCCAGGTGAGAAATGAAGAGGAGGAAGAACATAAGATAATGAGAAAAGAGGCAAAAAGTGGCAGAAAGATCCTGGAGGGGTTTGCTGTTTCCTTCTCCGACTCATTTTACAGATGAGGAACGGAGGCAGACAAGGTGAAGTGACTTGCTCAGGGTCACATAGCTAGTGAGTATCTGGAGTCAAGAAGACCTGAGTTCAAACCAACCTTAGACACTGACTTGGGCAAGTCACTTCACCTGTTGGCCTCGGTTCCTCATCTATAAAATGAGCTGGAGAAGGAAAAGGCAAACCACTCCAGTATCTTTCCCCAAAATCCCCCAAATGAAGAGTCAGACTTCAATGAAAAAAAAGACTTAACAATAACAACAAAGTCCTTAGTGGATGTCTTTAAATGAAGATGGTATAATCACTGATCAGGGCAGGTGTAAAGAGATTGCTTTTCAGTTATGGGATGGGATTAAGTCATCTCTGAGGTCTCATTGAACTCAGACTTTTTGTAATTTTTATGATAACCTGGGGCCAGTCAGTAGCTGACCTTAGTATGATAGAGAGCCTCTATTGCAACCACTGGCCATAAATCAGCCCTGATGCTGCTCATAGGAACTTGACTGGGAACAACTGTTTAAAGCTTTCTTTCAACCAATACTTTTTCAGTGCCTACTATGTACAAGGCCTTCTGCTAAGTACTGTGGAGTGATACAGAGTGAACAATTAAGTATTTTTTAAGCCCTTGCCAAATACTAGGCACTGTGCCCTATAGGCACTGAGGTGACAAAGATCAAAATGAAATAGCTCCTGCCTTCAAGGGGCTTTCATTCTACTTGGAGGAGACATATAACTAAATCAGCACACACAAAATAAAAATATGGCAATTATGATACACTGACATCTGGGGATAAGGAAAGGTTTCATATGGTACGTGAGGTCTGAAATGAGTCTTGAAAGAAACAAAATCTTCTAAAAGGCAAAAGGGAGTTAGGAGGACATCCCAGGCAGGTGGGCCAGCCAGTGTCAAGGCACAAGAGATGGGAGGAGTCCCTTAAAGAGCTTACTTTGGAGAGCCAAGACATACACATAGGAAAAGATGACTGACAAGATAAGACAGTATGTGCTAAGTAGAGACAGCAAATGCTTTAGGTATTAGGAAGGATGGATCGCTGTGGGCTGTGGGACTCAGGAACAACTTCTTCGAAAACTAAGGACTTAAGTTGGACCTTGAAGGGGAAAAGCTCTATGAATTCAGTGAATGGGGGAAAGCCTTCAGTGACAGCTCATCCTTTACTCAAATTAGAGGACTACCCCTGGAGAGAATATAGGACATACAGAGATAACAGCTTAACAGGGTTTATGCTAGAAACCCCATAAAAGTCATGAATGATAGAAGGCTTTCATCAGAGCTCATGCATTATTTACTACTAGATAATTAATCCTAAAGGGATCATATATTATACCTTACTGGATATGTAATTATATAAGAATATATTATGTTATATATGTAATAAATATGGAAGGGGTTTTAGTAGAAATTCATCCCTTATTATCTATTAACTGTGGCCATAATAGAAAGAACCTAAGAATATAAACAATATAAGAAAACCTTCAATTACTAGTTATGTCTTACTGAACATCAGTTCACTTATATGGGAACAAACCTCTGTAAATGTAGTAAGTGTGAGGAATCATTTAGGGGAGCAAAAGCCTTGAAAGACATTAGAGAATTCATAACTTAGAATGCTGGAAAAGAGACCCTGTGAGTATAATACATGTAGGAAATATTCTGTTATATCTCTTCCTTTGCTGAAAGTCAGAGACTATTTATAAAGATTTAAAGAAAAGAGAAAGAAATAAAGAGAAAGAAAGGAAGGAAAGAAGGAAGAAAGGAAGAAGTACTCCAATAACTGGAAAAGAGTGGCAAGGTCATTCCAAGGGTAACAAGTAGAATGAGTAGAAAGATAAAGAGATAAATGGTGTTCCATCAAAGTTGTTAATGGGGGTTCTATCTTAAGAGCTGACCATATTCTCAAACATCCATGTTGTGATACAGTTCCCAGTCAAGGGTACTCAGGACTCTGACACCTGCCTTGTCGGTCTGCACTAGCTTGTTTTCTAGGTGAGGGAAAATTCTTCTAAGAGTAGTTCAGGGTCTTGCATAAGGACCCCAGGACCTGAAAATACAGCTTTAGGTCTTCTAAATTTCTAAATCTTTTAATGCTGCCTTTATTTTCTTGTAACCAGATCTGACTCTTGCCTGAGTTTCTGAAAGTAATAATAACAAATAAGAGGACTTTTTAATGCCTCTTCCCAATGGGAAACTCTCCAGGGGCCAAATCTGTTAATGAAGGAGCTGAATTCCTTCCTCCTCAGGAAAGTACTTGAGAGGTTTCAGGGACACTAGTTTATACCATCCTTGCCTCTAATCATACAATTTCCTGTCAGTCAGGACCTTGGAGATCACCCACTCCAAACTCAATCTTAGTCCTAAAAAGTATTCAGCAGTGTGAATATATCATGACTTCAAAAGAACTATTATTTCATCCATATACTCCTTATACTCATTAGCAGATAGTATGTTGAATCACTTCAGACTACCAACTGATAGCCAAACTTTGGATGATAACATATTACATACTGATGACATATATAACAGTGATAATAGAGTAACACTTCACTATCTCATGACCCACTCTAGTGGGAGCCACAATCAGAATTATATAGGATTTAGCTGCAATATTAAAGGATGGGAGATCGTAGAACATGATATTCCAAAAGGCAAAGTAGCTAGGACTATAACCAAGAATCACCTACGCAGTGAAATTAAGCACAATATTATTTACGTGCAACTGGGAAATAAGATATACAGGTACTTGGGGCAGGGAGATCCATCTTGCCCTACCAGAAAGTCAGAGGGGTGATGGGGGAGAACATAGGAGAGAGCAGATTGGGGGAGGGGGTATACAGTGGGATTGCTGTTTTGGGGTGGTGGGTAGGGGAAAGACAGGGAGAAAATTTGTAACTCAAAATCTCATGGAAATGAATAATGTAAACTAAAAATAAAAAATAAAAAAAAAGAAATTAAGCATAATACTTCAAGGGAAAAAAATGGCCACTAAATGAAACAAAAGGATTTCAAGCTTTCATAAGAAGACCAGAATTGAACAAAAGATTTCATCTTCAATATAAAGACCCAATAGAAGCCTAAAAAGGAAATATGTCTTGGTCCCTATCCAAAAGATGTCACTCTATAGAAGAAGGATCTTATTAGAATACTTCATATAAAAGCCTTATGGCATGGATCTGCAGGCACAGTATTTTTGAGAGACTCCATTGTAGTAATAGTACATTAGAAGTATTTCACCATGTTTTGAAAGCAATTCAAAAGATAGCACCTTCTAGATTCACACCATATTACCAAAGAAACAATAGACTACTGAAATATACTTGGCCAAGAAGATTCATTATACTACAATAAGTTAATACCAGCTCTGAGTTACAAAAACAATATCATCCCAAAATTAAAACTCCAACAAAGTAGTCAAATTACAGGACTACTACATCAAGGAAAAAAATACTGTGAGTAGCCAGAAAGAAATAATTAAAATAACAGGGAGCCACAATCAGGATTATATAGGATTTAGCTGCAACATTAAAGGATAGGAGGTCATAGAACGTGATATTCCAGAAGGCAAAGTAGCTAGGACTACAACCAAGAATCACCTACCCAGTGAAATTAAGCATAATACTTCAAGGGAAAAAAATGGCCACTAAATGAAACAAAAGGATTTCAAGCTCTTATAAGAAGACCAGAATTGAACAAAAGATTTAATCTTCAAGAGAAGCCTAAAAAGGTAAAAAGGGAAAAGAAAACATAAGGTATCCAATGGAGCTGAACTGTTTACATCCTTACATGGGAAGATGATACTTGTAATTCTTAAAAATTGTACCACTGGGGGTGGCGGGGCAGCTAGGTGGCACAGTGAATAGAGCACTGGCCGTGGAGTCAGGATGACATGAGTTCAAATCTGACCCCAGACACTTAACACTTACTAGCCATGTGACCTTGGGCAGGTCACTTAACCCCAACTGCCCTGCCCTCCCCCCTCCAAAAAGTAAACAAAAAATTGTACCACTAATAGTATAGCTAGAAGGAATATACATAGAGGATATAGGTATAAGGTGAATTTGAGGGAATGACATTTAAAAAAATAACTAAGGGATGAGAAAGAGGAGTACACTGGGTACAGAAGGGAGAGGTAGAATAGGGTAAATTATTTCACATGAAGAGGTGTGAAAAACCTATTACAGTGGAGGGGAAGATGGGAGGATGGGCAATAGGCAACGACCAAACCTTACTCTCATCAGTATTGGCTCAAAGAGGGAATAATACCCACAATCAGCTGAATATAGAAATCTATCTTACCCAACAGGGAAGTAGGAGGGGAGGAAATTATGTAAAGGGAGAGGAGGGACTGACAGAAGGGAGGGCAGATCAGGGGAGGTGGTAGACAGAAGCAAAACACTGATGAGGAGGGAAAGGTGGAAAGGAGATGGAGGACAAACAGGAGGAAAAATAGGATGGAGGGAAATACACAGTTATAATACTAACTGTGAATGTGAATGGGATGAACTCTCTCATAAAATGGAAGTGGATAGCAGAGTGAATCAAAAATCAGAATCCTACATATATGTTGTTTACAAGAAACAGCTAAAACAGAGAGACACACACAGAGTAAAGGGAAGGGGTTGGATCAGAATCTGTTCTGCTTGGGGTAGTTAGGTGGCGCAGTGAGTAGTGTACTGGCCCTGAAGTCAGGAGGACCTGAGTGCAAATCCAGCCTCAGGCACTTGACACACTCACTAGCCGTGTGACTAAGTCACTTAACCCCAATTGCCCTCAAAAAAAAAAAAAAAGCAAAAAAAATAAAAAAGGAATCTGTTCTGCTTCAGATAAAGTAAAAAAAAAAAACAGAGGTAGCAATCCTGATCTCAGACAAAGCAAAAGCAAAAATAGACCTAATTAAAAGAGATAAGAAAAGAGATTATATCTTGATAAAAGTTAGTCCAATTACCTTGATTTGATTGGTGAGTAGGTAGTAACATCAGTTGAAAACAAAAGCCTTCTTACTAGCCTTGTGACTTTGGGCAAGTCACTTAACCCCAATTGCCCTCCAAAAAGAAAAAAAAAGAAAGAAAGAAAAGAAAAAAAAAAGCCTTAGTTAACTTTGGTAAACTAATTTCTGAGGAAGTCAAAGGCAAGACAATTATATAATCAAACACTAGAAAGTGAGCAGCCAGCGTTTATACAGAGGATAGTACAGGAGGCTGGGAGGGGGAGCTTCTATGCCCGGCTCTACTATCAACTCAATGTGGGACAAGTCACTCCAATTCCATGTCTGCTTCCTGACCTCCACGACAAGGATGGTACTAGCTCTTCTCTGCCTGCCTGAAGGGTTCAATAATTCAGTATATTTCTTTGAGTTAAAAAGAAACAATATCCATAGGTTGCTTCCCATTATTTGAAGAAAGAAAGAATACAATTACAAGCACAACATCTTCAAAACAGAACAATGTCACCACCAAGTCAAGAACTTGAGAAATTTCCAGTATCCTGCCTCTGATGAGGGCACCAAGGGATAGCTTTATAGGAAGGTCCAACAGTCCTCTGTTAAGTTATTTTCATAGGTTAAAGATGCTCTCAAATAACATTCTTAATAATCTTGTGGATTGTAATCCATGAATTCATCCATACCTTTGGTGAACTTCTGTTTCCAGCAGCTTTTGCCAGCTCAAATCAACAACTGTTGGATCCATCCATTTCTTCCCTGTTGCCTCCATAGCTAGCGCTACTTTGAAATGAATTTCCTTTAGTTGTTATCACACACACCCTTCCCCCAGTGCTGTCCCAAGCCCTGACCTGCTACATGACTGAATGGATGAAGACAGGGAGGTGTGCTGGGACAAGAACAGTATTTGGGGTCAGACCCTGAGGGCTCAAATCCTGGTCCTACCACAAATGACCACAGGCACGTGGTGTCACCTTACTTTCCTCATCTGTAAGGTAAGAATATGGAGTAGATGATTTCTAACCACTCCACAAGCTCTAAACCCTATGATCCTTTCAGAAAGAACAGTGGATTCACAGTCAGAGGAACTAGGTCTGAGCCCTACCCTAACTCTGAGACTCATTTGCTATATGTTTTGGCTGTCAGTTTTCACTCTGGGCTATAGTTTCCCCATCTAAATATGAAAAAGTTGGACTAGATGCTACGTAAAGTCCCATCCAGCTCTATATCTACGGCAGCTAGGTGGTTTGATAGAGAGAACATTGAGGAGAGAGGAGGGAGAGAGAGAGAGAGAGAGAGAAGGGAAGAAGGAAGGAAGGAAGGATATAGTAAGTGCCTAAGTTCTTTACAAATATTATGTAATCCTCATAGCAACCCTATGAAGTAGGTGCTATTATTTAATTAAATAAATGAGGAGATTCAATTTAATTACATTGAACAGATGAGGAAACTGAGGCAAACAGAGGTTAAGTGACTTGCCCAGAATCACACATTTAGTAACTGTCCAAGGCTAAATTTGAATCCAGGTCTTCCTAACTCCAGATGCTAAAGACAAGTTCAGATTAAGAACTCAAGACACTTAAGTAGCCAGGTGCTTCTGGTCAATTCACTTAACCCCTCTTATTCTGATAATACATACCTCACAGGATTGTAGAGTCCCAAATGAGATAATATTTTCAAAATGCTTTGCAAATCTTAAAAAGCATGATGTAAATACTATTATTATTATTAACTATGAAACTCTGATTTCTTTAGTTAGGAGACATGATGAGATAGAGGCCTGTGGCTCAGAAGGACAATATCCTGTTGATATGGCATCATTCTAGGAGGGGAGGGGTGTTCTGTTCCCATTCACAACTACCTCAGTAACCTAAAATGTATTTATTCTTTAGGAATGTGCATTCCCTTTTTAAAAAACCAACCACAGTTGTCAGCATGGAGCCCACCTGTCTAACAGTGTCTGCTTCTCCTCCTCTGATAGTCCCCATGTTTACTGCCATGTTTGTTTGATACTTCCACTTTCCTTCAGGAATGGAAACAGAATTTCTCCCCTGGGGATTTTGAAAAAAGCTTTCAGAATAAATAATGAATAACCTCACTCAGACACCAATCACGGGCAAGGAAAGGAGACAGAGAGAAAGCAAGGACAGTACTTAAGTTGTATGTCTCCAATGAATTATTGAATCTGAAAAGGGAAAGCTGGTAAAATATTCAAATTTCGCTTTCAGCAGCTGTCTCTCGCACTTAGCCACCATTCCTTGAAAAATCGAAGGTCAAAGATTTCAGTCGCTTTAATTTCATAAAATTTTGGTGAAAAATGGCATGAGGCATCAAAGCCTAATTGCAATTGTGTGCAGCCATGAACAGCTGAAAAAGCAAGTTAGACTTTAGCCTTTTTTTCCACTCAAATCATGAGACGGTGGTTCAGATTTAACATTCATTAACATTAATTGACTTTAATTCCTTCAAAAATGGAACAGCTGCATCCTGTTTGAGGGACCTTTTTCTGGTTCTGTTGGGGGAAGGGAGAGAAAAATTTGCATATTCCCTTAGAGCCCATGGTTATTTGACTGATTCCTTTTGATGTTCTAAAAAAGATAAAATAAAATCACTGAGCTATTTAAGTTTGAAAACTGGCTCCTCTGTAAGCGTTGTAATTCTCCTAGCATTTTAAGATGACACAGGGTATTATTATCTGGATCTGATGGCCCAGGGAAGTTAGGTCCTCTGGCACATACATGGCAGACAGATTTGTAAGGTGACCTGTAATTTTTCTCCGTAAACGAACTATAGTCACTCAGTTGTCTAAGTTAAACACCTTAGGTATGCAGATAAAGTCCATAAGCTCAGAAAAATAAAAGAGACCAGTGTAGTAAAAAGAGCACTAAATTTAGAATAATAAGACTTAGGTTCAAATCCTGTTTTTGCTTCTTATTATTTCTTATATGACCTTGAATGAAGGACTTTCTTCTATATGGGCATTAGTTTCTCCATCTGTAAAATGGGAAGATTGGACTAGATAGATCAAAGGATCAAGGAGAAGAGATCTCAGAGACCAACTAGTCCAAACCCCTCATTTTACAGATAAAGAAACTGAGGCCCAGGGAGGCTGTGACTTGCCTAAGGTCACACAATGAGTATCAGAGGGTACATCTGAATCCAGATCTTTTGATTCCAGAATCTACATTTTTTCTGTGAATCCAGAGACTTGTATCATTAGCAACATTTTCATGTCTTAAGCCTTGTCTTCCAGGCTGATATTGTTTCTATCCCTGAGAAAGTGTATCAGTCAAAAGAAATAGCACCTATCCTTACTCCTGGGCCCAACCACTGACCTCCCTTTCCACCAGTCAGGGGAGGGCTAGTTCCCTGTATGTTTGATAACTGGGGATTTCTGCTCCCTCTGTGCTACTTCTCAGGAATCGAGGAGGGGTCTGTAATCTCTGCATTAGCAAAGGTCTGTCTAAGTCAAGGGAGGTGATCTGCACTATGAGACCATGATCTCAGGGGCAAGGCAGATGCCCATACTGGGCAGCCTCTGGTGTTCTGGTGGGCAACTGAATGGAATGTGAAGCATTGTCTGAGGTTGGCTAGAAACAGTGAGTTGAGGGGAATTTCACTTAATCTCTCACCAATCAGGGCAGCTATCCCCAGAATGAAGTCCCAAAGTTGAATGGATTAAATAGTTCACCTATATTTTATTAAAGTATTTGACAAAATGTCTCTTGCTATTCTTGTGAACCAGATAGAATGATACAGAGAACACTTACAATTAAGAGGATATGACACTGGTTGAATGGCCAGACCCAAAGAGTAGTCACTAGTGATCAGACGTCAACTTGGAAGGTTGACAATGGAGTATCCCAATGATCTGTCCTTGCCTTGTGTCACCTTGCATTTTGTTAGTGACTTGAATAAAAACAAAGATAGAATACTTATCAAATTTGCTGAGGTCAAAAAACTAAGAGTTACGGCTAACATATTAGGTTAGTAACAAATTAATCATTTGCTAAAAAAAAAAATTGTTATAAAGTAGATCATTGGGTTGAATCTAATAAGAAAAAAAATGGAAATATATACATATGGTTTGAAAAATTGAATTGCACAGATACAAGATGGGTAAGAAGTGAGTAGATTGCAGTTCCTCCCAAAATGATCTTGGTGTATGTACTGCTCAGTACAACTCAACAGTATAATATGGCGGTCAAAAAACCTCGCGTTCTCGTAGGCTTCATTAAGAGAAGCAGAATAGTCAGGCCTGAGGAATGAAAAGTCCTGCTCTGGGCAAACCCCATTTGGAATATTCTGTTCAGTCCTGAGAGTTTCATATTAGGAAGAATATTGATAAACTAGAGAACAGTTTAGTGAAAAACCTGGAAAATCATATTTTATAAGGATTAGTTGAGGGAACTGAGGACTTTCCCCTAGAAGAAGACATAGTGAATGGAGGGGGTACTTATAGTTGTCCTCAAATGTCTGAAGAATTATCACATGGATGACAGGTCAGGCTTGTTCTTGTGACCCCAGAGGGCAGAGTTAGAAGTAAGGGATAGGACACAGATTGTTATTTGTTTGTTTGTTTTTGAGGCAATGGGGATAAAGTGACTTGCCCTGAGTCTGAGGGCAGATTTGAACTCAGGTCCTCCTGACTTCAGGGACTGGTGTTCTATCCACTGTACAACCTAGCTGTTCCAGGCACAGGTTCTTAATTTCAGAATAAATGACTGCTTTGTAATCCTACGTATTTTATTCATTTAAAAACATTATTTGGAGAAGTGACCCATTGGCACCACCAGACTGCCAAAGGGGTCTGTCCCGCAAAATGCCATGAATCTCTGACCAGTAGAAGTAGCAAACAGGCAGCCTTGAGGTCTGTGTAAGGATAAGCTTCTCAATAGTAAGAACTGTAAAAGAGGAGAACAGACTGCTTCATGGCATAGTGGGTTCAGCCTCACTAGTAGAGGGTCTTTGAGCAAAGGCTGGCTAACTACTTCCTAGATACATCGTAAAGGATGCCAGCTGAGATCTCTATTGAATCTCATGCCCTGTAATTTTATGATTCTCACTCCTTTCTCTCCTTTTTCTTAGGAAAGTGACTCTTCTTGAGCATCAGGACACATTACAATGATGAAAACAGGAATGGTACAAAACCCAAAGCTAGACTAAAATTCAGCACCAACAATACAGGGCTTCCATTTTCTCCTGTGTAAAGAAGGGGAGTTATATTAGATGACCTCATAGGGCCCGTCCAGTTCTAACATTCTATGAGGCTTCTGCCTGCTTGGGAACTGACAAGTATTGCACATTCCCTGTGCATTAGGTCTGAAAACAGCTCCATCTCTTCCTAGCCAAATGCTCAAGAGAAAGTCACCTACCCTCTCTGAGTTTCAGTTTCCTCATCTGTAAAAAGAATACCTGTATGCCTACCTCATACGTTAACAATGAAAGCACTTTGGAAATCTTAAATTGGCATAGAAATGTGAACTGTCATCATCATTACCTTTCATGACCAAAAAAAGGCTGGGTTCCATCTCAAAAACTATTTGTCAGCCCACATAACAGGAAGGGTTCTAGTCCTAGAGCAGAATCTTGGGTTACAGGAGAGCTAAAGGGCAGAATTCCTTCCTCCCTACACAATATAACTTTCTTTCTGTGGCATCACCATGAGGGGCAAAGTCAGGAACCACATAAGTCAGCAGAGGAAGGCACTGAAAGCATTGTTGGTGGAGGCCTTTTGAGCTTAAGAGTCTTGGCATGAACCTCTCAAAAGTAGAACCCCTTCTTAGAACTACTCCCTTCCTAGCGTGCCTTCTCCCTTCTTCCTCTGTTACATCTAGTTCACGTGCCCCCCACTCCACAGTGAGCTCTCTCCTCTGGCAATCACTGTCTGTGTTGTTCTTTTGACTTAAAAAGACAAGGAATTAAGGAAGCGTCCTGGATTGGGAGTTAGAAGATCTAGCCTCACTCTGATACTTACCAGAGGAGTGACCCTGAACAAGTCACTTAACCTCTGACTTCAGTTTCCTCATCTAGAAAATGAGTGTGCTAAACTATCTCTAAGATCATAATATGATCAAAGATGTAGAGGTGGAAGGGTCTCTGAGTCCAACCTCCTTATTTTACAGATGAAGAAACTCAGGCTCCCCAAAGTTAAATGACTTGCCTAAGGTCACACAGCTAGCAAGTATCTGAGGTGGGATTCAAATCCAGGTTTTCCTCTTTCAAAGTCCAGTTATACCACACTGCCTCTACTCAGACATAAATCCCATGATGAATCTATGAACCTTTATTTTGTCTACCTGGTAGAATGCACCTATTAGATTATAAGCTTCCTGAGGGCAGGAACTGTCTTCTCCTTTTCCATCCCTAGTTGCCCAAAAAACACTTTGAAGTAGAATCATGGGATTGGAGAGATGAAGGAATTTTAGAGAGCTTTTAGTTTTTACTAAATTGAACTGAATAAAGATGGGATTGGGAAGATTGGAGGGGAGAAAGAGAAGGTTCTCGAAATTTAGCCTGCTTGAAAAAATACTCAAATTAAGCCACGTTTTCTAAAAGGATTATTTTAAATGTGAGAATGGGGGGAGGAAGAAACAACTTTTAAATGTGACCTAAAAGGAGTTGTAAGGAACCTCAGAGATAAACATAGTTAACAAGTGGCTATCTAGGCTTGGCTTGAAGACCTCTAGTAAGAGGGAGCCCTTTACCTCCAGGGATGGTCAAGTCCACTTTTGGGTAACTCTGTTAAAGTCTTTCCTTAAAGCCACCCTAAATCTGAGACTGCAATTTCTGCCCATTACTCCTACTTTCCCCTCTGAGAAGGAGCAAACAATGTAATCCCTCTACGGCATCAGCCTCTTCAAACCTTGAAGGCATCTGTCATGTCCCTGTCCATTTCCTTACATCCCATAATCTTCTCTTCCTGAGGCTCCGCAGTGCCCAAGAGAGTGAAACCATCCCCTTCCTAGTACAGAACATGATGGTGACAACTTTCAGAGACTTAGTGATTAAATGACTGCCTTGGCTCACACAGCTAACAAGTGCAATAGCTGGGCCTGGAACCCAGATCTCTCATCTCCTATCTAATCCAGTGCTCTTTCCGATGTTCTACAAATGCTGTGGCATTAAAAAAAAGTTATGATTAGCCACAAGATGACATTCTTACTTCAATTCACAAAACCCTTAGCACTCACTGTGCAGATCTTACTGTAGGGGAAACCAGAGAAGATTTGGTCTTAGTTTTGGGAGCATGCACAGCCAGCTTGGAATGCCTTTGAGTCCTGGTGAGGGGGCAGGAAGGTGAGAAAACCCTAAGGATCAGGGGATACCCTAGGTTATCACCACCCTTAATTCATGCTGCATACAGGCCTATTTGCAGCATAGGAAGGCGACAGCCCCAGCCCAATCCTCTGCTCTTCCCTACCAATTCTGTTTTGATGTTGCCCTCCAAAGTATCCTGGCCATTCACTTTGGTTCCCATGCTAGCTCCCATGCCTGCATCACTCTGACCTTCACTTTCCTCCTCTGCAAAGAAAGTGAGTTAAAGTGACATTCTCTCAGGCCCCTTCCAGTTTGATGAGCCTTCTCCTTGCTTGCGTCAGAAGGAGAGAAATCTGTAATAAGTGGTGACATCTGAGAGCAGGGGAAAAGAAACAGTTGGAAGTGAAAATCCGGTTTTCCCCTTCTCTTGTCTTTCTCTCCTTTCCCCTTAGTCAGAAGTGGGAGCTGACAGTGCTGAAAATATAAGACTAACCATCAGTATTCCTTGATGATAATGGTTTTTATTACTGTCACTATTAATAAATTAATAAATCCCTGAGCAATTTTTCCCTCTCAGAGAATGAAATAGCCAGTAGCAGGGGATGTTTTTAATGCACAAATTTGGGGCTTCCTCCTAAGTTCCGAATATTTCATACCTAGACCTTGAAACCTTGAAATTCTCCCAAATCAACTTTGCTTTCTGGTGGCAGCAGTAACGGCTCGTTTGTCTGTTTTTCCCCCCAAAATGCTCCTGCCCTTCCCCCATTCTTTTGGGAGCAGTATTAACAATGCACAATGCTATTATTCTTTCTCTCTTGCTCTACCTCTGCAGAGAGAGCAGTTCTTTGGCCAAGGTTGCTTTTAATCATGATCCAGCCTGTCACTCAGTAAGGAGGCATCCAATTTTCCCTAGCCCTGCAAATCTTTTCCCCTCAGCCTGCCCAGGTCCAATCAAGGGCTGGGATAGAGAATTAAAACTTTTCCTCATCTCCCCCTCCTCCTCCATCCTTCCCCCCCCCACCACCACTCCCTAGCCTTTTCATCCTCACCCCAGGAAAGCCAGTCTTCTTTAGCTCAGAAGATCTTCCAAGCTAAGGTTTTCAGTCCCCAAGACGAGGCAACCTCCCAGAGTCAGTGAGAGGAGCATTGAACTCAGAGCCAAGCGCACTAGTTAGCTGCAACTGAACAACTTGTTCTTGAGTTTTCCAATGAATGATGGGGCTGAGGGGCGAGCCCTGCAGTGGGATGCCAAGTGGAAGGAGCTCGCCTTCCTCTGGGCGGGCTGCATGTGGCCAGCATGCTCCAGGTTCAGCCCTCCCTGGCTTCCTTCAAGGGGCCCCTTCCCAGCCTGCCCCCTGGCCCACCTCCTGGGCCCCTCCAGGAGAGGTGAGGAGAAGGGAGGCATCCCGAAGGTAGAACAAAGGGCTGCAGCTTACCTGTACTGGAATGTCATGTTGGTAATTTTGATCTTAATCTCTTCTCCGTGGCGATGCTCCCCAGTCATTTCAAAGAGTTTATTAGCCATTTTCTCATAAACTTTGGCATTCCGCTTAGTTTGTTTCAATTCATCAAAAAATTCTTCCCAGACCAGCATTAAGCCTCTCATCTCTGCATCCGTCCAGTTTCTGGCCCTCCTGTGTTTCTCAGTCTGAGGAGAAACAACATAACTAGGGATTTCTGCTGCAGCCATGGCTGATTGACCTAAAAGGGTTTTTAAAAGAGGACACTTAATAGAGGCAGAATTTTTAGCCCAGGTTTGGGTCGTGCACAACGTACAGAAGTGGGCAAAGCATTTGAATGACAACAGCCCATGTGAAACCTTTTTGCAACAGCTTGAAGCTTGAGTGCACAAAATGGGGCCTACATCTGACAGGCAGGAATTTAGTTAAAAGCTTTTAAACAGGGAAACGTCATTTTGATGTCACGTTTCCATAGCAACAGAGCAACTGCATAAGCTACAACAACAAAAACCTTTTAACTGAAAGCCAAAGAATCAGGACAGAGTTGACGGGCCATCAATATTAAAGCTTTTAAACACTTTAAAAAGGTTTAACCAAAAAAAGATACATGTAGCCTTTGGAAAAGTGACTTTTAAGTGTCGACTTCTTTTTTTCACTCCTCTTATCTTTCATGCTCATGGTCTCCTCCTAGGGGGTCATGAGCTCCTGCCTGGGCTTTTAAGTTCTTCCTTGACAATCTCTCTAGGAGGCAAAGGATGAGTCCAAGAACATGCAGACATCACAAATACACACACATACCCTTTCACACAAATTTGTTAGACCAGAAAAGCTCTCCTCTTCTTTGAAGAGAAAAAAAGAGAGACATTTCACTACAACCAGAAGGGGAAGGAAAATGGGAACGATGATAGCGCAGCCTGGAGACTAGTCGCAGCTGCCCCACTAACTAGACTGGGGACCTTGGACAAGTAATTTTCCCTCTCTGACTGGTTCTTACTCAGTTTCCTCCTCTGTAAAACCAGGTTGTTGGATTAGATGATCTTCAATGTACCTTTCCAGTCCTGAAATTCTGTGAACTTTCAAGGGCCTTTAGACTCAGTTTTTCACCTAGGCATCCAGAGTTAGAAGTTCTAGCATTAGAGGGGCTGACTCAGGGAGATTTCAGCAAAAGCTGAAGGCCTGCTGAGGCTAAAAGACAGAGACATTGAAATGTAAAAAGGAAAGCCTTCAGATGCAAAGTAGATATTCCACACTCTAGAAAGGGTCGGAGGCTTGAATAGCTCCATTGCATATGAAGGGGCCAATGAGACAATGAACTTGCCTCCAGGGTATAGGTTGCTTTGTCCCTTGCCACTCATCAACATAAGATTCCCAAAGGAGCATGGGAGGAAAAACTAACTGAATTGAAACTAATCACCGTAAGGCAAAATGGAGTGGCTTACTCAGGGAAGAAGCTTTTGAGCCAAGTAGTACATTTGAGGGTTTTCTGTCTCTTTTTCCAGAAATTGGTGAACAATATTAGGGCTATGGTTTTATATGGTTTATATGGTTCTGGTTTATAGATCGTTTTTTCTAACTTGAGTCAACTCAAGAAATCAGTGTAAACTGGCCAAGGTAATTGTCTGCCTACTGAAGATCAAATCTCCACAAGTTATTTAAAATTTGGAATAGGATGAGAAATATTAGCAAATGTTCTCTGACTACTTCTGAGATCCCAAGGATAACAACTTCTAGTCCCAAACTGAACAGTTCTTTTTTTTTTTTTTTTCTGTATCTGTTATTCACCCTCCCAAATAAAGTGACCGAGCAGCCTCCCTAACAGTAATGGCACCCTAAGGCTGTGTAAAACCCTGTACGTGTTATGTGTGTGTGTCCCTTTGCTCCTCAGTATTTCTGGCCACCTGCCAACTGCCCATCAGCTGATGCTAATTAAGTTTTTAAACTCTTTTAGCACTGCTTTTTGATTTACTGACCACCAGTCAAAGGTACCAAGGCGACTTCGAAATTCTGGGTTGAGGAATTCCCCAACACTACCAAGAGAGTAATGGTCACCAAAAATTGATTGATTCACTTATATACACAATCTGGACTTCTTGGCTTGGAAGTGGGCTGGTACCAAGAAGACTATCTGTATGAAGATAATTTTCTAGTTTGGACAAATAATAATCCACTATATTTTGAACCAGTAGCAAGCTGGATGCTGCCTGCCAGAGATGAGCAGCAGTACTAGCTAACTGGGAGTTCAGTGGATACTGTTGGGCAGGAAGAACTGCAAATGCCCTATCCTGTAGGCTTCATGACACTGAAATGACAGTAATCCCATGGACAGCGTGAAGGAAGGGAACAAACATTTATTAAACATGTACCATGGGTCAAGCACTTTCCAAACATCTCACTTGATCCTCACAACTCTGAGAGGAAGTTATTATTGTCTCCATTTTACAGCCGAGGATACTGAAGCAGAAAGGGGTTAAGTCCACCAAGAGTAACACAGCTAGGGAGTATCTAAGGTGGGATCTGAACCTAGGTCTTCCTGAACCTAGGTCTTCCTGACTCCAGGTCCGGCACCACCTACCTGCCTCTAATTAGAGAGACTGACAGAACATGGTAGTAAATGGCTTAGCACATAATCCTGATGAAGATATAATTGGGTCTGGGTACCCACCAGAGACTCACCCCCAAAATAGGATCTCAAAGAGTCAGACACAACTGAACCAATCCAACAACAAACCCACAAGAGAACCTGGGAACTCAAGCAAGCCACAAGAGAACTCCTCTAACGATGATGGAGAGTCACTGGCTAGTGGTTCTTGGGCAGGCAACCTGACAGTTTCTAACAGCAGCTGCCCTGAGTCATAGTGGCCTGCCTGACCCTATCTAGTAGTCCCTGTCCAGTAGCAGTATAACTTCTCCATCCAGTTCAGTAGCAGCTAAGTTTTTTTGGCAGACAAGCTACCAAGTGACCTATTCAACCCAGTCCAGCAGCAGACTGACCCAATCCAGCAGGGAAACAGGGCCCTAGGAGGAGAAGGCCCAGTTGAGCTCTAACTCCTGAAGAGATATCAGTGCTCTAAGAAAAGCCAACCCTGCTCAGCAGCAGAGAAACTCATCCTTCCCTGACATTACACTCTACACAGGGTGAGAAGGATCTTCTGTAGAGAGAAAAGACATTGAGGTCCTGCAGGTCTAGAGCTGTACCTCTCTACCATCGTATTCTATGTTTGTGCCCGTTATTTATTTCCCTAGATTCTGCATGAATTTGTGGGAGACCACACTCCTGATGTTGGGAGAAATGCTTTATAACTACTATTCTTGATATGCTATTTACTAAAGCCTTTACTAAAGAACTCAGTCTACTGGCTGACTATGGAGGGGAAGCAAATCAGTGAAGGCTCATGTTATGATACCTGTAACTCTGGAGTTAGAACCTCCAGGACCTAGGACCTCCAAAGTGGTAGCAGCCACATTGCTGGGTACCCAAACCGACTGAGCCAATTCAAGCTGGATGAATGAGACCTAACGGGCCATGATATGTGGGGGTTCCTCTGAGAGGAAGGGGGCCAGGTTCACCCCTGAATTTTCAAGGGTTAGACTTTGTTTTGTATGTGTAGTGAGACTTGGAGATTTTGCTGCTGGCAGGAAGGTCAATCCAGGGAACTAGGGTACAGCTTGCCCTGAGTTTCAGTTCCTGCTCTGTGACTTACTGGCAATGTGACCTTGGACATGTCACTTCCCTCTTTGAATTTCAGTTTTCTCATCTGTAACATAAGGATAATACTTATCCTATCAACCTCAGAAGGTTACCTTAAGGAGAACATGTCTATAGTACCTTATTGTACTACAGAAAAATGAGTTGCTGTTATGCTGTAAAGTTCCACAATTCGTCTTAATAAGGACTTGGAAGCCATGTTGGCTGCTTTGTATCTGGTTGGGCAGAGGCAGAAGGAGCCCTGAGAAATTAATGGATTGCTAGGTTAGCTTCCTGGAAGGTAAGTACCATGCTATTTCATTGTTTCCTTCATTTGGGCTCTTTGCAAAGAAAAGGAAAAGCTCGCCCAGGACCCATTGGAACAGGGGCAAAGACTGAGGCCTCATTCCTTTGTCTTGACTCTGCTGACACTTGACTCTCCATGATCCATGTCTCCAAACAGGGCATTATACAAAATGAATCAATCTCTGCAGTCTCTTTCCTCAAGACAATTCTAATGGAAGATATACACAGGGAAAAGGCCTCCTGCAAGACTCCTGAGAACAGAACTAGGATCTGTGGGTATAAAGTACAAGGCAGCATATTTCAGCTTAACATAAGGATTTTCAAAAGTTGGAATTGTCCAACAATAGAATAGGTTGTCTTGAAAAGGTTGTGAGCTCTCCATAACCAGAAGTATTCAGAACTGTTTAGAGATTCATCACCTCCCCTCTTCCTCAGTTATAAGTTCTTATAAAGACCGTCTGTCCCATTTTATCTTTGTAACCCCAGCACAGAGCATAATGCTTTGTACATAGTAGGTGTTTACTAAGTGTTCATTGAATTGAACATCTCTGTATTTGACCCTGACCTGGACCCAGCACCAAACCATTTCATTCAGCCTCCCTGGACTCTGTTTTGATCCTGGTACTGGTCCTACTTCCTCTGCAGACATTTCTTTCTACCTCTTGCTCCTTCAGCTTAGCACCCTGTGTCCAAGCCACCAACTTGGGTTCTAACACTCACTACAATTCTGGAACTTATCCTACAAGGGCTTCTCCTCCTCCTAGCAGTAACCTTTCTTTGACTTCCAGTGCGATAGAACCCTCAAGACTCAGTGGAAGGCAAGGTTGTGGAATGAATACTGGGTCCAGAGCTGGGGTTGAATCCTGGTTCTGCTACTAACTCCCAGGACAATGGCAGCCAAGTCCTTTCCCTTTCTGAGTCTCCATTTCTTCATCTGTATAATTAAGAGACTGAACTATGGTTCCTGAAGTCTCTTTCAGCTCTGAATCCTATGAGCATAGGAAATGACTGACTTCTGGTCAGCGATACCATAAAAGGAATTCCAAGATGAGACAGAAGATAGATGATTTCTAATATCCTTTTCAATTTGAGAAACTATGATTCTAGAAAATTGCCAAACAAAAGATGAATGAGGGGCATAAAGCCACCTGAATCCCACTCTGCTAAGAGAGCTGAATTAAGTTTGGAATGTGCAGTCATATCACGATTAAGTACTGTGCACAGAGCAGCCAAGAATGAACTTTCTGGTTAATTCAGGATGCAGCACAAACTTCATGTTCTAACAAGTTGGCACTTTCTCTTAAATGTCTGAGGCCACTCTCTTGCTTTGTTAGCAGAGCTCAAGGACCATAATATAATCCTTCTTTGCTTAGTGAACTCTCACAGGGCCTTATGATCATGGTTTTGAACACAAACTCACCATCCAGGTTCAGAGATATGTGTTAAGAATACTGGAGATTGGACTCAGCGTGAACAACTTCAGAATTGGCCTGGAATTTTTTTTCTTTTCATTCTAAACAGATTTCCAATAGCCAAAGATTTCAAAGATTTAGAGCAGGAAAAGGCCTTAGAGGTCATCTGGTCAAACCTTCTTATTGTACAGATAATAAAAGTGAGACCCAGAAAAGTTAAGAGGCTTACCCAAGCCCTACAAAAGTAAGTATGTTTTCTCTCTCTTTTTTCTACCAGTTTTCATTTTTAAAAAATTGTTATTTTGAAAGACATCAATAAACATGAACATTTCCATATAGAGGGAACAGAAAAAGATTGTATCTGAAATTTATGTACGATTTGTTTTTTTTCAAAGTGTCTATTCCATTCAACCTATTCATTCCAAAGTTACTTTCTTATCTATGTTACTTTCTGAACCTCCTCCTAATCCTTTCTGTGCTTTTCTTTCTTCCTTTTTTGGCATCACTATCAGTTCTCCCCTCAAAAAAAAAAAAAAGAAACAAGCCACACCTCTGTGACAAGTCAGCAGAGTCAAGGGAAACAAATCCATATATTAGCCATGTCCAAAAGTTTGTGTCTCATTCTGAACCTGTATTCTATCACCTGTCTGTCAAGAGGTGGGAAACCTGCTTCATCAATGTTCCCCTGGAGTTGTGGTTGGTCACTGGATTGATTAGAATTCTTAAGTCTTTCAAAATTGTTTTTCTTTATAGTACTGTTGTTATTTTATAAATTGGCTCCTGCTGCTATTCACCTCACACTATCTCACTTCATACAACTATTGTCAGATTTCTCTGAATCCATTCCATTCATTATTTCTTACAGCACAATAATATTCCATTACATTCATAGTTCATAACTTAATCAGCCATTCTTCATTTCATGGGAATTCACTCCTTTATATGTTATCTTCCCCCATTAGAATGTAAGCTCCTTGAAGGCAGGAGTTGTCATTCTTTTTCCTTGTATTCTCAGGGCTTAGCACAATGTCTAACACAAATTAATCATTTAATAAATGTTGTTTTGTTAGGAACCTCTAATTCTGTGCTGTTATCAATATTTTTGTACATCTAGGTCTTCTCTCTCTTCCTTTAATCTTTTTCTGAGGTATATAACTAGTAATGGTATTGCTAGGCGCAAGGCTATGCATATTTTAGTGATATTTGAGATATAGTTCTAAACAGCTTTCCAGAATGTTGGATCAATTCACAGTTCATCCAATAGTGCATAAACTTTTAAAAATTGTCATTTTCTTTGGTCATCTTTTCTAATTTGATGGGTGGAAGCTCAGATGAGGTTTAATTCACATTTCTCTAATTATTAGTGATTTGAAGAATTTTTTCACATGGTTGTTACTATCTTGCTTTTCTTCTGAGAACTATTGTTTATTCTTGAGTTCTATTATTCACACCTGTGTCAAATGTATTTCCTGTAAACAACATGTTGTTGGTGTTTACTTTCTAATCCATTCTACTCTCTTCTATTTGATGGATGAGTTAATGCCATTTAGATTCATGATTATGATTCTTACTTTTGTATTTCCTTCAACATATGCTTATATATAATTTTCTCTGTCCCTTGCCTTCATATTTTCAAAAAGGAGGGATATAAATGAGAAGAAATGTGAGCAACATCTATTCCACTGGCCCTTCTCTTTCCCTCTCACTCAAATCCTGATCACTGAGTCTTGTACTTTTTTTCTTTGTTTTAATTTTTCCATTTATTTCTACTCACCAAAGTTGATATTTTGATTATGGCTATTCCTTCCTCAACTCTACCCTCCTTCTTAAATATCCTCTCCCCTTTCTCTATTCCTGCCTGTTTCCTTGTGAGTTGAATGAATTTCTACACCAAATTCTTTGTGTATGTCTGTGTGTACTCAATCATCCTTTGTCTGATTTATTAGGTTTATGTGATTCCTACTCCTCCCACCCCTTCCTCTAGGCTTGCATACTCCTCTTTAAAATATAATGAAACATAATATATTCCATCACTCTTCCTCATTCATTTCCTAATATATTCCTTTCTCTTTCCCTTTCCTTTCAAGAACATGAAAAAAATCATAAAACCACTCCAATCCCTGTTTGAGTTATTTAATTTTATCTATGACTCTTGAAGATATTGGGATTCTGAAGGTGCATTTCTCTTCTCCCCTATTAGAATGTAATTGGTAATTTTAAAATAATCCTTTATCCCATTAAAATTCCCTTTTCTTCCCTATAGAATTGTACTCAGACTTGCAGGGTAAGTTATTCTTGCCTTTTGAATAACAGTTGTAAGTATTGTGTGATACTGACTGTGGTTCCTTAGTACTTGAAGTCCTTCTTTCTGGCTGCTTACAGTATTTTGACCTTGACCTGGAAGCTCTAGATTTTGGCCATGACATTTCTGGAAGTTTTCATTTTAGAGTTTCTCTTGGGACTAGTGGTTTGTTTTTTTTTTCCCAATGACCTACTTTCCAGGTCAGATATTTCTGATAATAGATATTTTGCTTTGTTTTGGTTTTTCTCTTTCTTTCAATCTTTTGATTTTTTTTCTAATATTTATTGGTGTCACATGCACTTACTGAATTCTGTCTTGTTGATCCCAGATTTCAGTGAGTCTACTGTTTGGGTAATGTTTTCTATCTTATGTTCTAACTTAACAGTCAACAAATTACAGGCTGAGGGCCAAATCTGAACCACTGCCTATTTTTCTATAGTCCATGAGCTAAGAAAAGTATTTCTATTTTATGATTCTTAGCTTATGGCAAAGACCAAACATATCTTAGTGCATTTATTTTTTTCCCCTTTTTTTGGGAAGCATCAGGGCTAAGTGACTTGCCCAAGGTCACACAGCTAGTAAGTGTCTTCGTGTATTTATTAAAAATAAAACAGAGAACTGGCAGAGAGGTCTCAAATAATGAGCTGGTCCAAAAAGCAGCAAGACAGATTTGGTGCTTGGGACATAGTTGCCCACCTCCATTCTAAACTATTAGTTATTCTTCCAATTCTTTCCTCCAGAACTCTTATTTCACTTTATAATTTCACTTGTTATCACTTGTTTCATTTTTTCCCTGGTATTCTTGTTTGTGACCAAGTCATCTTTTTCTTCCAAAGATTTACTTACAGTGTTTGTATATTTTCTTTTTCTGGGTTTTCATCTTGGGTTTCTCTTGGCCAATAATATTTCTTTATGGTGTTTGATATCTTCTTCTGTTTACTCTTATCTACAACATTAGTTCCTGGTTTGGGTTTCTATACTAGTACTGGCTCCTACACTTTTGGATGGGATGGTTAGAACTTAATTTGAATCTTACCTTGATTTCCTAGGATCCTGACATTGCTTTCCCCCTCCCCAATATATCTGCATTCATAATGCTGGCAATCTTCAGTGTCCCTGGTCCAGGGTTTGAATTGGCTGTTGCTGGTCTAGTTGCTACCACCGGCTTCTTTCCCTAGTCCAGATGTTGCTATGGGTTTTTGTCACCCTTGGGCCTGGTGGTAAGGTGCTGCTAGAGGCTGCAATGCCCCTGAGGCCTCCTCCAGTCCAGGCACTATTAACATCATCTAGCCTTCTTGCCTGAGCTCTTGCCCACTTTCCTGATGAAACACCTCTCTTCTAACACTTGCAGCTTTGGGCTTATATATGTGTAGAGGACATAGCATTTGATCAAAGTCTTAAGAGATATGTAAGATTATAATCAGTGGTGATGCTTGGGAATGTTTGGGGAACAGTGATTACTCCAATTTGCCTAGGGTATATGAAGGGAAACAGTAAAAGATAAGGCTGGAAAAGTAGCCCAAAGCCACATTATAAGGGCTACATCATAAGCATTTAATAAACATTTGGCAAATTATAAAATCCTTATTATAACTACTGTTATTATAAATTTATTGCTCCCTAAAAACAATGGAAAGACATTTTAAAACATTATTAGCCATTAATAGCTCAGCAGGTTCTAGGGGAAGGGGACACATAGGCATTTGGGGGTTAAAGCATCTAGGGGGCAAGGGTTCTTAGCATTTTGGGGGTGGTTAGTCTGGTGAAGTCTATGGACCTTTCATTAGAATAATTTTTCCAAATGCATAAAATAAAACACAGATAAGTACAAAGGAAGCCAGTTATACTGAAATACTGTAGAATTATCAAAAAAATTTTTTTTAATTAATGAACTTGGGGCAGCTAGATGGCACACCGGCCCTAGAGTCAGGAGTACCTGAGTTCAAATCCAGCCTCAGACACTTAACACTTACTAGCCATGTGACCTTGGGCAAGTCACTTAGCCCTAATTGCCCTGCCTTCCCCTATCCAAAAAAGCAAAAAAAAAAAAAAATTAATAAACCCCAGGTTAAGACTCCTTGATCTAAATCAGTGATAGAAGGCGATATTGAAAACACAAATTGTCATGAGGTCTCTATTTTGTATTCCCCAGCATAGAGGATGAATATGAGAGGGATAGAGCTTGCCCTCAGGGGGTTTATATTGCATTTGCAAAGACCAAACATATCTTAGTGCATTTATTTTTTTCCCCTTTTTTTGGGAAGCATCAGAGCTAAGTGACTTGCCCAGGGTCACACAGCTAGTAAGTGTCTGTGTATTTATTAAAAATAATCCAGAGAACTGGCAGAGAGGTCTCAAATAATGAGCTGGTCCAGCACCCAAGCTCAAGGGATGGTATGATGTGACCCATTTTGAATATGAGGAATTGAAGCTTAAGAGAGGTTAAGTTACTTGTTTGTCTAAGGTCATTTAAGAGAACAACAGAGACCTCCTCCTATATTCTAGGCCATTATGCTATGTTTCAAGATTATTGACAGCCAAAGATTATAGAGTAGTGGTTCTCTAAGGCATCTTCTCTGGGAGTAACTGTTCCCTAATCAGTACTTACTCTTGCTTAATCATGTCATCTTGTGACAAAACTGCAGGCAGCCTCTAGGGCCTCCTAAAATCCCAGCCTCTGTTTCTGTGTGCCACTTGTCCCCTGGATTTATATTTTTGACATAATGATGGAGGATAATGGAATGAATTTAAGCCTTCAATGTTTACAATAACAACATCAATAACTCAGATTTTTATAGCACCTCTATAGTTTTCACATTCTACTTCTCAAAGCAACCTGTAAGGCAGGTAATACAAGCATTATTGACCCATTTTACAGATAAGGAAACAGAGACTCAAAGAAGTAAATTTAGTTGCCCAATGTCACATAGCACGAACCAAAACTAAAGCCAGGCTTCCTGACTCCCTGTTCGGTGCTCTCCCCACTAATCCATGTAGCCTTTCCGCCTCAGCCATGCTCTAACTGCAAACCAGACTGTGCAGCTGAGCTTGTTAGCTAGTCATTCCAATCGTCTTCTACCAACCTAACTCTTCCCTTGTCCCATTCTCTACCTTCACTATCCTACTCACCTCTATTATCATAAATCCTAGAATCTAGATCTGGAAGGAATCTTAGAATCCATTCAGCCTCTCAAAAAATGGACTCCCTTTTGTCCCTTAATCTTCATTACCTATAGTCCTCCCAAACAGATAAAGGAACCCGGCTCTTTGGCTCCTTGTTCTCTCGAACCTTATTTCCCTCCTTTCCAAACTCCTAGGGGAGCTCTCTCCGATCTTACATTCCCTGTGGCCCACAACTCCCTCTTCTCCCATCCCCTGCAAAGCAAGAATGGAATAGAGAGTCAATCAAGAAAGAAAAGGGACATTCCGAGCTTGAGATTATGGAGATGGTATAGTTAGCTACAGATCATGGGGAAATCTAAGGTAGGATCATGTCTGTGGAGCAGAAATGCGGATAATGGCAGCCAGAGTTGACAAACTCTGCAGTCCAGGATGTCTGAGCATCTCAGTGTATATTGAAGTTCCTAAGGACGAAGGGAGGAAAGAAAAACTACAAGCCAGGTACTAAAATCCTTGAGAAAGAAGAGAGAACACGTGGTAGTGACAAGGATCTGTACAGGGCCAGTCAGCCAATAAGGTTTTATAAAGAGTTTACTGTTCTAAGTACTAGAAATGCAAAGAAAGGCAAAAATTGACATTAGAGAAGCTATGCAGATTAGAATAAAAAAAATAATACACAAAAGTAGATGAGCTCTTCAGCTTGGAGTGAGATAATATTTCAATTCCCAATCTCATGCAAAAAGAAGTCCTCTCTCCAAAGTCTCAACCAGGGATTCACCCAAGAGCCAGTTTCCTTTACATGTCTGCAGCTTCCAAAACCTCTCTCCTCCCTCCCTGGAGTGTCCTCTGGCCATGGGCTCTCCCCAAAAGCCTATGTAAGAGCAGGGAACCTGTGGCCTTGAGGTCACATCACATGGCCCTCTAGGTCCTCAGGTGCAGCCCTTTGAATGAATCCAGTCAAAGGGCTGCACTTGAGGACCTAGAGGGCCACATGTGAATGATTCCAGTCAAAGGGCCATATTTGAAGACCTAGAGAGTCACGTGTGGCCTCGAGGCCACAGGTTCCCCACCCCTGGATGGAATCAACTTTCTAAGTTCCTTGTGCAGTCTCACATTACTGACCTCAGTGACAATTCTCAGAGAGAATGTTCTGTTAAAAAAGGAATAACGTGGACTCTATATGCAGCAGCTCAGCACAATGCGTGCTTTGGTCTGCTAGGGTGGGAGCCAGGTTAGACACAAATGCACATAAGTATATATGTACAGAACAAAAATATTATATTGCCAAATAACATATAACAACTGGGAAGTCCTCTCAGAGGGAAGGCACTAGAAGGAGGGAAGGGCCAGCAAATGAACAGAGCTGGGATGAGTAAAGGTATAAGAAACCTGGAAAGATAGAAAATGTCAAGGTTGTGAAGGATTTTAAAAGCCAGGAGATTTAACATCTTACCCTGGAGGTAAGAGGAAGCCAGTGAGGTTGACTGAGTACAAGGCATGACATGGTCAAAGCTCACTTTAGGAAAATCCCTTTGACAGCTGAGTGGAGGATGGACTGGAGCAGGAAGAGTATGGCAGAGACCAGCAGGATGGAGGAGATGAGATAAGGCCCCACACAGGCTGGTGGCCCTGTGAGTGAGTGCGGAGGAGCCAGGTGTAAGAAATGATAGCCCAAAGGAGTTATCAATAACCAGTGTTGCCCTAGAGGGGGGCCTTTAACAGAGCCCTCTCCCCACCCTGAGCCTTGATCTGTCCTTGATCTGTCCTTGTCCAGTATTTTTATCAATGACCTGATGAAAGGAGTCAGAATGCTGATCACCTCTGTAGATGACAAAGCTAAGACAGGTACCGCCCAATGACAGGATCAGGATCTAGTAGATCCTCACAGACAAGAGTAAGGGATCAAGAAGGGAGGTTTAGTGAGAGCAAATGTACTGGAGAAGAATGTAGAGAGTAGAGGAAGAGGCAGAGGTGGAAGGGGGTGAGCTCCCCGTCTCTGAAGGCATACTGCATAGAAGGCACGGATCTGAGTGGTCTGAAGGGCCCCCTCCTGAAGGTCTAGGTAAAAAGAGAACCGCAAGACAGGCTGAGACCCGGGGAAGGATGTGTCAGAGCTTCTGGGGGACCAAAGCGGGGGCAACTGCTCCCTGGGACTCCAAGGCCCTGGGGGAGGCGGTGAGCTGCCCCCCAGGGAGTCCTCTCCCTGAGCGTCAGGGCCCACTAAAGGCAAAGCAGTCTGGCCCCCTTCAGAATGTGCCAGCCTTCACCTAGAAAAGCTGGGCTTCCACCCTTAATGCTTTCCTGGGGCAGTGGCTTCTGAAAAAGCCATGGATGGGTGGCACCTGCTGGTGGAATTCGGCGTTGCGGTCCACATGTCACACACACACACACACACACACACACACACACACACACACACACACACACACACACCTCCCCCCCCCCCCCCAACAAATCCAATGCTGGGTTCTGTGTCCACTGTACTGCACAAAATCAAAGAATCAAATGTTAGGGGCTGGAAGGACCTTAACATTCCTCTTCCTTCAAGATGCTACCCGCTCTGGACGGCCTCCTCTGATCCCTTAGCTGACAGTGGTCTCATGGGATCAGAGACTCTGGCTGGGAAGGGAATTTAGAGCCATGAGGCCATACCTCCACTTTATAGAGGAACACCCTGAGGCCCAGAGAGGTTAAGTAACTTGCCCAGGGTCACACAGCCACTAAGTGGCAAGGCAAGAATTCAGCTATATCCTTGGACTCCAAATTCTCTTCCCATCATACCACACTGCCTCCCATGAGTCTTTCTTCACCTTGTAGTACCTTTCATTTGAAGTCATGTGCTGATTTTTACAATGTTTATTTATAGGAATGTCGAGTCTCCCCTATTCTGAGCTAAGCTCTTACATAATAACTGGATTTGTAAAGAAACCCCATGATAAATCTTTTTTGTAAAACAAGGAACCATTTTTAACGCAAAACATTTTGCTCTGGCCAGGAAACACATAAATGACATAATTGTATTGATTCAGACTGGTCGTACTTGGCCTCTTTGAGAGGGAAAACAGCAAGAGGGAATGCTGACTCTTGGAGATGCAACCATTTAGCACCAAAGAAAATGTATACACTTTCAATCTGGGTAGACATTTGCTGACTCAAGATGAGTTGCTTTGTACAAAAGGCATGTACAGGGGAGAAGAGATAGCAAGTTTCAGGATCAGAATCAGCACCAGTCTGCAGTCGTGGCCAAGATAACTGGCTCCTGATTAGAATTCTAGCATAGCCTTAGGATGAGGAGAAAAAGCTGGAGCCCAGCCTTACTGTATCACAAAAGTGTACATGTAATTTCACTGTACCTTTTGTTCTAATAGTAAGAAATTTCAGGCTAGTTCCCTAATCTTAAGTAATGACTTTCTTCCCCAACCCTATAAACTAAGTGAGTACATTCCTAACCAATGTCTTGTGTGGAGTTGGGATTTTTGAATCCCTTCATTTTATAAAGGAGAAAATTGAGCTTCTGTCACACTCCCAGTCCTCCTTCCAGACACTGGCCACTCCACTGGGATTGCCTTGCCCCAGGCCTGGCACCCTTTGTACTTCCTCCTACCATTTTTCTAGCCACTCAGAGCTGACTTGGGATCACCTTTGATCTTGCCATCACCCATACTATTCCATAGCCATGCTCACGAACCTCAAAATTCCTTCAACTGATCCTAATCTGGAGTCATTCCACCACACCTTCTGCCTTGTGGCTGCAAATTCTATTCATTTTTACTACAACCTCCAATCTCTCCATCTTCTTTCCTGAGCTATCACTCCTACACTGACTACACTCTTTCTTTCCCTATCTTGACCCCTTGGTGAACCAGGCCAACTCTATACTGCTCTCTTCTTGAGTCCCTTCCCTGTTTCTCTTTCCTTGGATGACTCCCACCATTTCATGCCTTTGATCCCAGTCATGTGCTGATGAAAAAAGCCAGATCACTAAAGTGTGTTGACTTGGTCCACTACCAATTTATGTTACATAATCTCAACTAGGCTTTCAATGCAGCAAAGAAATCCTTTTTTTTTTAATCTGCCTAATCAATTCACTACCTATTCAACAAAGCAGCTCTTCCAAACCTTTTGTTATGGCTCCCTTTCCACCATCATTTCAGCTCTTCATATTTCATTGAAAAAAACTGAGATCATTCACTGAGTTTCCCTTTATCCCCTCCTCTTCATCTTGCATCACTCAGATGTCTTTTGCTACAGTCTCCTCCTTCATCTGAAGAGATGACCCTCCTCCTGGCCAAGTGATCCCATTTCATCCATCTTCTCCAACAGATTGCTCCCTCTATTATCCTAACTCTCTCACTAATCTTCAGATTCTCCCTGGCTACTGGCTTCTTTTCAGTTGCCTTCTAACTGGTCTTCACACCTCCTCTGGACTCCTTCTCCTGGGGCACCTCCCTCCCTCTGACTGGAGAAGGGGAAGGGTGGACATCCAGAAAGCTCCTCCCAAACCATGCATTTTGGGAGGGCCCCAGGGCAGCCTTCTCAACATTCTCTCCTCTGGACTGCATCATGCCCCTGTGATGGATACCCCTCCACCACCTCCAACCCTCAACTTCTTTTTATGTGTTGATTTCTTCCATTAGATTATGAGTCCCTTGAAGGCATAAACTGTCTTTTACTCTTCCTTATATCCATGGTGCTTAGAACAGCACCTGCACATATCAGGTATCTTCCTTCTCAACCTCCCTGGGAACAGCAGGGTAACACTACCAGACCTGGTGCCTCTTGACCTTCAAAGCCATCATCCAAGGAAGAAAAGCCTAAGCAGAAGGGTCTACCATGCCCCACCCCCCAACTGCTAATCAACTGCCACCAACAGGGCAGGCAAACTAGCCTGGCTGAAGGAGCAAAGCCTCCTGAGACAGAGAGAGCGAGAGAGAGCGAGAGCGAGAGCGAGAGCGAGAGAGAGAGAGAGAGAAGAGAGAGAGAGAGAGAGAGAGAGAAAGAGAGAGAAGAGAGGGAGAGAGAGAGAGAGAGAAAGAGAGAGAAGAGAGAGAGAGAGAGAGAGAG
>CM053592.1:141894162-141922589 GCA_028646515.1 Pseudochirops corinnae
AGTGTTCCCCAGACCACTGGCTCTATTTTTTTAGTCCAGTCCCTTATGACTTTCATGAAAGGGATCAAATTTTGTGGAGAAAAACTGACCATCCCAGCCACCACCAACACTAACTGGCAAACAACGGCCATTGCTGGGTGAGTAAGAACAAGAAATAGGGAACAGAAGTCATGCCCCACCCTCCAGAGCACCAAACCATAGTACAAGACAGACTCTTAAAGCTACTGTCCATGGTAACAATCCTGGTGGAGATCTGACCTGTCAAATGCCTCTTAAGGTACTATAGTCCCACCCCCACCCACCCCTAGCAACCCTAAAAGAAGACGTATAAAAGAAAGGTCCCACCACCAAAATCCTTGGCACCATCAAATGGTTCAACATCAGAAAGAGATATGGAATTATCGATGAAAATAATACAAAAGGAGGTGCTTTGCCACTGCATCCTGAGGACCATGAGGCCTTTCCATCTGACTTGCAGCTGAAACATTCTAGATGAGTTTTCTCCCCTTACTAAGAATGTGGGCACTTGGAGAAAAAAGGACAGTTTTGTTTTTCTGTTTAAACCAGCAGTATATAGTAAGCACTTAAATGTTTTCATTTGTTCATTCATTCTCCCTCAACTAATATCCAATCAGATAACAAGTCTTGCTGACGGCTACCTCCACAACAGATTCAGACTATATCATTCCTCTACTCAAAAAACTTCAATCGCTCCCTAATTGTCATTAGGATAAATTACAAGCTCTTCACTCTGACATTTAAAGCCCTTCACAATTCCCACTTACCTTTCTAGCCTTTTTTCATATACTCTTCATTCCAGTCCAGCTCACCTGCTGTTCCCTTTATAACTCCCTCTGCTTCTTCCATCACTGTCTTTACACCAGTGGTCCCCTGTATGTGGAATGCACTCCCAGAAACAAGAATGAGCCCTGGGTACTCAGAGAGACTCCCTTTTTGGAGATGAAGAGCATGTGGGAGCAGCAGGAGGCAGTCAAAGCTGAAAAGGTAGTTTGGGGCCAGACTGTGAGAGGGTTAGTGCCAGGCTGAAGAATATAAGAAGGCAAAATGGCTGGATGGAAAGAACTTTGGCCTGGGAGGCAGGAATCTCAAGTTCTTGTCTAAGCTCTATCACTGCTTAACTGTGAGCTGGGGACATCACTTGTTTACTGGGCCTCAGTTTCTTTATCTGGAAAATAATGAGGTTGAACTAGATGGTCTTTGAGAATCCTTCCAGACTTACTGTGTTCTATAATCCAAGGCTGGCATCAGCAAACTACTGTCTAACGACCAAATCTGGAACTTGATTTAAAAATGTAAGCATCATTTTTAGCTTGCAGGATGTATATAAAGAAGTGGGGAGGAGAGACATATTTGACCCATGGGCTCAAGTATGCTGACCCCTCGCTAAGGTTTCTTCCAGCTCTGACATTCTATGACCATCACATGAACAATAAGAGCCACTGGAGATTTTTGGGTAGGGGAGAGAATAATGGATGAATTGAAAATTCTTGTCCTCATTTTTCAGAGTGTCAGAGCTGTTTGTCCTGGCCAAAGGATTCAGGATTTCCTAAGGGCTGTGGTTCTACCCCATACTGTTTCCTATAGAAACGTTCCTTTCCATTGAAGAAAAAATGCTTTCCCTCCTCCAACTCCCCCCAGCTCCATCACCAAACCCCTTCACACACAGGGCTGACCCCATGGCAAGGACACACAAGAAATTCAGCAAATCATCTGAAACAATATTGAAGAAGCTGGCTGTTGGCATCTTCCCGCCTCCCCAAGGGTTAAGGGACCTCCCTCCACAAAGCTTCCCATTGTGTGCCTCATCTTAGCTCAAGGTTTTGCTGAACTAGGGCTCATCTGAAAAACTCATTCACGTCAAGGTACCACACTAGTTTTACACACACACACACACACACACACACACACACACACACACACACACACCAATTCTGCATAGAGGCTGTATCCCTAAATTAAGATTTCTTTGAAAGAAATACAAACAGTATATACACTTTGGCTTTGTATTTGCTTTTTGGTTCGGATCTGTGGTTTCACTGGTAAAGGAAACTCTTTGAGGAAATAAAGAAACTCCCTCTACCAATGCTCAGTGGGAACGCATTCATCTCAATGTACACTCTAAGAGTGTCACAGGTAACTTTAAAAGTTAGATAACTTACCCAGTGCCCCCATGGCCAATAGTGTTAATCCTACAATTGTACCAGTACCAGGGTCACACACCTTGTGAGTGTCTAAGATGAGATCTGAATCCAGCTCTGGACCCCGAGCCATTCCTCATTCATCACATCCCTTTGCCTCTTGTTTGCCTGTGCAGGAGTCTTTCCCCCTCAGGGAGATTCCACATAGTCTCCCTCCTTCTCTCCCTGCCTGCACTCCGCCAAAGGCTCAGTCACTCACTGACTTGGCTTACAGCAGACTTCATTTCTACTAGCAGTTCTCAAAGGACAGCAAAGTGTGATTCTCTTCCATTGGATAAATGCTTACTAACACTGTCCACGTTGTCACAGACATTAAATAGGCTACTAGCTTCTGGGTGTGAGTGCATCAATGTAGAGATTTTAGAACTTGAACCCAGCCCCACATCCCGTGTGGAAAACGGAGCCCTCCACTACATGCCCTTCCTTTCCTTCTCCAGCCTTACCACCATGAGTTATCTTATTTACCATATATTCATAGAGAACTTACTATTTAAAATGAGCTTTGGGTTAGTCCCTTATCTTCACTGGGCCTCAGTTTCCTCACCTGTAAACTGAAAAGACTGGACTCAGTGAGCTCCAAGTCTATGATCCTAGGAATACACCATCAGGATGGTACCAAAGAGCACAGACCCAGAATTGTAAAGGAAACAGATGGCACGGAGGCAGCATGGCTATGGTAAAAGCAGGCTATGGCCACACAAGCCCTAGGTCATCAACGCTTGAGTAGCTGTATTAATGGAGGCGAGGCAGTGGTGTTGAGCATCTCAAAACCTCCTCTTGAGGGCTTCACTGAGTGGAAGATGGGTGTTTGATGTTGTTGAATTAACTACTCTTAAAATTAGAAAATGGAGTCCCATGGCAGAAGGTTGATTCCAGAGGAGCTGGACCCATGGGAGAGATAGGAGGACCCTTAGCTGCCTTTTCTAAAAGCCAGTTTATACTTTATTGGGTATAAACTTACGCATTTTGGTCGTCCAGCTGGACACGCCATATGAGGGAGAAAACAATAAATGGTTCCATGATTTTCTAGTCTGTTTAATTACATTAACCACAAGGCAAGATTAGTAGTGGTGGAAAAATCTTGAATTGCCTGATAAAGCTTTACAGGGAAAGAAATGGCAATTAACAGGAAGAAAAGTGACTAAATGGAAAAGATGTTCACTTACCAGGATTGTAGGAAAAGACTACGATTATTTAAACTCCTAATATCAAAAACATGGAGGAAAAATAAAATGGTAGGGAAGACTTTACATTTTTTTTAGATCTATTTTAAAAGAATACTAGATTAGGCCAGACTAACCTATATCCTTTGATCAGGGTTACCAAACTGGCATGTTGTAGATGTGGCTTAATGGATTTTTCCAAAGCATTTCATAAAGTCATTCTTCTGGGCAAGAGGGAGCAGTGGGGGCTAGATAATAAGTATGATTACATGAATTTGCAGCTCGCTAAATGGCTGAATCCAGAGTGTCATCATTCACTAAAGTTTTGATTTTTACTTGAAAAGCGGTTTCTCATATAGTGTCTCAGGGACATAGCCATAGTCCTGGGCTACCTAACATTCTTATCCTTGACCTGCATAGTGGCAAAGCATGTTTATCAAATTTGTGGAAGAACAAAACACCAGGAGGGAGAGTTGACATGTTAGACCACAGAGTCAGGGTGTAGGATGATCTCAGCAGCTCAGACCAGTGAGTCAAGTCTAATAAGAATAAATTAATACAGATATTTAATGTTGCACACTTGGGTAAAAACAACAACACTTAACTACCATAAGATGGGGAGGTGTGGCTAGACATATTTCTCTAAAAAACTCCTAGAATTGTAGCAGACTATAAATTTGCTATGGGTCAAGAGTGTGATAAGACAACCGAAGAGACAAATGGAATTTAGGCCTCATTTGGAATATTTGGTTCCATTCTGGGCACCACAGTTGATGAAGCACATTCACAGTATGTTCAGTGTTCAGAGAATGGTGAAGGGCCTCAAGTTCAATCCATATGAGGATGGGCTGAAAGAAAGGGATATAGTAAACTCCAAGAAGAATGGGGAGAGGGGCCAAGAAGGAAGGGTCATCATATCATCACCATCTTCAAGAAGTTCTAAAGGGCTGTCATGCAGGAGAGGATTTAGATTTGTTCTCCTTGGCCCCCAATGTTCAGAACTTGGAACAAAGTGGAGATGTCATAGGGAAGCAGATTTAGTCTTAATGGCATTGAAGGGCTTGGCTTGGGAGACAGGCCTTCCACTAGATGTCTTCTGGCTGTCACTAGGAGAGGCCAGAACACCACCTGTCACGGATGCTGCAGAAGGCTTCTGGTCCAGCTATCAGTAGGACTAAATGACATATAAGGCCCTTTCCAACTCCAAGAATCTTTGGAACAATGGATTTGGTGTCAGTAGACCTGGGTTCAAATACTCACCATCTTGCTCACTACCTGTGTGGCCTTGGGCAAGTCATTTTTACTTTTAGGACCTCATATAATTCCTCTGCAAAATGAAGGGTTTGACTAGACTGTCTCTAAAGTTCACTCCATCTTTCAAATTGCATAAAACAAAATGCAAACAATAAAAACATTTAGAATAAAACACTAAGTGGTGAGTTGTAAATAGTCCTATATAGATATCTAAAGAAGTGAGCTCCCTACGATCAGGGAAGGCTTCTATAGTTAGCCCACAATCATTTATTAAATACATACTGTGTGCTAGCTACAGGAAATACAAAGACAGAAAAGAAAGATTCCCTGCCCTCAAAGAGCTTGCATTCTGCCAATTATATGAAATAGATCATTAATAAATAAATGGAGGGGAGACAAGTGGGGTGGGAGGTGTCAAGAAAGGTCCATGTAAGAGCTGGTGAGCTGTGAAGAAAACTGTGTTCCAAAATGTGGAAGTGAAGAGGGGAGGGCATTCTAGACGTAGGGGACAGCCCATGAAAAGGGAAAGAGATGAGATGGAATGTGGTGTTCAAGACTCAGCTGAAATTCCATCTCCTACAGGAAGTCTGCCTCGGTTTTACCCCATCCCCCCCTTCGGAGATTAGTTTCCATTTGTACCATATATATCTTGTATGTACAATGCGTGTTGTCTCCCTTATTAGAATGCAGCCTTTTCGGGGGCCAGGACCATGCTTTTGCTTTTCTTTGTATCCCTGGTATTTAGCAGAGTGCTATAAGAGAGTGAGGGGTTAGTCACTGCTTTCTGACTGAGGAACTGTGAGAAGAACCACTGTGGATGGATTGTGCTACGCATGACGGAAACAATGTACTTAGAAAGGTAGGTGGGGCCAGTCTGTACGTTCTGAGGAGAGGCATTTGTATTTGATCCTAGCCGTAATTGGGAGCCAATGAAGTGTACTGAGCATGGGAGCGAGAGACTGGTGTTTTAGGAAAAACATTATGGACACTGGGGCAGGCGGCGAGGCAGCTCAGCAGATAGAGCACTGGGCCTGGAGTCATGGAGACTCGAGTTCAAATCCAGCCTCAGACACTTAACTAGTTGTGTGTTCCTAGGCAAGTTACTTAACTTCTGTTTGCCACAATCTACTGGAGAAGGAAATGGAAAACCACTCCAATATCCTTGCCAAAAAAACCCATGGATGGTATTAGTGTGCTATGGTCTAGGGAATCACAAAGCATCAGACACAATTGAATGACTGCACAGTGAACAATGGATTGGAGATGGGAGAGAGAAGGCTATTGTTGACAACTGACAGGTAGGGCAAGAGAATGAGGAGTTAAAGATGATTCTGGGGCAGCTAGGTGGTACAGTGAATAGAGCACCAGCCCTGGAGTAAGGAGGACCTAAGTTCAAATCTGGCCTCAGACACTTAACACAAAAAACTAGTTGTGTGACCCTGGGCAAGTCACTTAACCCTAATTACCCTGCCCTCCCCCCTGCAAAAAAAAAAAAAAATGATTCTAAGGGTGCAAACCTGGGAAGGATGGTGGTGCCCTTGACAGAGGGGAGGGTCTGGGGGTAATAAGAAAATGGGTTCTGTTTTAGACATGCTGAGTTTGAGATGGCTAAGGGACATTCAGGTCAAGATGTCACACAGACCACTGAAATGGAAACTGGATGTGTTGGATTCAGCTGGATGGAGAGAAGGAAACTGGAGGGAGGTTACCAAGCTCCCCTTCGTCAGGCAATCGCAGTGGGAAATTAGCTCTCCTCCCAGTAGCATGCACAGGGAAGGCCACCTTACCTTGGCACAGCTGCATGACCGAGGCTGCTGCCAACACTAACCAACTGGAAGGCAGAGGAGTCTGGGTTGAAGCATCCAGCAGCACCTGATTAGAAGAAGAAGGGACAATCATACAGCAGAGCACACCCCTTTCCAAGACCACAAACTCTCAGCACAAGGCAGAGGAAAAAGTGTTGGGTTGAGTGTCAGATGCATTGTCCCGGTGTTGCTACTAATGACTAGAGTTAGGCACGTCACTTTTCTAAGTGACTCAGTCTTCCCATCTGAAAAATAGAATAATAATATTATCTGCCTTGCCTCTGTAGGAGCACAAACAGGTTATACTTATAGAGCATGATTTTGGAATTTCAGAAAAGTCCCCCCCACTGTCTTGCCTAGGGACAAAATGCTAAGTTCCTTCCTTAGTAACCGATGCCATCATTTGGCAGGCTGACAAATGAATAAACCTGAAACTTCTTAACTTGGCATTCAAGACTTTCCACAACCTCTGGTGCGGCTGACTTGGTTGTCATAATTCACCTCACTTCCCTTCATGTACTCCAAGCTCGAATCAGAGTGTTCTCTGCTCCACTTATAAATCCTGGGCAGGGGAAGGGGAGGAGGTGGTTAAGCCCACCTGCCCCTTCCTCTCCCTACCTCTCTGGTGTCGTCTATGTTGAAATTCTGCCCAGCCTTTAAAACCCTCCTTCAAATGCCACCTCCGCTAGAAAGCCTTCCTCAGTCACTCCCAGGCTAAAATGGCCTTCTCCTCTGTGCTTATATGTTTTTTGTGTGTATTATAGCTATTCAGTTTTGTTTCTTAACTCGCTCTAGACTGTAAGCTTCTTATAATGTTTTTCTTTTCCCCACAATAGAACACAATACTTTGCAATTAAATGCAATAGTGACTTAATAAATGTTGAACTGGTCATTCAGTTATATAGTGCTTTTAACCCAGAACAACCTTGGAACCACCCCATAAGGTAGATAGTACACGGTTTTGTAGGTAAAGACACAGGATCTGAGAGAGTAAGGGATGTGTCCCAATGACACAGCTAGTGTCTCAGATGAAACTTTTATCTAGTTCTCCTGGCTCCAGGCTCATTATTCTTTTTTTTTTTTTTTGAGAGGGGAAGGCAGGGCAATTGGGATTAAGTGACTTGTCCAAGGTCACACGGCTAGTTAAGTGTCAAGTGTCTGAGGTCAGATTTGAACTCAGGTCCTCCTGACTCCAGGGCTGGTGCTCTATTCACTGTGCCACCCAGCTGCCCCTACACCCAGTATTCTTAAGGAGGAAGCATGGTAAAACCTCCTTTTACTAGGAAGGAATACATTCCAGTTGAATTGAAATTTCTGATCAACTGGGACTAACACTTTAAATATGTGAGAATCCCTAATGAGTCCTATCTAGTGACCAGATTGTAAACTTTTGGTGTTGAATGAGGGCCTGGTAGGTCCTCGGGGTCACTTAGATGCTTGTGTATTTTTCCTGTCAGTGTCTACCGTTCAGATGGAGAAAGACGGGGGGATTCTGGGACTATGGCCCCAAAACCTAGACAGAACAATCAGAGCTACTGTTTCTGTAGTACTAGTAATTACATAGCACTTTACATACATTAATAGACACTGTTTATGTAGCACTTGTAGTTACAAAGCACTTTAGCATTTGGTCCTCACAATGAGCCAGTAGGACTTAGAGGGCAGAGTGAATCTCTTAAACGTGACACAGATACCCTCCAAAGGCTTAATTACTAAATCATAGATGGGCTGCTATCTGTACTGCTTGAGAAATCACAGGTCCCCATGTCAGACTATGAGATAAGGAAAATGTTGTAGATAGAGCTTATCTAAATTTTAACAAAGCCTTTAACAAAGTCTTGAGCTATTCTCATGTGAAAAAACTGAAGATATGGAAATAGTACGATTAAGTGGATTTAGAACAGTTGAATGACCAAATTCAAAGAGTGGACATTACTAGTTCAATGCCAACTTGGAAGGGAATTTGCAGTGGAGAGTTCCAGGGATCTGTGCTTGACCCTTTAACCTTTTGCACAGAACATTTTATCAGAATTGAAGTCGAGAGAAATTAGGGATGGCAAGTAACAAAAGCTAATATTTACACAGTTCTTTAAAACTTTCCAAAGCACTTTACACATATGTCACTTGATCACACTGGATAACAGAAGTCAGAAAGACTTTGATGGGTTAGATAGAATAAAATCTAACAAAATGTAACAAATGTAAAGTTCTTACCCTCTGGTTTAAAAAAAATCAACTTCACAAGTACAAGATGTAGAAGGCATAGCTAAAAGGTCATTTGTCTGAAAAAGATCTCTTAGAGGACTGCAAGTTCAAGACATTTGAATTAGCAGTGTGATATGATGGTCACTGAAGCTAATGCAATCTTAGGCTACAGAGAGAGGGTCCCAGATTTTTCCCCTACTTTTCTGATGCTCCTTCTCAGTCTCTCAATAAATTATCATTGACCTTTTGCCTCCTAAGTGGGGACATCTTCCAAGTCTTTGTAATTGGCTTTCTTCCCTTTTTTTCTCTTTTGTAATTTCATCATCTCTCATGGGTTCAATTACCTGTATACAGATGATTCCCAATTCTATCTATCCTGTACCTGGAATTCCAGCATACATTAATGACCAAATACTGGATATCTCTACCTGAATATCCTATGAGTATCTCAAACTTGACGAGTCCAAAACAGAAGTTATATTTTCTCCCAAATCCCTATTTCCTCTAACCTTACTCATATCTGTTGATGCCACTGCCATCTCTATACTCATCTGGGTTCATAATCATTCCTGACTCCTCCTTCTTTCACTTTCCTCTCCATTGCCAAGGCTTGTTGATACTACTTCCACATCTCTTACATCTCTTCCCTTCTCCCCAGCTCACACAGCCTCTAAACTAGTTCAGGGTCTCCTCACCTTTCAAGTGAACTATTCTAATAGTTTCCTAATTGCTCTCTCTGCTTCTAAGTTCTCCCTTTTGTTAATCTACCCTATGCTGCCAAGCTGTGAGTGCTAAAACAAAGATCTAGTCATGTTATTCTTCTATTCTAAAATCTTCTGGGGCTTGCTATTGCCTCCAGGAAAAAAACACAAGGCCCCTAGGCCTGGCACTTAGAGTGCTCCACACTCTGACTCCCAGGTATCCTAGCTTTTTTTCATGAAATCTCCATTCCTGTCAACCTGGCTTGCTAGCTGTTCCCCATCATGATTGCTTCCACTGGTCTCTGTGCCTATGGGAGATGTGTGCTCTCCCATAAGTGGCATGCATTCTCTCCTCACCTCTGCCTCACAGAATTCCCAGCTTCATTCTAGGCATACTTTGTACCACCTGTCCTCCATGAGGCCTTCCCTGATGTCCCATTACGAGATTTCTCTTTTGCTTGAAATTACTTTGTACTTATTTGTGCACATATCATGTTTACTCCCCAACCATCACCCCAGCAAAAAAAAAAAAAAAAAAAAAAAAAAAAGTCGGCTTCTTGACTGCTGGGTCTGTTTCATTCTTGTCTTTGTATCCTTTGCCCAGGGCCTTTCACAAAGCAGATACTTAATAAGGGTTGGTTGAACTGAATGGATGCTTTCAGATGCATGGAATCCTAATTTAGGAACTAGAAGGAACCTTAAGTCTTTATGAACTTTATGTAACGCCTCAATTAACCTAATTTTTAGATGCTGTGAAAGCTTGGGTAAGAGACTTACCTAAGGTCCCAATCACAAACCAGTAAATAAAAACACCAGACCTTAATAGTGATGCAGCAAGGCATAGTGGAATCTCAAGACCTATCTCCCTACATTTTCCTAGCTACATAAATCCCTTAATTCCTGCTTAGAGCAGGGCACCTGAATAAACCAAGGCCATGGGTTTAATACTTAAAAGGCTTTGAAGAGAGAAATTAAAATCAGTTCAATGGCCAACAATCCAGTGGAACTCAAGTCCATTGCTAAAAAAAATACCTCAGAGGATATACCCTGCTGATCTTCCGTTCATCAGTGTGAGGTATTGTACTCTGTGTTATCAGCACATTCACTGGCCAATCACTAGTGTGACCTGGTGGGACTCAGATGGCCAATGCAGGAAGACACCTTAGTAAAAGTGTGACATTATGGTTCACTGGTCACAACTTCTGGACCCAATACTCTCATTTGGCAGAAGCCACCATAGATGGAAGAGGGTGATGAAGTTACTCCAACACCATATAAGAAGAAACTGAGGCTGAATGTCTATTCTCATAGGGTGTTTCCTTGAAAAGTCCTCCTGACCTCAGATGCCCCTGAGGCCATGCCAGAACCTTCTTTACTCAAGCAAAATCAAACCCTTTAAACTTGAAAATATACCAGTAATTTGGAGGTGGGGCTAGAGTTTGAGCCTGCAGGTTCATGATACCTGTCGTATAGTAATTCTCACCTAGTCAAAGAATCTGGAGCTAGATGGGTCCTGAGATTGTCTTGTTCTTGTATAAACACCTGATTTGTCTGAGGAAGGAACTGGGGATCTGAGAGGGGAAATGACATAAAATTCATTTCCTCCAGCCTGAATTGAGTAGATTCTACATAGGTGAACATGCACACCAGTCTCATGCTCCCTTTTCTCCTACACCAGTCAACTTTTTTTTTCCTGTCCAGATTCACAAAGAGCTGTACTGGGGCAAGGAAATCTGGTAGCCCTTTAATGACACCACCTATCTTGACCTGGCACCCAAGGTGGCTCCAGCTTTTGTTCCTGTGTGAGTGCAAGTACAAGGTTCCCAGTCCTTTCAGACCCTCTTTGCCTTTATATGCACAAGATGGGCCAAATACGGCCAGAAAAAAAGTGCCAAAATGACTTGAGCTCTCCATATAATTAAATTAAGATGTCACTTAACCATAAGAGCTTTTGCAACTTGTGTCTGTTGGGCAGTAAGACCACCCACAGTTTAATTTTCAATTAACCTAATGAAAAGCATAACAGCCAGTAAATTAGCCTTGGAACAGTCTTCAGCCTCCCTTATTGCAAAAATCAGGCTGTCTTTACCTGCAAATGTATACTTCATGCCTCTTCTTGCTGTTGAAATGGAAATTGTTTAGGTTCTATTTTGGCAAATTATTCCAATCAAAATGATGTCCTAAGAGGTACCAAGAGAGTTTATTGCCCAAATTCACCTCTACAGACACACTGAAGAAACTGTTTCAGAAAAAATTGCTGAAAGTTAGGGTCTGCATTGGTTTGAAATAACCAGAGCAAGCCTCTTACAGCAACAATTTAAATTTTATTCTCTTTCACTTGAATGTGCAATATTTTCAGCAGTTTTCAAAATGTGAACATGTCTAAATTAAATATTTTTTTCTATTCAGTGGGCACAGCTACATGTACGTCAGGGCTCCAGGCTTTACCCATCATAGCCCTCTTAGTTTTGAGGATGGTGATGACACAAGACATGGAAGGTTAGACAATGACCAATCTTCTGCCCCTCCGGCTGTTTGTTCAGTCTGGCAGCCTTTAGGCAAAAATTACTGGAAATAGAAAGAGGCCCATACAAACAAGCAGTAGATGAGAGAGGGTAAAACACCTCACAGAGACTGCCTTCCAACATAACAGATTCTTCTCAGAGCAATGCTATTGGCCCATTTCATCCTTCTCAAGGAGTGGGGGAAGGCGTTCTAGGTCCTCGAGGTGAAACTTATCTCATAATCTACATGGCAAAGCTTCCTTCTAGGGTAGGAACAGTTTGTGAGCAATAGAGGCTGCCTTAAGGGAATCTTAAAAAGTGGTGTCTTTGTAGGACCTACCCTTTCCAATTGGCCTATAGATAGCAGATAGAATTCCTGCCTCAGCCCTGCCCTCTTCCACTCATCAATCTTTGTTCCCATCCACCAGCTGGAAGGTGTCAACATTTCCCTTTCCCACCTTAAACACATCAACATCCCAAATTCAAAATGGCAGCCAACATAATGGCCTCATCCTACTCTGTCCCTTGGCCTAAAAGGGTCCTTTGTCATCTCCCTCCACCCCAGCACTTGTCCTATTATACAAAGTAAAGCTAGTGCCTCCCAGAGTCACATTCCAGCTGACTCGAACAGTCAGAGTGATTTTTTTCAGGCATGTTGCATAGTAGGGATTTCCAAAACCAAAGGCATTTTATTTGTAAAGTAGGTGTGGGAGTGTGGGGGAAGGGAGAGAAGGTGTTGAAATAGAAAAGATCTGAAACTTGTAGATGATTATGAACTAAAAGATATTGCTATATTTATAATTCATTACACCTGAGCACATCTCTCAGTTCAGGAAACATACCAGACATGAAATGTTTGTGTGTGTGTGTGTGTGTGTGTGTGTGTGTGTGGTTTTTTTTGTTTTACCAGGGCCATGTTGTCTTGTCCTATGGTATACAGTAAGGTTCACTTTGATGCCCTGGTAGGAAGGGCTTACTTAATACAAAAGATTCTGAAGACTGTGAGATGGCTAATTAAATGACCGTCTGTTTGGTAGGTGGATTTGGAGTTCAGTCAGGGCACTGTATTCCCTGTAGACAATGACAGGAAGTCTTTCATGTTAATCCTATTCTCTGTAAAGAATGGATATGCCAACATAAAGGAGAAAGGGAGAAATGCATTTGCAATTAGTTAGAGAAAGTTGTTCAGTCCTGGCAATAAGAAACATCACAAATAAGCCAGGTCACACTAGAAAGGAAGGGATGTCCCTTGATAACAGGTACATTTAATTTACTTCTGCACTATTCTACCTAGCTCCCAATATACTATATTTCTCATCATTTTCCATAGGAAAAAAGTAAGAAATTAATATTGTGAAATAAATGATTTTAATTAAAACTTATTTTGATTGAATATCTGCTTTAAATATTTGGAACTGAATAAAGCCAAGTGTATTTTTTCTTCCAGAGATTTGATTTGTCAGGCAGTTTTCCATATAAAATTAAGTCCCTCTTTTCTAACAGCTGCTCAGTTATATACAACCAAGTTTTAAATAGAAGATAAGGGGAGTTGCTGCTTCATAGCTCTAAGATAAACAACAATGTGCACGCTGGTTGGATTCATCTTTCTGTGTGTGTGTTTAGGTATTTTAAAAAGTCAGTATCTTCCCATGGACATAAGCCATAGAGTTATGGGTCTTTTTGCTGGTGTTTTTAGTGGTAGTGGTAAAAACAATGGTTCAAGAACCAGTGTGAGTGGTCTTATTCTTAATTGTGTCAGGGGAAAAAAAAAGACAAAGTCAATTACTATCCAAAAAGGGTACATACAGCTTTAATTCCAGTTGAGGGTAAAGTTCTAAATTGTGTGTACTTCAAAAATCGTCAATGTTATTATGAGAGAATTTAAATATTTAAGTCAGTATGAATGTTGAATGCTATACTTTTTAAATGAGAAATCAGTGACCAAATGCAAAGGGCCCCAAAAATTCATAAGCCTTCTTTCCTAGAACTTTGCCAATATTCATAATTATTATGACTTTTCACAACCACTTAGCATTGGTTTTTTATGGGCAAAGCATGTCTGCCAATTGGGAGACCAAAACTAACAGGGGAGAAGTTATTCCCCTGCCTTAAGGGCGGCCATTAAAATTAAAAGGGGGGAAAAAAACCCAACAACCCCCCACACAATACTTAATAGTGACCCTGCAAAACCATGCCCCTCCATCATTCTCCACTGTTGCCACACACAGGAAAACATCATAAGTCTTGATTCGATAAAGATGTTTCCCTATGACGCGGAAAAACCTGATATTAACCACTAGAAAGTTTCAGTGTTTCTTTTTCTAGACCCTTAAAGGAAGAGAGGCTTCCCTCCTTCAAATGTCAAAATAAGCTAAAGGACAGCTAGTATCATTCACGTACCAAGTAGAAGGGGGGCTCTTTTAGTAGGGAAGAGACTGAATGGAAGATGAGGTGGGTCTTTGTGCCACCATGCAGAAGTTAATTTTGTAGGTTTCTGAGGCAATTTCAGTCTGAATCTCTCTCAGCTTATAAAAATATAGAGTTTGTAAGCAGAGCCCCTTATAAGGATTTAGAAAACGATTAAATGTTGTTTCAGGGTATATTACTATGAGGTTAACTAAAAACAAGGTGCTCCAAGGAAGACTTTCTTTTTCCCCAAAACTTTGGAAAACAGATTATGATACTACTTCCATTCAAATTGTCAAACATATAAAAAAACTAATTGGGGTCTGAGGCTTAGGACAAAACTCACTACCATAGCAGGAATAAGTAGGAGTAGCCATGAGGAACATACTTTGCCTCAAATGGAGGAAAAATCAGTATACTCCTCATTCAATCAAATACACCACTGATTTTTACAAAGAAAAATAACAACAGTAATAATAAAAAACCCACCACAACTCCAAATCTGCAACTCTCTGCCAAATCAGTAAATCCTTCTTAGAGTTACTTTGAATAAAATGACATGGCTATTACAGCCATGAAGAGAAATCTGGTCCAAGTAATGGACCAAGAAATGGAATTCTCCTAATAAGCTGCCAGATTGATTACCCTCCCCAGCCCCACCCCCCAAATCTCAGATCATTTATGAACAATTACTTGTGTCCAGTCTTTGGGGATAACCTCTTTGGCTAATGGCTTTGGTGCTGGCTTTCAATACAGTCCAAACCCCTACCTTTCTCCTCAAACTACATGGAACAAAATGAGAATATGCCTGTCGTTACATTTGGACCAGACCTGAAATGAATATAGATGTTGATGACAGGAAGTAGTAAAGAAAACAAGAAAGTCTGCTCCTTCCCTAAAGGTGCTCAGAAAAAGTGTAACAAAGGGTTAAATATACCAAGGACACTAGGAATCAAGACAGACCTATTCTAAAGAAGAGAAATTGCCTAGATACTCGTGGGGTATCTGTGGGTACCGGCATCCTGAGATAGAAAACAGATGGCTAATGAAGTAATCAAATCTAATATAAGAGGCAAAGCCCCAATACTGAGTGTGCCTGAACTGTTAACTCAAGGACCAAGGAAACTGCTTCTTGGCCTCCATAACAGCTGCACCTATCCAGATGGACATTTGCCACTACTATTAAAGAGTAACAGACCAAGTTCAGTTACTGGAAGGCGGAGGGGTTTATGGAGTCATCTTTGCCTAAAGAAAACTGGGTCAGAGGAAAATATCCAGAGCAGCTGCTATGGACCAAAAAAGTTCCATTGAGCTCTGATCCTTCCTGTGTGTGTGTGTGTGTGTGTGTGTGTGTGTGTGTGTGTGTGTGTATGTTTTCACACACTGTGGGGAAAATGATTTTGAATGATTTGAATGCAGTGCTCTGAACCCAAACTCAGAAGTTCCAGTTGTGACAACATAGAAAGCATGTGACAAGTTGAACTAAAATGTAACTTGCATGTTAGGATGGGTGACAAATGAAGGGGAGAAGATGCACTCAGGGAGAAAGCAGGGACAATACAGGAGCAGTAAAGACATTCAGTCAAGTGGCTTCTGATCATTTCAAAGTACAGCACATCATGCAGTACAGATTTTACAATTGTACATACTTTTTACATGGATATAGAAATATTTAAGTTAAAATTAATCTCTTTACTGATATACTCAAATTTTAAATCCTGAGAAGAAAAAAGAGAAAATAAATCATGGCTGTGTGTGGGCCAGATCCCCCTCCCTCAATACCCCCCACACCACATACCATAGTCTACCAAAGTCCAAGAGACAGGGATTACATGCTGGGAGTGTTAATCATGGAAATGGGATTTTCTTTTCCTTTCTGCTTGAGAGAGACATTAGGAAACACTTTCTAAAGCTTGATTATACCAGATAGTAGCTACATAAAACTGTGAAAGTGTCCAGTGTCAATAACCTGCATGAAGGAAGTACTTCTGTCAAAGACTCAGGATGAGTTGCAACCCAGTGACAATGAACAGGTTGAACACTTAGAAAAATATATAAACACCTGGTAACTTTGCATTTAGTACTATTCCATATCATACAGAGTTAACAAAAACAGCTATTGTGGCTTTGCTTTTTGTTTTTGTAAAAACTCAGTCTCAATCCCCAAAATTACCCAAGATGTGTGAATGATGTCCCTTTACCATGACCACCCCATTGCAAACAAGCACTTCTGTTACAGTGTAAGAGATGCAAACACCAGCCTGGGAGAATCATGAAACCCACAAATCCATTTTTTTTGCTTGACCTGTCCCCAGCTCCCATCCAGGGTGAAATCAGGGGTCCTCATGTTTTGCCTTGTGTCCACACCGCACTCCAGCCCAAGCTGCCAATCCCCGCACTGTCCAACTCCGAGGAACTTTCAACATGCTGCAATCTTGTGGACATTTTGCAAACAAGTCAGCAATCGGTGGTAGGGATTTCCTGGAGATGCTACCACCTCAAACACAGACTGAAAGGCCCTGCGATCTAGCTCCTCATCTATCTGGTGTCTGTAAAAGTCTATGGCCACCAGACAGAAAAGATTAATGTCCACTTGTTCCGACTTCCCCATCCTGCTGATGATGTGTGGAAGGCTGGGAAAGGAGTTAAGGGCATATTATTGGGAAAAAAAAGAAAAACAATGCTAAAGTTTAAAGTTTGGCATTCTCCACCCACTGGGATTCTTTTCCAATCTTAAGAGGCTAAAAGTGGGATTCCCTCAGGCAGTAGATTGGGCAGGGAAATGTCAGCTAATCAATGAGAAAGAAGACATATTCAATGAAGAAATGTCTTACAAGCCAAAAACTTCAATCCAAGCTAAGCTGAAAAATCTAAATCTCTTTCCTCATAAAAGAAACTCAGCGCCCTTTGAACCCTCTTGTTGGCTCCTACAGCTAGTGGCCAACAGGGCACAATGAGACAGGGCCTCTGAAGGAGCTAGCAAAGGAAACGTGAGCTCAAGCTAAGCCGGCACAAGTTCCATTGGGAGATGACTTACCAAGGCCCGTCTTCCCTCCGCAGAGCTTCCTCTCGGTGCTCTGACTTTTTCCGTGTGTAATGTGTGCTGGGCAGTGCCATGGCCTCACTCAGTTGGCTACTCCAGTGGCTCTGGGTGATGTCACCCTGTCATCGCTAGAGCAGCTGAACTACTTTAAGGCTATTGTGGTTTGTCTGAGGGGGAAGGTTGCCAGAAGTACGACTTTGGCTTTTAGGGTGGGAATTCCAGCAAATACTCTTTTCTTGGCATCTTGGCCAAGAGAGTGGAATGGGGCACATTGACAACAAAAATAATGAAAAGCAGCATCAGTTTAAAAAAAAACAAACCACTATCCTAAGCACTGAAAATGTCTTCAGAGACTAGAGCCTTAAAACCTGCTTCAAAATTGGTATTCCTTTTAAAAAAAAAGCAATCCTAAGTGCTCTTTTCTCACATTTATCTTATTAACAATAAACGACAAAAGGCCAACATCTTCAACATGAATGCAAGTTTCCCTTTGCCCTGGGAGTGGGCTTGGGTGGGGAAAGGGGGACATTAAACTCTTAAGTATCGAGTCCTCTGAAAACCCACCCTTGTAAAAAACCTAAGAATGTGGAAACTATGTATGTTTCAGGTTCTGGAGTACTAACACAAGACAAGAAACAAGTGTGGAAGCCAATGACGTGACGTCGAGACCAAGCAGAGGATACATTGCTGAAACCCACTGACTAGTAGATGCACTGACGAAAAAGCAGGAGAGACTCCACATAGCCATTGCAACTGGGGTCCTCTGAGTGAAGTTTGAGAGAGAGAGCATCACCCAATCTCGGACCATAGATGATTGTCCTGTGGTATGTAACGTCTGAAACACCTGAAAAACAATGCATCCAATATGTTTCAGTGAGAAACTGAAGTCTTTAACAGCAAAGGAAGAGTGAATACTTAAAAAGATAACTGTTGACATAGAGCCAAGCTTTTGAAAAAGGCTGTTAGGATTAAGTACACAATATACAGGAAAAACGAGCACAGTAATCTAGAGTTTGATAAACCCAAAGATTCTATTTATTGGGGCAAGAAGGCACTATTTGACAAAAACGTTGGAAAAACTGGAAAGGAGTCTGGTAGAAACTAGATATGGACCAATATCTAACACTATATATCAAAAGAAGCTGAAATGATTTAAACATAAAATAAATGACATGAAAATAAAATAATTTAAATAAAAGAAAAAGGTCTGTTAGAATGGAATCTTGCTAAATTGCAAAGTCTAATGAGTCATATTAACTTAATAGCATTTCAGTACTTCCAGAACACATAGTTTAATTAGTGTGGAAGGGTTCTCCTCCACTGATCCAGACTGCAATCCTTTCCATATTGAAGCATTTCTAGGGCCAAAGAATTCATTCCTTGGTGGCCAGCTCTTTAATGATGAACCCCTTTACATTTAGTTAGGTTGAACTTTGTAAGACAGACATATCATGAAGCCTGTTCTTATAGCTTTTCTGGTTTGGTACTAGTACTGCCAGAGTTTGTACTCCAATGGCTTAGCTTCTGAGAACTCCAGGCCACCATAGCATGATGATGCACTGGAGAGAGCCATCAGGGTTTATTCCACAGGAATGGAAAACAGGTTAAAATATGGAAACATCTTTCTAGCAAATTTACCAGGATAATATAAGATACTTATATCTTAAAACTTATTTTTCAAAATAACCTAAATTTTGTGCTTGTGAAAACCAACTAAGAACACACTACCTTATATACAACAGTTGCCATGAATTGTGGATATGGCTGCTGGTTCGACAGAAATTCTCCAATAACTTTGTTCATTACATCCTGGGGTGGGAAAAAATCATCTAGAAACTGAGGAAGGATCCGTGCCACCACTCTAGCTTCACAGGGAAATCCTTTCCTGATCCTAAGCAAAGGAAGAGAAGAGATGTCAGGATTGTGGAGAGGAAATGAACATTTAATTCATGAATCAGAAGACTGATCTTTGGAATACAGTGTACTCCTACTCCTAACTCTACTTCATCTGGCAGCATTTTACCCTGAACTGGCCTCACAAGGTTGAGAGTGCCCTAGACCTTTAGGGCCAGTAAGCTGAAGAGCTCCCATGTGAGTTGTCATGAGCTACAATAGATTTATTTGAACTCATCAGAGATTTTCATCTGTGGAGGAAACTCCTCTGACAACTGCTCTGCAACTTCACAATCTAAGAAAATCTGACCAAGCTCTGAGAGGCTGAGTCCCTCGTATGGTCATAAAGCTTGGGTGAGTCAGAGGTGGGGCTCCAGTCTGGGTCTTCTTGATTCCTAGTCAAGGTCACTATATGCTATACCACAATATCTCTACCATGAGTTATTATATTAGTATTAGATATTTTATTTCTGGCAAATATTAACAGCAATAATATTTAATAAAAAGGAAATACTCTCTTCTCACCTTGAAGTGATCTTCCCCTAAAATTTCTCCTCCTGAAATACTACTCATCCTATTTATCCAAGACCCAGCTCAAATACTGTCCCTACCAGAAAGCATTTCCAAATTCCCCTAAAGCAGAGTTACCCAAGAACCTTCCATGGAATCTATCTAATGTAAGCATCATACTCTATATTAAATTACTTGTGCACAGTCCCTACCTCCCACTGCCTGACTGGGAGCTTCCTGAAAGTAGGGCAGTGTTATATTTTTCTCTGCATTTCCCACAGTGCATAGGAAAGTCCTGCACACAGTAGGTGCTTTTAAAAGATGGGTGAACAAATCAATGAATCAAGGAAAACACCACTATTTACATCAATTGTAGTGAGTTATCCCCATCAACTACCCATGCTGGCCAGGTACAGATAGGAACAACAGGGCAGGTTAGGAGCCCCTGACTCCCAGACCCCTTTTGAATGGATTGAGAAGGAAAAGACTAAGCAGCATTATTCCAGCTTCTCCCTCCAACTTTGGCAGGACTATGGCTGAACTACCCAACAAAAGCAGCTGCTTGCTTTAGCAATCCAAAAATCCTGATGACCACTCTCAGTAAATTCTTCCAGAGTCTTCCAGGAGGTTTGAAAAGTAGTCCTAATATCTAATCTATATCTCATGCATAGCTTCTACTCCTAGCCTATAAGCAGGCAGACCAAAAAAAACCTGACCTATTCAATGAGTACTCATTCCTTCACCTACTTGAAAATGTTCAGAGAATTTAACTTTTTTTCCCAGCACTATCTATATTAATGGCACGTGCTAAAACTATGAGGCTAAAAAAAATGTCCACCATGAAGTTGGCTATGGGACACATTTCCACATGTGGATGATTTAGAGATTAAATACATACACACACACACACACACACACACACACACACACAGAGCCATCTGCTAATGCATTTCTCAAATTATGTTCTATAGAACCCTGATGTTTTGTGTGAAGTGTCTAGGAATTACATAAAAAAATGCTGGTGCCAGTAATCTTTTTCCCTCTAAAATATTAACTATGAAATTACTTATGAATCAATACTACATGCAACAACTTTCTTCAAAGAAAATATGTTTCATTTCCTGTTTTACTCCAAAAGTCCAACTCCTGCCTTTTCTAGAGGTCTTCATACTCAAAAAACCTGGAGCAGCAAGTATAAGCTCCTTCAGTATATTTCCCAAAGTGTTCTGGGGTGACCACTCTGGAAAGACGAAACTACTGAAAGTATATTTACTTCCCTTTATGCCTTTGGGAAGGTCAACAATGTAATTATCAATTTTTTTTGTTTGGCAGAATATCAAGTTGAAAAAAGTTAAATATTAAGCAATCATCACACAAGAGAAATATGGTAACGTTTTCCTAAAAGTATGCTTTTAAATTAAAAAAATCGTAGAACTCAGGAATATTAAGGTCATCTACTCCAACTCTTTTTTTTCAGTGAAGATGAACCTGAGGACCAGAAGAGGATGGGTCCCAAAATCACACAGTGAATTGGTTGGGACAGAGCTGGGACCAATATTTGTTTCCTTACTCCCAGATGCTCATTCCATCACTTTGTGTTTACTGACACCAAAAACGCAGGCTAAAGTCATCTCTGGGGATTTGTCAGAGGCAAAGGACATCAAGGTGGTTAAATCCTCTCTGGTAAGTAATGTATCTTGTCCCAAGGAAGACAACACAACAAACATGCAAAGAGGGATTATCTCTCACCCTCTTGCCCCAGCTACTACACCCTCATCTTTCTGGTAAAAAAGGGCAGATCTGGGATTAGGCCCTAACATACACTGGTGCATTTCTTGACTGCTCCCTCATACCCCAGACTTTTATAAATGCTTATAAAGCTTTCTCTTTCAGGGCTCCACAATCTAGTGTGGGCCCAGTGGAGTAGAGTTAAGAAATGAGCAGAAGATAGCAGTCCAAAGAAGATATGGATACTTCATACGGAATGAAGTCTTCTAGGAGGTTCAATTTCACCAGTAAACTTCAAGTTATTGGTTTAATGTTGTCAATAGAAATGCCTTGTACTCATCTGGTTATTTACCTCTTAGACGATATTCTGATTTGTCTCCAATATGACCAGAGCACACCCAGTGTGAACAATACTACAGTACCTTGAAGAACCTTTTGTCAACTTTGAAAAATCCATTTTCAATAAAGCAACTATTGAATTTGTAGGGTCATTTATCTCTTCCAAAGTAGTGGAAAGAGTAGCAGATATGATGTCTTGGGAGTCAAGAGTACTTGAGCTAAAATTCTAGCTCTGCCAATTAATATATCTGTGTAACCCTGGAACTGTTTTCTTATCAGTACAAAAAGGGGGCTATGATAGGTAATCTCTAAGGACTCATTTCATCTCTGAATGGCATGATACAGGACTGTGCTCAATGAAGGAGGTGACTTGAGAGACTTAATGGAAGTCACACCACTGGCACACTAGGGTCATTTAGAATAAAATCTTTAAAACGAAGAATGATAACGCAAGTACACACAGGTACAATTACCACCATTTAATGAAGACTTCTGCAGACCTTTCCAATAACAGCTTGAATGCCTAGAGCACTTTAAAGTTCACAAAGAGCTTTCTTCACAAGAGTCCTTGGGAAGAGTAGAACCAGGAAAAATTTGTACACAATCACAGACACATCATATGTGTGATGATCAACTTTGATAAACTGGACTCTTCTCGGCAATACACAGTTATAAGACAACGGCTACGGGTCTCAGGATGGAAGGAGATATCTACATTCAGAGAAAGATCTAGAGCTAGAAAGAACAGAGTTTAAATGGAGACTGAAACAATCTACATGCTATCGTTCTTTTCCATGTTTGGATTTGTTTCTTCTTTCCCATTGTTCACTCCATTGGTTACAACCTTGCTATACAACCAGACTATCGTACAATGTGAAAGTTTCTGCAGATCCTATACTTGATTGCACGCCACCATGGGGGGCAAGGGGGTGTGCCGGGGGAGGGGAGAAAATTTGAAACTCAGGGGATTGTGGAACTGTATCTTGTAAACTAAGAGTAAATAAACAAATCAATTAAAAAAAAAAACAAGAGTCCTTGGAAGTGCCTAGTACAAGTTTTACCATGCCCACCAGAGAGATGAGGAAACCGAGTCAGAAAGCTATCATGAAGTATGTTGCCCGAGGTCAAACAGTCAATAAACACTGGAGGTGAAATGTGAACAAACCCTGGTCTTATAGCATTATATAATAAATGACACCTTCTCATTCTCCTCAAAAGCTCAACTGCATTTCCAACTTGGCTCTTTAGAAGATGTTCAGCAATAGAAAAAACCAAACAAACATGGTTTGGATCCTAGGCTGCTGATGCAGTGCGGCTTCTCCTCTCAGGAAATATGGAAATATTTAACCAATATTTTTATTATTGGAAAGAGTTCCAGTACAAAGTCTACAGTATTCTCTATGAGTTTCAGCATGGTGTCACTTTAAGATGCTACCCAATTATGGGATACAAACTCTCTCATTATGAATGATGCAACAATCACTCAACATCACCCTAAAACCAATTTAAGACACTAATCATAAAGCTTCTTTTGGAGAAACTTTGACTGGTGGGGATTTCCTCCTGTGAACTGCCCCTAGAGTTGGCCTGTCAACCAAGAGTTCTGACAGATGAAGCTCATAGTGGGTGGTCGTGAAAACATTAGTGACTAATCAGGATACAAATGGGAAATATTAGCATTATTACAACACAAGTGCTAACAAGAAGAATAAATACATTCAAATGCCATTGTTCCTTAGCTAAACCAACAGTGCCTTTAAGGGTAAAAGATATATCAAGGGGGAAAATTCAAATTATAAAGGCTTACCTATCAAAGAGAACAGATACCCGCTCCATTGCAACAATAACTGACTCACTGTCTGGGGCAGTAGGGTTGGGGTCTGAGGTTCTGCCAGGGCTGATTTTCTCCTTTCCTAGAACAAAATCATTCAAGAGTAAGTTTAATTAGTGAGAAAAACCAAATAGGCTTGCCTGTAGGACCTTCTTCATAGTAACTAACTACTCAATCAAAACTTCTTAAATGAACTCAGATCAAGTGACTGAGAATGTGAAAAACTTCACACTTAAACTGTGTGCAAGGCAACTCCAATGTTTAAATGCATTCTTTTATTTGCTCTTCACTTCAAGAGGGAGGCAGGATTTTTCCTTTTCCACAAATGAAAGAACTAGAGTCTGGAGAAATCAGCTAGGAAGTACCAGTACTAAGACTTAAACTGAGGTCACAAGAGCCAAGAATTTCAGCATTTCAAGTCCTCTGGCTCCAAGGCCAGTATTCTTTCTTCTTATTGATATAGAACCATAACGAGGAACAATATCCTCCCGAAATAATAACACAAAAGAGTCTCATGTTCTCATAGTTTTTCTCAGCTTCTGTTTTTGAGGGACAGTAGGTATGAACATTTTTATGAACATAAGAAATGAACTGGCAATGAATTTGTCTTCATTCTGGGTCACTGGGCACAAAAATAATTATATGTTTCAAGATTTATTTTTCCTTTCTCCATATGGGATTGAAAAAGGAGAGATATTTATTTAGTTCATCAATGAATGAGCAGGAAAGTGTCACACTAATAGCCTCGTAGCAAATCACGAGAATTCCTGGTTGGCTGACTGCAGAATTAAAAAACAAATAAGCTTTTATGAACCAGCTTGGTCTAGAGGTCCTAGGAAGGCCAGTAACAGCTGGGGAAGGGAAGATGAGTATTCTGAGGTAAAAGCTGTTATTCTCTCTGAGGTCAGAAGGGGATCAAGCACAGCATAGGTGGGGTCTAGGCCTAGGAAAGCACTGGCCCAAGCAGGCCTGAGGAAACATTAGCTAAAGAGTAGCTTAGGAAGGTTAAGTACCACCCTGTCTGTACTATGTAGTTTTCTTTTATATATACTTTCAGTTCCCTGAAACCTTATTCCTGATATTTATTATTACTCTTTTTCCTTATAAACAAATCCAAGAAGTTGCGCTTGATCCAAATACCAAGTTAAGTTAGCAGCAGAAGAAAAAAGGTAATCACTGATCATGTATGGTGGGTCTCTAAGAAGACAAAAAGGATTGGGGACCAAAAAAATCAGAAGTCAGGCATTCAGGTTGGGGTTTTAAAGATAAATACAGTTTAAAAAAGCAAGCCCATCAGCTCTGAGCCAGAGCTTTGTGGGTCACTTCTAAGAAGAAGTGAAATTATTAGAAAGCTGCTTAGTTCAGCAAGGCCCAGGCTTCCTACGGGCTCATTCTCTCTTATTTCAATAGACATTAATCATGTAAGTTTATCAAGAACTCCAGACCTGTATACATGCAAGTTAACATCAAGCCCAGGGCTGCCATAGCTCGGTGAGGACTGTGCACATTCACTCGGTCAACGCTGAGCTTAACTAAGGACTCTCCATCCAGCCTGGAGAGTTGCTCTGAAAGAAGAAGTCGTTCTAAACCTCTCAGGACACAATGATAAATAATGGCCGGAGTGGATTCTTCGCTGGCAGAGAGCATCACCCCACACATCTGAAACAACAGGAAGAAAGGCTTTCAGGAAATCGTCAACACCCTCTCAACTTGGCTTTCTGTTAAAGCTTGTTTCCCAATTTGACAGGAACACAAAATAAAATTCATACAAGATATAATTAATAAAAACAGTTTTGATGGGAAAGAAGAAAATAGAGGTGGTTCTACACACTGAATTCTCCTGAAAGAAGGGTTCTCTTAAGGCTTCGGCTACCCAGTCTCAGCTCACCTGGATTACTGCAGCAGAAAACTCTGGGCCTACATCCAGGGGATAATTCTCCATAAGGTAGAAGGCAGCAGCACAGGTCACCAGGACATGCTGCTGGCTGTGCAGATTTACACAACTGTGAATTAACAACCAGACAGGCAACTGTTACACTGAGGGCGAGATCCAGTTTCTCTGTGACAATAACTCTTAGGATAAACATTTAAACACATGTGCAATTCTAAAAGGGCCACTCTCATTCTGAACAACTACAATTCTGACAGTTTCATCATAGTGTGAGAAATTATTCTGAGTGGCATTACCAATAACAAAAGTGTGTCAAAGGATTTTACTCAAGCACAAACCCACCTGTGTACATACTGATGTTTTATCACATGACTCTCTATTCAAGAACATACACGGATTCTTTGTATTTTCTACTGCACTGAGCCACATCTCCTCAGCATGGCATTGTCAATCAACAGGTTTCTGTCAAGGTCTTTCAGGCTGCTCACTTCCCTGAGGTTTCAAACCTTACCTCCCCAAAGCTGCCAACCCACAGCTTCTGATCCAGTTAGCCTCACCTTCTCTGTTCCCTAAAACACCAAACTTACTCCTTTCTCTGAGGCTCAAGTTATGTGGTTTTCTTTCCCTCTAGTCTTCTCTTTTCTTGTCTCTGGCCCATAAACAGACTTCAGGGCATCATAAAAGTGCTTTGGATTTTTACTATCTGCATAAAACTGAATTTTATCTGCCTTCTTACTGAGCCAAGAATATTGCATCTCTCTAAGCTTTGCTTGTATTTTAACTTTGATGGAATTCTTAAAGATGGATGAACTATCCTCCTGGCAAACCCTGTGGAGTTCTTGTTTTTCATTCAGCAGCTTCTGAATTTCCCCATTTTTATCAAATCAATCTTGATATTTTGCAAGTGTTGTGGCCCAGATGAGTAAATGCAGTGCAATACACCAAATCTCTGAAAGCAGCCCACTACTCTTCTGCTCCATTGCTGCCAACCATGTAAAGGCTCAGCTTTCCTCCAAGTTGTCCCCACTCAGAGAAAGGCTCTAGTCTGCTAACACAAAGTCTTCAGGTAGTCCTCTTGCTTTGGAGCCATCACTTTTGCTGAATGGGAATATTTAGCTTGGAAAGGATAAGTCTATGATCAGTGCAGCAGTCTGTGCCACACATGGCCTTCATCACTCTCACATCCTGTCTGTCTCTTTTCCTCGTAATGACATATTTTATTAAATGCCAACATTTGCTATGAGGGTGTATCCACAAAGTTTTATTGCATTTAGGTAAATGGAAGACAATGTTGGTGATAAGGTCATGAGATGCACAAGTCTTCAGTAGTAAGTGACCACTGCTGTTACTGTTTCCAACTCCATTCCTCCCAAAGGACTTGCTGCCAGGCCTGGTTGTCTATGCCTAGTCTTGCATTAACATCGCCCAGAAATATAAGCTTGTCCTCTTTCAGCACATTGATGATGAGAATCTCCAGGTCTTCATAAAATTTTTCTTTGATTTCATCAGGGTTTATCATGGTGGGAGCATGGCATGGCGCTTTCCTACAAGTGGCAACCACACTGTCATGGGCTTGTCATTCACTCCTTTTGGGAGGCACACAAGCTTGTTAACTAGTTTAGTTCTGATTGTAAAACCTATGCCAGCTTCATGGCGTTCCCCTTCACTGTGGCCACTTCAGGAAAAACATGTATCCAGATCCAACTTTAGCAAGCTGGTCATCATTTGCCATCCTTGTTTCATTCAAAGTTGCTATTTGGACGTCAAACCTGCCGAACTCTCTCACAACAAGAGCTATTTCATGTTGTCCATAAGCATGCACGTATTCCACGTACCACAGGTGACTGGAATCATCTTTGCAGAAGTTTTTGTACATTTTTTGTGTTTTAACTTCAGGGTGAGATCTCTGTCTGCCATGGTAAGAAGGCCAGGGTTGGGTAAACAGACAATTTTTAGGCAACTTTTCTAGCTCCTTCCTCACACCAGGAGGTGAACAGTGTGGTCCTTAAAAGGCTGCTTAAACACCCAGGGAGGGTGCTGAATCCCACTGCTGCTTCCAGTGAGAAGATGACCCTATGGCTTGGGCCACCTATGTGCAGGGTTGTGACTACAGCTCCCAGTGTATCTGCATTTGCTGCTTCATCACTTGCCTGTTGCCACAGGACTTTGAGATAGGTAAAAATGGTGAAATGGTACATGTGATGTCCTTTGACTTGTGTGTAAATTCGATTTAAATGAGACAAAATTGTACAAAATCACTGGCCTCACTCTCTCTTCCAGAGCTACCACAGTCCAATGACAAGATGAAGCCAAGGCGACTGGTGATGGCTCAGGATACAGTAGATGACCTGGTATCTTTGATGTCTAAGCAAGCTCTAAGAGCCCCACAGGGCTTGCTTCAGTTGCTTTCAAGGCCATTGGAACAAACTGTTCTCATCTGCCTGTTCCACTAGAGGAAATCTTCACATGCTTGGGGTAGACATCTCCTAACTCGCTGACAGATCTGAGGCCTGCCAGTCACCCTCAACATGGTCAGCTCATCTGTCAAGATGGTTTACCAGGGTGTGGTTGTTGCACATGCTACAGTTTCCTGGGCCAAAAGTGAGAGTTAGGTGAATCAACTGGATACCAAAGGTGGAAAGCAGCTCCCTGAAGGCAACCTACACCTCCAGCCCTCCACTGATTTACAATTAAATAACCACAGTGACAAAAGTTTCATTCCAGAAGATGAGGTGAGCACAGGTCCTTGTTTTCCTGATTTGGTTAGACAGAACTGGTAGCCATGTCTCTCAAGACTTTTGAAGTTTTTAATAATCTCACTTATCTTCTGGCTGGTATTACTTGTAGCTACAATGCCACAAGCTTCTATGACCTTTCACAGAGACTAACTTCCTTGGGTACAATTTGGCCAATTAGAACCCTTTTTTTTTTTTTT
>CM053592.1:141923089-142040350 GCA_028646515.1 Pseudochirops corinnae
GGGATACACTGGGATGGCTGTTTTGGGGTGGTGGGTGGGAGAAAGAGGGGGAGAAAATATGTAACTCAAAATCTTGTGGAAATGAATGATGCAAACTATAATAAAATTTAAAAGAAAAAAAAAAGAAAAAAGAAAAAAATAAGACGGACACTGCAAAAAAAAAAGAGGACTTCAGAGCTATCATTAGTGCAATGACTAATAAATTTTCACTGCTTGGCAAAAAAGAAAAAAAAAAAAAGAAAAAGGAAAAGAACCTAAATGTACAAAAATGTTTATAGCAGTTTTTTTTTTGTAGTGACAAAGAATTGGAAATTGAGGGGATGCTTATCAATCAATGAAATGATGAACAAGTTGTGGCACATGATTGTGACGAAGTACTATTATGCTATAAGAGATGAAGAGGGGAGTGGTTTCAGAAAAAAACATGGCAAGATGTATATGAACTGAGGCAAAGTAAAGTAAGAACTGGGGGATCACTGTGTACAGTAGCAATAATACTGTAATGATAAGCAACTGTGAAAGACTTGGCTACTCTGATCATATAGTGACCCAAGCCAATTCCAGAGGAATCAGGAAGCAAAAATGCTATCTGCCTGCAGAGAGAGAGAGAACTGATGAACTTTAAGTGAAAATCAAAGTATAATTTTCTTGCTTTATTTTTCTTTTATGTGATATGGCTAATATGGAAATGTTTTTGCATGATTTCACATGTATAACATATCATTTTGCTTGCCTTCTCAGTGAGTGGGTGATAGAATGGGAGGCAGGGAAAGGATTTGGAACTCAAAATTTCAAGAGTGGTAAAAATAAATAATAAATTTTGGAAACTTTTTTTAGAAATCATAAAAAGGAAAAATGGAGCTATCCATACAAAAATATTTGTAGTTACATTATTTGTAAGAGCAAATAACTGGGGGGGAAAACTATTCCCCAACAACTGTGGAACAGTTGAATAAACTATGGTAAATAAATATAATGGAATATCATGATACCATTTTTTTTAAAATAGTAACTATAAAGAAAACAAGGAAACACAGAAGACCTGTTAGTTGATAGAAAGAGAAATCATCAAAATCAGCATTCGTGAAGCAAAATAGTATAATATTGACAACCATTTTTAACTAAGAAAAGAAAAAGAAGGAAGGAAAGGAGACCAATGGTGGGAGAACTAAGAAGGGGAAACAGAGAAAGGGTTTTTTTGCTTGTTTATTAATTTATCTGGTTCTGCTTATTTGTGTACATATCTTGTCTCCCTTATGCAAGTTCCCTTAGGATAGGGACAATGCTGTTCTTCAATCTTTTCACTATGGTTGTTGCTGGAGATACAAAGTATATGCTAGAAGTTTGGGGTAATGTTTTGCCCCATGTTTAGTCCACTTATTTGTTTTTATTGCCAATTATTAATAATTAAAAAAAAAGAAAAAAGACACCTAGATCTTTAGTATCATTAAATATAAACAGTAAAAATTCACATTTATAAGGTTTTTTTTTAAGGTTTAGATATGCCTTTTCCACAATAACCCTATAAAGTACACATTATCCCCATTTTAAAGATAGGGAAGCTGAGGTTCAGAGAAGTTATGAGACCTGCTCACGATCCCAGGGCCATAAGTATAGGTGGCTGTGAGGTAAGAGAGTCCCAAGGGCCAGAATGCCATCTTCTGCTCTGCCCTTTATCATCTGTGTCACCCCAGATAAACCCTGTAAATGACTCTGTAATCAGAGGAGGAGGCTGGCCCAGATGATCCCTACAGTCCCACTTCCATTTCAGTTGCCATTCCTAGGACCTGATGACTGCAGCATTTCTACCTCTCACCTGCTCCATGAGCGTTAAGTACCTGGTATCCAGAGCTTTAAGGGCTTTGTTCCGGGGCTGCTGCTCCAAGCAGCTCACTGCTGGATTGCCTGCGACAGGAAGGGTCATTGCACTTAACACCAAGGACGTGATGGCTTGTACCGCAAGAACATTGATCTGGGTCCTCTCAGTATCTTCCTGTAAAAGAAAGAGTCTGTCTTATGAATAAACCCAAAGAAGCGACTAAGACCAGCCAATGATGCTTGCCCTACAAACAAGAAGATCAAGGGATTCTAGGATCTGACTACAATGATAAGACTTGGAACACTGGTAGTCCAACATTTTGGTCTCAGGGCTCCTTCACTTGTTTGGGGACTTCCAAAAGAACTTTTGTTTATATGGGTGATATCTATTGATAGTTACCATATTAGAAATTAAAACATCTTAGTATTATTAAGAAGAGTTTTTATTTTGTGGAGCCTTTAAAAGGGTCTCAGAGCCCCCTAGTGGTCCTTGGACTACACTTAGAAGAAAAGTACAATCTCTCATACTGTGAAAGCATAAAATTTCCCAAGATGGCCATTATTTCTACTTTGTCCATGCAAGTTGACCATGACATCTCAGGTAAGCATCCACTCATATGCAACTATCTACAACCCTATTCAGTAACTGTCTAAATTCTTTACAGCTAGGATTGCTCAATTACGACAAAATGTAAAACAGTCTTCATAGTAACTATCCCCTCAATTGTATCAATGCTTTTGTTGAATTTCTCTATGCCCAATTATTACCCTATTTTGCCAAAATCAGATATGTCACTATAGTCTTATGTATGTTGATATTCTGCAATATTATAATTTTTCACCTTTCATCATAACTAGGTCTCCCCATTTTAAAACCTTTGTTCTTTGCTTGACTACAGTTTCTAAGACTCAGAATACTGTCATATCTGGTAATATTATTCCTCTGCTCAAAACCTTTCAGTAATTCCTGACTACTAAAAAAATCTACTTAGTCTGATATTTAGGGCCCTTCACAATAAGGCAACATCCATCCTCTTTGGGCATTTTTCATACTATTCTATTGCACACAATCAATACTCCAACTCACTGACTTTCCTATGTGTACTAGTATTACCACTTTTTGGCCTTTGTTGAAACTGTTCTCCATGCCTTCTCATGCCCCCACTATAACTTAACTGAAATCCTATCCAATCTTTAAAATTTACCCTTAAAGATCTCACTCAAAGGTCATTTTCTCCATGGATCATTTCCTTAATCCCCAAGTAAAAGAGGGTCTTTCATTCCTCATACTCAAAAAGCACTATATATATTTTTCTCATGTACTTAATGCATTCTTATTGGTAGTACATGTAATAGTCTTTGTATATGTCACATTCTCATACTAGATCATATGGTCCATGAGACGGAGACTAAAATGTCTATATGCCTTCCAAAAATACCAAATACAATGTACTGCAAATAACAGGTGCTTAAAAGTTCTGAATTTCATTAACATAGTTAGGAAGTTTAATAAGCCCTCAAAAATGACTCAAAAAAAGTAAACCATAGAAGTATTTTCATAAACCTTTTCTAATAGATCGTCATCATCACAATAACCTCTTCACAATTCTCCGCAATACACAAAACTCAGAGAAATTTGTACTTTCAGAATAATATCAACATCTTCATAATTTCCATAATATTTTTAAAATCTTTAATTTCAGTGGAACTATATGAAGAATGAACAGGATTGCCAAATTTCCCCCAATCAACACATTTAGAATATAAATGAAGAAATTATCTGGTCATCTTAGAAAATGGGTAATATCATCAGAGATATAGCTTTATGCCTCTTGTTACTGATCATTAAAGCATTTACAGGTTTTGAATATCTATCAAACTTTATCTTAAAAACGAACTCTTAAGTCAAGAATCATATTTATGCAATGGATATAGCCTATCTGTAGCCTTACTTCTTGCTGACTTTCTTCTTGATCCATCACAATAGGCTGAGTTACAAGAACACCAAGCAGGGTCGCCCAGGTTTCTTCAAACTGAGTACGACTTGTCCATCCTAGGAATATTAAAAACAAAATTTTATCCAACTAGTAAACTCAAACTAAACTAGCTGATCCTTATCGAAAGAATGTTCAGGTTTCACAATCAAAAAAGAGTATCACAAGAAACAAGTAATTAATAGCACTATTGAATTGAAAGAGCACTGGACATGGGCTTAGGAGTCTAACTCTAGGCCGGATCATATAAATTAGTCATGTGACCTCAGAAAAATAATTTAATATCTCCGGGCTTGAGTTTCCTCATCTGTAAAATAAGGGATTTGGAAAAGAAGAACTTTGAGGTCTCTTTGAACTCTGAATCATATGATTATTATCAGAAGAATTTTGAGTCCCGTAACTCAAAATTTGAACATGAGGAAGTTAAAGAATGTTGACAAAGATGATTCAAGAAAATGAAAGTTATATGGAAAGGTTAAAGGAACAAAGGATTATACCAACCATTCAATCAACAAGTATTTATTTTTTGCTCTGGGGGAATTTTTTCCTACTTAATAGCATTTCATTTTTTCTAATTACATGTAAAGATAGTTTTCAACATTCATTTTATAAGACTGTGAGTTCCAAATTTTTCTCCCTCCTGCCCTTCCTTTCCCTTCCCCCACCACATAGCAAGCAATCTGATATAGTCAACAAGTATTTATCAAGCACCTATTACATGTTAAGTATTGTGCTAGGTGTTGGGGATACAAATAAAAAGAACAGGATTACCTCCACCTGTAAGAAACCATTTAATAGCAAAATAACGAATTCCACTTTAGATGTGCTAAGTTTAAGATGCCTATGGGACATCCAGTTGGAAACATTCAATAGGCAAATGGTACTGGAGCTCAGGAGAGAGACTAGGGCTGGATAATAAATAGCCTGAAAGACCTAATTATAGAGATGAGAGTTAACTGATGAGAGTTAATGCAATCATCACTGTCAGTGCTATACAAGATTATTTATAATTCTCTTATACTAAACTGAAAACAAAGAAAGATACAGGCAATAAATTTAATTACATGAATTAACTTGGTTCAATAAGGAGAAGGAAAAAGTAGGAGAAAAGGTATATTTAAGAGGAATCTAAGTTCCTAATGGGCAGGAACTGTTCATTTACTTTTCCATTTTTAAGTTTTTGTAATCCACAGGTTGCACAAAGTGGATTTTTGATGAACATTTACTAAACTGAACCAAATTCTAGACATAGAAAATATGAACAGTTTAAAAGAGGGGAAACATGGGGAACGTGCGGGGGAGAATTAATAATTCAGTTTGTAAAGAGCACTGAGGATATAAAGAGGACAAGATGAGATAAGGATTCAAAAGCAGGGTTAGACCATATTGAAGATGGCACTAAATTCCAGAAAAAGAAGTTATTTTACTGATAATAAAATAGTATTACAGATTTTTGAGCAGAGAAGAAACAAGATCAGATCTATATACATAAGGGAGATTGGCCTGACAACTCTGTGAAGGATGAATTTTGGGTGGAGGATGAGAGAAAATAGAGGCATTGCTATTATAATAGTTCAGGTGGGTAGGAATGAGGGCCTAGATGACACTATGGAAGTAGGAATAAAAGGGAGAAGAGATTAAGTTCTCTCCTATTCTGTCTCTACATTCATCAGTTTCCACGTCTTTAACTATCATCGCTAAGCAGACTACACTCAAATCTATATGGCCAGTTCTCATCTCTTTTCTCTTAAATTCCAGACTTAGATCACCCACACTGGATAATATTCCTACCAGGATATTTCATAGGCATCTCAAAACTCAGTATGTCCAAAGCAGAGCTTTCCTCTAAACCAATCTTTCTTCCTATCTCCCCCATTTCTGTTGAGCAAATCATTCTTCTTCCAGTCATTCAGGCTGTAGTCATCTTGGCAAAACTGTAGTCATCCTTAACCCTGACCTCCCTCTCACTCCCACATCTAGTCAGCTACTTTTTGTCCATCCCATCTCCTCTAAATCTTCCGCATCCTTCCTCCTCTCTTTACTCATATTGCAACTGGCCAAAGCCAGGACTCCATCCCCTCTCACTATTACAACAGCCTCCTAAATTGAGAGTCTTTGCCTCAAATCTCTCTACTCTGTATTATAACAGGAACACAGCAAGGCCTGGGACAGAGTCATGAAAACAACCAGAACTAGAGGACACGATATGGACGATGAAGCAACAGAGAAAAGAGAATGGTCAGAAATGTGGCAAACACCCAGGAGAGAATAGGGTCATAAAAAAACAGAGAGGAGAGAGTATATAAGAAGGGGCAATCCACAGTGTCAAACAGAGAAAAGATCATCAGATTTGACAAGAGATTAACTTTGGAGAAAGCTGTTTCAATTGAGTGATGAAGTCAGAAACCAAAGTGCAAAGTGAGAGACGAGAAAGTAGAAGCAGTGAACGTGGACAATTTTCCTAGGAGTTTGGCTAAAAAAGAGAGGAGTGATACAGAATGATGGCATAAGGGGATTAAAGGGCCTTGTGAATATATTCTAAAATATGGAAGATTTTTATTAGAAAGAAACAATTTTCACAATGAAGTAAAAGGCTAAGGCATATGTCATAAATGTGTTAAGTGTTAAAGGTGTAAGTAGAGGTTTTTTAAAAAGAGGTTTTGAACAGTACCTATGGAAGATGAATGGGTAGTAATAAAAGAGAAGCCAGAAGGCCAAAAGAAGTCTCCCCAGAGCCCTAGGATCTCTGCACCTTTCTTATGCATTTATCATGTATCATTTTTCATTATAATTATTTGTGAAAAGGTTATATCCCTCTATTAGTTTGTCATCTATAAGAAAGTAAGAACTGTGTACTATCAAGTTTTCTCTTTCCAAGCATGTATAATAATAGTATCCTGAACATATAGCAAAACATTAATACTTGCTAAATTGAATTCTTACCCACAAGAATATTGTAATGTAAAAGACCACATTATAGTATCAGAATCAATGTGTAATGAAATATCTCTGCTCATATGCTTGAAAATCAAGATTATCTCATCATCTTAATCAAAATGTTTTACCAAGATACATACCCAAGGTATTAATACGATAAATGAATTCTTTAAAGATCTCCTTTTCTTGAAGAAATTCTACAGGGATTTCAGGAAGTGTTGTGCCAAAATCCCCTCCGGGTTTAGGTGACCATCCTAGTTTCCATACCTGTTGGGATACATTAAAGAAAAAGAATTATCTTAATGAAGTTGTAGTGCCTTTTCATGGAGAGAATGGAAGAACTCAAGAAGATCTGAGACTTCATTAATGATAACCAAGTCTTGATAAAACCTATTTGTGTGCTTAATGGATAAATTATAACAAGTTGAGTTAGAACAATCCAACCTACTAGACTCAGCTCTAGTTTTGAGACCCTATTGACATAATAAATTTGCTCTAAATTCATAAAGCATTTAAGTCATTGTAATATGAAATTTAGCAATATTAATCATTCAAATAACTTTCACACATGTTTATTAGGCACCTAACATGTAGCTAAGTAACTGGGTTAGTGAAGGAAAATAAAAAAATTAAATGAGACACATTCCTTGCCCCGAAGATGATTACATTCCAGTAGGGTAAAGGATAAAATAAATATATTAATAATTATAATGGAAGTGAAGAGTACATAGGTGAGATCCAAACATAATTAATGATATAAGAGGTTTAAGATGGGGGATAGTGTTTATAGCTGGGAAAATCAGAGAAGACATAAAGAAGGGGGAGGCCCTTGAATTGGGCTTTAAAATGAATTTATAGCTAAATAGTGATTTGTAGCTTCCAAAGTACTGTCCACACAACAACCCAATGAGGTGGAAAGGTCTTGGGGGACAGGGAAAGGAACAAGCATTTATAAAGTGTCTAATGTAATGTTTTACAAATATGATCTTATTTAATTTTCACAACAAAGCCAGGGGGTGCGGTGCCATTATTACTCCCATGTTACAGTTGAGGAAACTGCTACAAAGCTTCAAAATAAATGATATTGTAGTCCCATGGAAAGAGGAAACAGAACATACTCACCAAGGGAGGCACTCTAGTGTAGCTGTTGACTAATGGCAGTCTAGCAAGGCTGATGATGATGTTTTTCAGTACAGGAGTAAGGAAAGCTGGAATGCCACCATTCCTCTTGTGACCCAAAGCCAACACAGTCTGCAATGCTGCCACCATTTCTGCGATCATTTCACAAGCAGTGGTAATATACTTGGGAACTTAAGGAAAGAAACAAGTACAGTAGATATAAAATAGTTTTATCCACAGATAAATTCGTGCAGAAAGATGTCATACATACATGTTCTATTAAGTATGACAGTCTGAAATATCCACTAGTCTTATAAGACTTGAGAATTTCAAGCCCCTCACTAGGAAATAAGCTAAAAACTACTGAAATTACAATAAAATAACATCTGATTAGAAATATTTAGAGCAACAATTTTTCTATTTGCAAAAAAATGAAAATGAAGTAGATGCCCATAAATTAAAGAGTGGTTAAACAAGTTATGATACATGGCTGTAATAGAATAATATTATGTTGTGAGAAACAAGTAATATGATAGATACTTATGGAAAGACTTAGATGAACTGATGAAAAGTGAAGTGAGCAAAATGAGGAAAACAATGTATACAACACCAACAATGATACTGGAAAGAGAAACAACTGGAATGGAATGCTATAAATTCATACTGACCAAGCATGGCCTCAAAAGAAGAAATAAGAGAATGCACCTTCCTCAGTTCTTTGTAGAGGTGGTGGATTATGGGTGAGGAACAGTATATATACAGGAAAATGGATAGTTTTCAATTCTCAACTGATAAATAATCAAAAGATATGAACACGCAATTTTGAAAAGAAAAAACTGAAGCTATCAATAGACATATAAAAATGTTCTAAATCACTAATAATTCAAGGAATGTAAATTAAAACAACTCTGAGGTTTCATTCACCTCAATTAAAATGGCAAAGCTGACAAAAAAAGAAAAATGACAAATTTTGGAAGGGCTGCAAGAAAACAAATACTTTAATACCCTGTTGTGCATTGTGGCAAAGGAATCTAAATGTGTCCTGTCACATCAAATGTGAACTTGTCCAGCAGTTCTGGAAAGCAATCTGGAACTATGCCCAAAAAGCTATTAAACAGTGCCTATCCATTGACCCAGCAAGAGAAAAAGGAAAAAGATCCATAAACAAAAAGTTATAGCAGTAACTTGCATAGAGTATGGAGGCAGTAAACCAAGAAACATTTATTAAGCATATACTATGTACAAGGCAACATGCTCTCAGCAAAGGCTCAAATTCTAATAGGAGAGGAAACACACAAATAACAATGTACATACAAAATTTGTACAAGGCATATGGAAGATACTCTCAGAGGGAAGTAAGGGAGCAGGGGACTAAGCGTAGGAGGTGTTGAGGGCTGTGGGTTTGGGAAAGGCCTCTTGAAGGTGAGGTTTGAGTTGAATTTGAATAAAGCCAGGAGTTGGAGGTGAGAAGAGAGATCTGGCTGAATGGGGGGTGGTGTGACATGATCCACGGCACCTGGGAAATGCACTGTGAAGGGACTGGAATGGGGAGAGCCCTGAGGCAGAGGCACTGCAATGGACCAGTGTGAAGTGAGAGGGCTTCTGCCAGAGGGTGGCAGCTGTGTGAGCAGAGAGAATTCAACAAATACAAGAGCTGGGTGGAGGTGGCTAGGCCAAGACTTGACAACAGACTGAGTATATGGGGTAAGTTCAAAGGAGAAGGCAAAGCTGATGCCAGTGTTGTGAGTCTGTGTGACTGGCAGAATGGCGACATCCTCAATTTTAATAGGAAAGTTGAGAACAAGAAAAGTTTGAAAGGAAAGATAATGAGGTTCCGTTGCAGACATGTTGAATTTGAGATGCATGCATACCATCTAGTTTAAGATGTCCGTAAGGCACTGGTATGTAATGCCTGTCTTGCTGACACAGTAAATTACTGATATCTAAGCTCAGAGTGCAAAGTGATCTCTCTTCTAAAAGGAAAAAGTAAAGGAAACCAAAAACTGATTTCTGTTGTCCAAGTTAGCAGGGAGAATAAAGTGTAGTTCCTTTAAAAATGAGAGGGCTTCAGGGTAAAAACAAAGCAGATTAAGTATAAAGCAGTACAAGAAAACCTTGATAGGAGGAAACTAGACAACTGTGACACAAAACCCACTGAGCCTTTGGCATGAAGTAATACATGTGAAGCTCTTTCCACAGATGAGGAGGGGATGAGGGTAAAGCAGCTTCTACCACTCCATGGGAGATCTCCAGGAACAGGAACAAAGGAAAACTATCATTACAGAATAATAGTGAAGACTACAGAAAGAAGACATAAATGAGTAGCTTTTGAAACAAATCACAAGAGTGACTAGAAGGCACAATACAGTAGCTGTGGGAAATTTCAATTATGCAGACTTCTGATGGATGCACAGGGAACTTATCACCCAACAAACGCGTTTTTTAAAAAAAATACCATAGAGAAATAGAGAAAAGAATGGCTATAACCACTGCCAGAGGGAGACTGTAACAAACAAGAGAAGAACAGCAGGCAGAGCTGCCTGAATCCTACTTGCCTCTTTCACTGTTGGGGAAAAGAAGCTTTAGATGGGAACGAACCAAAATGATGAATAAGGAGCTGCCATGCAAGAGAAGCAGGACCAGTAAAACAACCCCCTCCTGTACTGGATGAGCTCCATTTATCAGGCCAGGGGCTGAGTTACATACTCACAGCCTGAAAGACCTGGAATAAGTCATTGTTGAGTTAGTCCATAATCTTGAAAAGATCCTGGGGAAAGGGAAACTACCACATGATGGTAAAAGGGTAAATGTTATCTGGATTTTCAGAAAGGTAAGAGAATGGTGTATGAGGCATCCTGCATCTACCAAGAGAATGGATATGTTTCATTAATAGTTCTTCTGAACCAAAACTGAGTACTATAATTACTCAGAGTTCGGCTTCCATTTTGTATTCTTGTCCTTTACATTATTACATTCTATATGTATACTGTTCTCCATATACTGCATTGCTAAAAGGATGGTTAGTGAATATCTAGGGAAATAAGTAGGGATCACAAAGAGCAAGCTTGGCTTCATCAAAAACAGGTCATATAAGAATAACTTCATTACCATTTAAAAAAAAAGTTATTTCATAAGTAAATCACTAGGGGAAAGCTACAGATATAGTTTTTCTATTCAATAAAGTAGATGACAAAATGGTTCATGCTATCTTTCAGAAAAGTTGGAGACAAATAGGTTGGATACTAGTACAGTTAAGTGAGCTCAAAATAAGTTAAGTGGCCAGACCCAAAAAGGAATGTTAGTGGTTCAGCGTCAATTTGGAGAGAAAGTTCTAGTGATATATCCTAGGGAACTGTGCATGATCCTGTCTGCTTAACATTTTTATCAATGACCTAGATAAAAATTCAGATTAAGATGGTCATACTTATCCAACTGGGCAGGTGATAAAAAGTCCACAGGGATAAATGGAAAGGCTAATACGTGGGTTAAAAAACAGCTTCTCAAGTATAAGATGGAGAGAGCTAGCCAGAAACCAGCTCATTTGGAAAAGATATGGGCATTTTATCTTACTGCATAATCAATATGAATCATAAGTATGACACTATAGCTTTAAGAAAGAATATACCACAGAGATTAAAATGCTGCTAAGTATTGATTGCTCAGACTACATCTGGAGGACTGTGCTCAGCACTAGGCACTATACTTAAGGAAGGAGGCTGTTAAGGAAAAAAACATGCAGAGGAAGGCAAGCAGAATGATGCACAGCTTTGAGATTATGACATCTGAGCATTGGCTGAAAAAATTATGGAAGCTTCACTTGTAAAAAATACAACATGTGAGATGTTTTGGGTTCTTCTGAAGGGCAAACATGTGGGAAATAAATTAGACTTGTTCTACTTGGGCCCAGGAAGCAGAACTAGGAGCAGTGGATAGAAGTGAGAAGTAAATAGAGGCTTGTGAGAGTAGAAAATTTTCTAACAATCTGAGTTATCCAAAAGCAGAACAGATGCCTTTAGGAGGTAACAGGTTTCCTTGCTCAATGTCTTCAAGCAGCAATTGGAGGATCAATTTTAGGTATGTTATAGAAAGGATCCTTTTTCAAATATACATTATACTAGAATAGAAGGCCCTTCTGGTCCATTAACAGCTATTCTGCGATTCTGGGATAAGCTAAGTAGTTGTGCTTACTCCCCACTGAAAAGTAGAGAGGCACCAGTTATTTGTTACCCTGAAATTAATAATAACGTATCTGCTGTGGTCCTGGGGCAGGTATCTGAGACATGGATGTAATTCTCCAAAGATATATCTACTCCTATCAATTCAGATACAAATAATCCTATCAGAAAGAAAAGCACTGCAAAAGCAGAAGGCAAAAGAAACGGCAGACTTCGCTCAGCACAGGAGTGGTGATCAGTACAATGAGGCACCACAACTCTAAAGGACTCGTGATGCTAAAATGCCACCTACCTCTAGACAGAAAACTGACAAGACTGGGGGGGCAGATTACAGCATTTTCTCCCCTTTCTTTATTTTTCTTGCCTCCACCCCCAGCCCCCAGGAACATGGTTCATGTGGAAATATATTCTGCACAACTTCTTACATATAATGGGAATTGTATTTTTTGCCCTCTCAGTGGGTGAAGAGGGGATTAAGGCAGGGAGAAAGGTAGTTACTAAAGGTCTTCAAGTAAAGATAGTTTTGAGTTAGAAAGAATTTTTATTCTAGTGTAGGCTAGGTGAGATGACTTCTGATGCCTAGTCTAACTAGGAGATTTTATGATACCTCCTTCCAGTAAGCCTCACACCAAAAGCGATCCAAAATAGGAACTATTTTCTTAAATGGAAAAAAATTTTAGAACAAGGCAAGAAAAATTGTGCCATAAAACTCACCCTGCATATCTGAATCAACTTCATCTTCACTGATTCCCCTTGGAGTAGTCTTCCTTCTTTCTGGACTAAGAAGTTGGTCCCCAGGTTGAACTGCAACTAAAATTATGTAAAAACCAAAAAAAAAGTTTTTCAATATAGTTAAACAATTATATGTAAAATATTATATTTCATTAACCTTCAGAATTCAAAGCAATAGTTCCATGTTCTGTCAATATGCTAGCATAGATGCCTTGCTATCCTTGGTCTTGGATAAGAGAATCACTTGGCTAATCAACAAATCAATTATTTAGCAAGCATTTATTAAGTATCAATCATATACCAACACTATGCTTTGAGCTGACGAGATAAAGATTAATTCTTGAAATTCTTCATATTTGCAAGGAAGCAGAATTTAAAATTCTGGCTGTCAATTAATCACATTCTGACCCTCTGTAACCTTCATATCTGAAGGAGTTTTTTTTATCAGTGACTGTGAATTTAACAGTTCATTAGAACCAACACACAATTTCTCAAATCTGGAATTCTTGTCTTTGGATAATAATCCCTGAATCTTATTTATTTATAAATATAAATTTATAAAGTAATTTATTACAAATACTCAGATTAAAACCATTTATACAATCAAAATTCAAAATAACACTATATAAAGTCCAGTTTTTTAGAAAGTAAAATTCTGAAACATCCTCTAAGTTCCACCAAATAATATGCAATTTAAAAAATTTTGGGCAATGATTCTTGGCAGGGCTTTTTGACCTTTTTTTTTAAAAAAGGAAAAGCCATTTTAATTTCACAATATATAAGTATAAAATGTGGTACAGAAACACTTGTTACAAATGAAGCCGGGGAAAAGTAATCTTGTTAAATGTGATCTTATCAATGTAATGTTCATTTCAGACTAGGAACACCAAACACCAAACACCAAACCAGGTCCAGGGATAAAAATGTTAACATAAGGTTTAAAAGTAATTCTAGGAAATGTACAAACTCTGGCCTAAATGCTAAAATACTGAAAAGTACCAGATCTCTTATGAAAGAACAAGGAAAAAAAAATCCAATGACATATGTTTTACTCACTTGCTTCTAGAATAAATCGAACACAGTGAATTAGGGAGCATACATGGGTGACATACTCTACTGATGACAATATATTCCAAAGACCAGGTAGATGCAAAGTTAGACAGCAGCAATCCAGAACAGCCTGTAGATCCATACTTAATGGCATCTGCTCATGTATTAAGTGCCACGACAGGGCCTAAAATAGGAAAATATAAATCTGAAATACAATTAAACTTTATTCTTTGTAAAGCTTAAAGCATGGTATATGTGAACTGCTTATTCAATTATTATTTGTAATGAAAGCACTGTGTACAAAGTGTACTGTGCAAGGCAAGAGAAGGGAGATAAAATCAAGATATGAAGTCTGTCCCTACCCTCATGCAGCATACAGTTCAACAAAGTGCTAAGTCACAAAGATAAAACTGTAAGACCTAAATATAAAACTACAAACCACAACATAATATAATAGAAAGGTACAAATAAGGCACTATGGGAAATACATGGGAGAAGAAAGGTTGTTGCCAACTAGAGAAAATCAAGGATGCTTTAAAAGTTCCACCTTTGCCTTTTATTAAAACCCAGATTTTATTCTGAGTATAGGAAGCTCTAAAGTAAGTCCCTTGATCAAGGCATAGGAATCCTAAAAAACCAAATATTTATCATTTGGGCCCAAATGTCTTATTTGTTCTCTTCATCTACCAGCAAATTACAGAAGTGACCTTCCCTGAAGTACCCAGACAATATTCTCCTTCACGTTATAATCATTTCTACGATGTAAATTGTCTGAAAGCAAAACACTTGATGAGAAATTCCACTCCTCCAAGAGTTTTTTTTCATTCAGAAATTTTTGCAGGGTGTCTAAGGCTCACTGTCATTTGTGGGCCTGCCTCTTATTTTCACTCTCAGAATACACAATCTGCCTAAAATGAGTCATCATCTCCCTAAATGCTTCATAACAGACAATACACATGCATTTAGTAAGAATACAAACCTCTATTCACTGAATAAAAACCATTGGGATTTCCAACATGATCAATTTCTACTTGCCTAAAATGCCCATGTCTTTTTCAAACTAACACACAACATGATGACTACCTTCACTGTATTTAAAAGGACTTTTTTGAAATGAAGGGCATATCCTTGTTTCTACTAAATTACCTCAGACTTTTCTACCAAAAAAAGTATGACTGCTAAAAATAATCACTAATCAAACATCAACAATATGCTGCAACCTCAATGAAACAATAAATCCTAACTCTCTATTCCTTTTAAGCCGATGTGGTATTCTATTGCAGGTTACTTACCTATAATCACCCATCTCCGCCCCTATTTTCTCACCCAATGACACCTTTAAATAGGAAATGCTAATAGGTTACCAAGTCTCTCACTGCTCCTATGCTCTTACCTCAAGTGCCACCACAACAAATTTCAGAACGTCTCTCTCTTTTTCAGGGGGAAGTTGAAGATGACTTGGTAACTTGGAAAATAGTACTAAGTACTGAGCAAGAGCACAGGCCAGGGTAGTAATTGACTGGTAAATCACAGCATTTCCTGGAAAAGAATTTAATTGGTAGAAAAACTGAGAACATTTAAAAAAAAAATGCAATTACAGGGTTAACAAGTTAACAAGTTTCAAAAAAATCTGCCAAAGATATGAAATTTTAGATAAAATACTTAGAAGTGCTGCTCAAGTTAGATCAGTTAATAGTTAAAATGTATTAGTCAAAGAGCATTCACCAAGCATTTGTGTCTCTTTTGTAATTTACTTTAGAGAAGGATTTTATGTAATCTAATTAGATCCTCACAGGAGGATCCTCACATGAGAAATTGTGTCCTTGTCTTACATTCATTTCACAGACAAGCAAACTTGAGCTCAGAAAGGATAAACAATTAGTCTGATGATTCCACAAATAAGAAGGAACCCTGAAGCAGGGCATTTGGACTCCATGCTGAATGGCTGTTTGGCACACAGCGCAGGGCACTGGAGGGGCAATATCAAATAAGAGCTGAACAAGTGTGGCTTTTTTTTTTTATTACCAAAGAGATCGCTTAGCTGATTCCAGTAGGCTGAAGTCTCAATGGGTAAAAGGGGCTGGAAAACATGATGGTTGGGTGGAAGCTGCTGCACCAGGCTGGTCACACGGTCCAGGGTCACTGAGCGGGCCGTCTCAAAGAGGCTGCTACTCTGACCACTGGAGATTTCACGGACACCGAGACTTAAGCAAGGAGCTAAGAGGGATAAGTTGAACTCCTGAAATCACAAATGTCCAAGGTAAAGGATGAGAGGCTACATATGTCCCTCAGGGAAAAAAGCAAATAGAAAGGATGACAGAAAATAACCTTGCAGCATATCTTGGCAGTAAATTATCAGAATGCTAATTCTAGAGGATTATCTCTGCCATGAATAAAAATGAATAATAAATTGCTGTTTCACTTGTCCCTATATTTTACACACTAGACACCTAAGGGTTGCTGGCTTCTTCATCAATTTCATCACAATGGATCACTTACATAGGTCATGTATAGAGATGAGCCCAAGATGAACAGGACATTGGAGGTCATCTGGGCCAACCACATCCTCCTATACTTGAAGAAAGTGAACCCCAGGTGGCCAAGTAACTTGACTACAGTCGCTCCACTAGCGTCAGAGAAGGGATCTGAACTTAGGTCCTTGGATGCTAGAACCAGTGCTCTTCTCCAGTCTCTGTAGCCTCAAAAGCTTTTTCTTTATGTTTCCTTTGCATACCCAGCTAAGAACAAGTCAACAATTTCCAAGTCTGAAAAATTCTTCTCATTAATTTAAGCTTTTTTATTTATTCACTGTGTAAGTAACCAAAATGTGGAATAGCCATTAAAATACAACCAAGTCAAGCAATTCAAGGCAACTTTTGTTCTTAAGCTTAATAGTTTACATCTATAGTACTCTACGTAGTTACTTGAACTGTTGATATCTACCTTTTTTTAACAGCTTGTATTAATTATCCGCCTTTGCTAACATCCCAGACTTTTTTGTTCTTAATCTGTATAATCTGTATAACTTAGTCCTTTAAAGTATCAACACTCCAGCAATTTCAAGCCTAAAGGTTAGTTCAATGAGCACAATGAGCACAATTTGCTTAGGTGATCCCTAAAAGATAACTAAGGAAGGACAATCTATTATTTGCAGGAAGTGTCTGCAGAGGAGAGAGGAACAAGAGTCAAATTAGGAAACCAGACACTTCCCAGATCCTCATGAGTTGTATCATTATAATCCAACCTCACTGGTTGGCAGAGATGCTATAGAAGGGATTCATGAATGGGGGATGGTACCAAACTCTATCTCTAAGGTTACTTTCAACTGAGAAAATCTATTATTATCTTAAAAAATGAATTCTCAAGACACTAGGTATCATTTTCCTTTGAAAACTTAACCAAAAACAAATGATTTTACTTAACAATCATTTAATTAATTTATTTTTCCATATATTTGGGAATTCTGCAAACAGGACACAAAATGTGGCACATTCAAATATAAGTGACACATTTTTTAACAACAAATACTAATCTGGATTTCTGTATTATTTGTCATGTTAAAGAGTCACCATTTACATTATAGGTGATATTCAAAGAATTGGTAATGCTCTGGAAAAATCTTCATTTTCTTTAATTATATGAATGGCTGAATTCAACTCAACTACCCTAGAAGGCTCATGTTGGTATGATTAACAATACTCCTTATATATATTCAAGATACAATAAATCTTACCAGGACTCTTACACAGAACAATTATATTCTGTATACATTTCAAGAATAGCACGTTGCCAACTGGACAGTGTATTTCACATATGGTATGTTATCTACTAAATAACTGGAAATCAATGTAAATGGAACTGAATAATGTAACAGATTGCCTCTTCTTCTTACTACACAAAGAATACTTACCTTATTCATCATGAAGGGGGTCAGTTCACCAGGTGGAATTCTATTTACCAGTTCTGCACCTTCCAGCAGTGCCGAATCTGACTTAGTGCAACACTGAGATTTGACTAGAGACACATACCAGTCCTAAAAGAAAAATTATTAGCCCTTTCATTTTAATGGCCCATATGGAAGACAATTTTGAAAGACAAGTCCTCTTTTAAAACCCACTCCATTTCGTCTAGGCTCAAGAGTAATTTTTCTTTTGGTCAAGCACAGGTTAACTCCTACTTCAATTAATTCCATGAGGAATTAGAGTTTAACAAACAAGTGTGGCATTTTACCTCTACCAAGTGCCCAACTAATAGCACAGGTTGCCAGCTGGGCTAAAGCAGCAAGGTGCTACATGCCAGGCACAACAGATCACCACCACCACAACCCTGACCACTATCTCCCCTCAGACCCTGAGGGAGACAGCCTCAGGCCCTCAAACCAAGAGAGCTGGAAGTAGAAATGCTTCCAACCTAGTGGCCTCATCCTGGGAAACAATACCTGACCACTGCTCCTTTTGGGGCTACAACCACAGCTACTGATGACCCAGAAATCAAAGTTTTTGCCACCAAAATCCTTGGCCCTGTCAAATGATTTAACATCAGAAACCAATGACTTTTATTGGTATAAATGACATTAAAGAATAGTCAATAACATCTTTTTTGCTACTAAAACCTTCTAAGTGTTCTAGTCCCCATTAGAAGATGACTTCCTTGAGAGCAGAAATTGTCTTACTTTTCTACTGGGACTTAGCACGGTGCTTACCATAAAGAAAATGCTTCAATCAATCATTCATGCCACAAAACTATTACCATTAAGCAGTCATTTCTTTCCTGTCCTAAAAAATAAGTGCTATCTGAAAGTGAAATCTAAGGTAGCAAATCCCTTTCACAAAAGGTCCCAAAATAATAATAATTATTATAATAACAATAATAAAAACATTTTTATAGCACTTTTGAGATTTGCTAAGCACTCTACATGCATCATCTTATTTGATCCTCAACACAACCCAGTGATGTAGATGCTATTATCACCTAAATTTTACAGATAAAGAAACTGAGACCAAGAGAGGTTAAATGACTTTCCCAGGGTCACACAGCTTAATAGTAAATGTCTGAATTAGGATTCAAACTTAGGTCTTCCTGACTTTTCAGACCAAATTCAAAAAAGTGCCTGAATTTTTATCCAATCTTTAAAGCTCACTCGTGAAGCCTTCCTGATCTCAATTTCATTTTTTATCTTTCCACTCCATTTATCATGTATTACTGAATATTATTGTTATCTGAGTAAATATCTTGCAGCCTTCTTAGACCATAATTTCCTCAAGGGCAAGACCTGTGCTTTAGCTATTTGTGTATGGTGATAAACACATTATGTACACAGTATGTACTTAAATGCTTAAAACTGAATTTTGAAATGCTTAATTTTGCATGCAGTTCCTTTTTGACAGGCCTCAGTGGGTATGAATGACACTTGCTCTGCCAGAGATCAAAACTGATGATTGTAGGATGCTCTACAAGGTTCTCCATCCTTCTTTGCTTTTTGAATCCTCTCCCCCTCATGAGTTATCAGCTCTCTTCTTTAGGGCTGTGAGACTTAAAAATTACAGAAGTCTAAAGTCCATGGGTGGCACTAAATTCCCTTTTTCTCCAAAAGGAAAAAAGAAACCTGAACTGCTTTAGCCATGTCTTTCTCCACAAAATACTTTTCTCAATGAGTTTCTTTTGGAGGATAAAGACAGCAACATTAGCCACATCTTCAGTGAGGGTTCCATTACCCTCACACATAGCAACCTGCAAAATGCCTGACTCCATCAAGTAAGCACAGAAAGGTGAGGATGGGTGTTGGAAAGTAATCTCAGATGCTGATGAGTGTGAGAAGAGCCAGGTAAAAGAATACAATGCACAAAGGGATCAAAGAAGAGATATGAGCATTGGGAGTGGAGAAAACATCTGTAAACCTGGACGGTTCTTTAAATTTGAATAGCCTTTCTATAGTAAGGTAACTCAATGTATCATTGTTCCCATTCAATCGTCTACATTCACACCTCACATTTCCACTTCTAATTTCAATTCACCTCCTAACAGATGGAACTGCCATCCAATATTTCCTTTTTCTACAAGAAAAAGCTCCCCCATTTCCTCCCAAGTGCTTCTGCTCTAACCCTAAAGGCCCAAAACTGGGAAAAGGCAAAAGAGTTGTTATCCTCTCTCTCTTTTATTATCAAGGCTGCTTTCCTCCTTTTACCTCAATATAAGGCGAGAGTTAAAAGCTAAACAATCCTAAGACCTTTAACTGATCAAATTCATAAGCCTTCTTCTCCCTAGGGCACTATACCCCTCCAGGAACTGAAACGAGCCTAACATAACATGCTCTAAAAAAGCTCAAGAAGATTTTTAGCCCTGCTATGTCCAACTGCACCCAAGGACAATACAAGGTAAGGCTGTGTTATAAGACAGTGCATACTTGTCAATAAAAGCTCTGTTCACTTACTTGGTCTGGATTTATCATCTCTAGTGACAAGTGATTTTCCCCATCCAGGGGGTGTGAAGTGACTACAGGAGAAGGGCTAGCTGTCTCTGGCGCTACTGTACGACGAAACCTGTCCAGCAGGGAATAGAGTCTTTGGTGTCTGAAATACAAGTGAAATAAAAACACAGGAACTTGGAGCACAGGTGATCCTAAAAGCTGCCTGGTTTAACTCTACCAATAACAATCTATTTAAGACTATAGATTTGACCACAGAAATAAGGAATTCTGAAAATCATTAATAGACTGCAGTTACATGAAATGGTAAAAGCATGGATAGAATGAGAATAAGCATGTAATACTGTAAACATGAGTGGTATTTAAGGTATCAATCAGAATGAGAATAGAGAGATTAAAAAATAAATTTACAGAAAATGATGCTGTTTTTAATTCTAAATCATAGCTACATTTTACTCCCATTAGAAAGACCAATATTCTAAAAATCTATTCTCAGGGAACATTGGCAACAGGCATTGTAAAAAGTATTGTAAGAACTTTGGAGTTGGAGAGCCTAACACCTGCCGATTCTTAGCTGTCTGGTTTTGGAAAAGTCACTTGACCTAGGTGGGCCTCAGTTTCCTCATCTGAATAATGAAGATAAAAAGAGCTGTGTTACTTGGCTCAGAGGATGACCAGGGCGGGGCATTAATTGAAATCATAGTCCTAAGGCAAAGCTTAAGAAGCTAGAAAAGTCTGGCAATAAACTTTTTCCCTGTCACTTGATATTAAGCCACCCTAATTTCCAAGAAGTTCATAAGCAGGAGACTGGACACCCAGTGACACACTTTTCTGCACAGCAGCTCATTAAGACCACTGAGAAGGAGACGTAGGGGTTCTGGAATGCACAGGTGGAGGAAGCACCAAAACCCATGAAATTTCAGATGCAGACCACTACTATGCAATACTTAACAGATGCACACACAAGAAGCAGATAGTTTATTACAAGTTCAGAAAGATATAATTCCTTCACTATTTCCTACTTAAACATCTAACCCTTAAACACAACCTGAAATTTCTGCCACAGCAGGGTTATATGTTGAAAGGCTCATTTCTTTAGGAATGAGAGACAGACTAATAGCCAGTTTCACACTGGGCCTTCTAGCTTGAGAATGTCAAGCTCAAAAATTAAAACAAAAATCTATTTCGGAACAAAGAAGCAAAAAATTCAGCAGCCACCAGTTGTCCTCAACTGCTCACCAAAGTTGTGGTATAAAATCAACAAAGAACTTAAAAGTCGGACTAAAAAAAAAGGCAGAGAAGTTGGGCTGAACCAACAAGTTATAAGCACTTATTTTTGTCATCTATAAATGCAGATAATAAAACAAATAATACTTAAATCCCTGAACTACTTGGGGGAGAAGGGGAGGGATCAAAAAGACAAAGTATGTCTCATTCCCAGGTTTATATTCTACCATTATACTCATTGCCCTACCATGAGCATCTTGGTCTCCACCTCTGGAATTCCAGGCTCTGATATATGAGTGTTTGTTTCCCTACCTCCTCTTCTCTCCCTCCCTCTCTCTTTTTCTCTCCCTCTATCCTTCTCTCCCCCTTCTTCCTTCTCCCCTTTCCTCCTTCTCTCTCCCTCCCTCATCTCCCTCCTTCTTTCTTCTTCCTTCTCTCTCCCTTCCCCTTCTCCCTCCCTCCGTCCTTTATCCCTTCCCCACCCTCTCTGCCCCCATCTCTTCCCCAGGGCCACTTTATATGAAGTTCTACTCCCTGCTTGTGAAACTGGACTTCTTGCTTTTCCTCCCACCAGACACTTCATCTTCCAGTTCCCAGTTTTTCCAGGGGCTGAGTCCCCCCATGCCTGTAATTTTTTCACTCCTCAGCTCAGTCGCAGATCCTCATTGTTTTTCTTCAAGTCCCAACTTAAATCCACCTTTTACAGAACTTTTCCTAAGGCCCTTTAATACTGGTATTTTCTCTCTATTGATTATCTCCGTTTTATATTGTATGTCTTATTTGTGCATGATTTTTTGGATGTTGTCACCCCTATAACATTGTGAACTCTGGGAGCAGGAGCTAGGTGGTTATTTTTTTGGAGGGGGGTGGAAGGGACTGGATTGCCAGTGCTTAACACAGTGCCTGGCACACATTAGGTGCTTTATAATTACTTGCTGACTGACATTCTAGTGCAAGTTCCTTGAGGACAGGGATGGTCTTGCTTACCTGTCTTTGAATCCAGAGGGCTTAACTCAATGACTGGTATGTAGAGAAGCCTAATAAATACTTTATTTATAAATGCAAAAAACTACATAAAATTAAAATATGTAAAGGTTTACTATTATTATAATTATATAATTATTACAACTACTGCTGCTCCTGCTATTGCAGACCTCACTTACAGGTCTCAAGTACAGCCTTCTTTCAAACTTTCTATTTATATCCAAAACATAAGCAAATACCAAGAAAATGAATAAAAGCTACACTAAATATATATTTTCAGCCTGAAAATGCTGTATTCTACATGACTGACAAATTTTATATAGACTTCACAAAAACTGAAAGGAAACAGTTGTTTTTCTTGATGTTTTTCCATTTAGCAGAAAGATGATTCTGTAAGATTATGAATATTTGGCCTACCAAAGAAGCCAAAACCTAAGCCAGGTTTTTCTGATTCCTATTTCAATACTGCAGTAATTAATTAGATGATGTTTACTCCAAATTGTTAGAAAGGTGAGAATAATTTTCAAATTCATGTCTAACTTCTTTGACAATGAGTGGCTTCACCTATTACTAAATATGTGCCAAAAGACCAGGTCTTCCACACTTTGTGCAATAGCTGTGTTCTTAAAAAGTAATTTGTTTAAAAAATACTATCAACCACAACTCTTCACATTTATATAATGTTTTAAGGTTTAGAAATCAAAATATCATGAAATAGAAAAGGAACTTAGAGGTCATACCCTACCCTCACCCTCCCCCCCCCATTTTATAGATTAAGAAATGGAAGAAGAGGGAGAGGGGGGGAAAAGGGAGAAATTAAGAGAGACGTTGAGAGAAAGAGAGTAGGAGAGGGAGAAGAAGGGGACAGGGAGAGAGAGAGGGAGAGTGAAAAGGGGAGAAGGAGAGAGAGAGAAGTAAAGAGATAGATAGAAGGAGAGAACAGAGAAAGGGACATGGAGAAGGAGAGATCTAGAAATACAGATGACCTAACACCTCTAACATAATTTTCTTCCACATGTCTGTTTCTAAATGAATTTGACTTTGTAAATTAAGTATAATAGGACACTACACAATTTAAAGACATGCTTCAATGAATCTCTTATAAAACAGTCTATCATAATAATTACTTAAATCTCCCCACTCCAATTTAAATGCCATTTATCTTTAGATATTGGGCTTTTCTTGAAGTGTTCATTTGCATTGACAAGCATTACCTCTGAGCTAATTCACTTTTTTGAAGGTATTCCTGAATTCTATTCAGTTCTTCCACAGGTAACTGTGACATGCTGTTCTGTAGAAAACAGGGACATACATGAACCAAAAATTTCCATACTTTTTAAAGAGGATCAAATATAACATTACATGAGATATCTTTTAAAAGGCAGGCCAAAACAAAGATAAACAGATGTGATATGCACATCAAACATAAAAGGAATGAGAAATACACACAGGTTTTGGTCAGTCAGTAAGTTGTCTATTAATAAGAAAATGCTCTGGAAAAAAACATGTAATTGTACTGACTGCACTGGCAAGTTCAAATTAGGTATCAAAATCAAGAGTCTGTCTCTGTACCTGTAAGTTGGCAGCCAAAAGCATTTCTACTCGACGACAAGCAAGCGTGTCAACCATGCGAGCCAGCACACGGAATGGCGTACACAAAAGCTTGTCCACGTACAACATGAGCACGGCACCCGACTGGCTGAGGTGAATCCCCTCTAAGCACTGCAGTGTCTTCTTCAGGGTTGTCGGCTAAATTGTTGAAGAGAAGAGAAGATGACAGATGATTTTTCATGGGTACATATTGGTATACACCTCACAACTGCTCTGTTTAAAAGTTATAGTGGAGACTCTCTTGCTTGGGCTAGCATCAAGGCCTTCCATACCTGGGGGCTATCATACCTTCCCGGTTTTATTTTATATTAACCTCATCTGCTCTATGCTCCGGATGAATTGGATGTTCTGTATTCTCATTAAGCTCTATGCCCCTCACTTTAATGCCTTTGCTCCCTATTTTCCCTGGTCCAAGAACGTCCACCTCGACCTACTTCCCATCCTTACTGTTTGCCTGAAAAATTCCTATCAAATCTTTCAAGTCTAACTCAAATGCCATCTCCTCCAAGATATCCCTCAACTCCCTGGGCACATAGCAAGCCCTCCCTCCTGCTCTTCACAAAGCTTTCTATTCTGAACCTATCTAATCATTTACCATTTATGATGATACATTATAATTATCTGTTTATGTTTAAACATGCTTAAAACTAGACTGGAAGTTACATAAAGGCAGGGACCATGTTTCATTTTAAAACTGTTTTTCCTCTAGCATCCTAGCACAATAATATGTATTCAGTAGGTGTTTAATAAATGTTTGCTGAATTCAATTAGAACTGAAATTAAAAGAAAACATTCTTATTATCTGAAGAAAGAACCAGAGATGTCATTATTGTTGTTATGAGTATAATGAGGATAGACTTACAGATGAAAGGTTTTCACAGCGAGACTGAATTGCCTGGATGAAAAGCCCACTGGCAGCTGAATTTCTGTGGACTGCACTAATAAAGTCTTGTACTGGAGGTTCATGGGAGAGACTGATCAGATCTTGAATATGATTCACAATAAGCCAAGTTAAATGTTCTGAATCATATAGGTTTTGACACTAAAGAAAGAACACAGTAACACATTTCTCATTTCCAAAGCAAAAATGATTACATTTTTAATACTATATTTCTCAAAAGTCTCTATGGATTGCAATGAAGATATTTATTAATGTGTAGACTTATGTAAGAACAAAATAAAAAATTTCAGGTTTACAAGACAGATACAATTTACAAAATCTAAAGTTTTGAGGTCAAACAATTTCAATGCTAAAGAAGGGTTATGGAAGAGTATGTGTTAAATGACAGTAACAATAGCTGGACTGTGATACTTCATGACAAACTTGTAGTCCATGAAAAATGGGATATAAGCTTAAGGTATCAGAACGCATGAGTGTATTTTTGGCTTTGTCTAGGAAGAGTATGCCCAGACCATAAACTGTGTGGACGGGAAAAGGTGCCTCAAAGAATTTTAACTAGAGACCAAAAATCCTTCAAGTCCTCTAACACCTTTACTAACAGAATAACTCTCATTGTTCAGGTACTTTACAGTTGTGAACTAGATAGGTACTGCTAATTAGTATTACTTCAAAAGTTACAGATGAAGACACTGAGGCTCTGAGAGGTTAAAACAACTTGTCCAAGATCACAAAGTTATTAAGTAGAAGGGCCAAGGTTCGGATCCAAGTCTCTGGACTCTAAGTACAATAATCTTTCTACCATATCATCACCAAGAAACTGTGCATGTGCTGTGTCTCCCAGAAAGTTGGAAAGTGGTCAGCAAGAGTTAATTTGGTTTCCCAAGTAAACTTTCCTAATCAGGAGAGAATGTACTAATCAGCAAATGTGTTATTTTGTCTGGATGTCTCCTTTGCCCTAATCAAATTCTCTTACATTTGTGTATAAGATATTCAAAGAATCAGACTATAAACTACTTGAGGACAAGAAGTGTTATGTTTTTCGCCAGTGAATTCCATCATAGAGTTCATAATTCTTTTTTTCTTTCTTAACAAAGTTTGTTGAAAGTGAACTTGAAGACAATAGCTCTACAGAAGGCCAGAATCTGCCCTGCCCAAGAGCCAGGTGGCATCTTCAGTATTTTAAAGACAAAAGTTTTCAACTCAATGTATATGAAGGGAATTTCCAAAGGGAATTCTCTAGGTTTTTCAAAGTGAAAATGGGATTGATATTAACAATCAATTTGCTAAACCAGCTATATAATATAGCCTACAAAGACAGGGATACCCATGATATTTCATTTAACAATATTTACATGTTATTCCAAAACTAGATCTTTTAGATTTTAAGATTACCTTAACTATAAAAAGTGGTTTGTCCACCTCCCATCTTTTGTGTTCCTTAAATTTATTTGTCATTTTATGGGTTTTTTTTGTTTTAATATACTAACTGTGAATAGGCAATATTAAAGAATGATGTTCAAAAGGTTTTGGGAGTGGAGCAGGGTAGAAAGAAAATATATTAATCTGAATGAAAACTAGGCATAAAGCAAAATAAAAAGGCACCAATCATACCAACAAAAAAAACAACTTTGTGAAGAACTTCTACTTAAGTTAAATAAATTTGCTTGACTTACTAAACACTATTTAAGAAAGTACCCATGAATCTAGTTTATTTACTGTGGTTTGATAGAAAAACAAACAAATGAAAAGGAAGTACACAACAGTCAACTCTCTATTATCCAAGCCAGTGGAGGGGAAAAATGGCATAAATGATCCAACACAAAAGATTCTCCCCAAATCCTTCCTAATCAGACACTATTTGGGAGAAAAAAAAATCTTCCAGTTTATTTTTTTCCAGGGGAAGTAAGAAAATGAATATTCAGTGACTGAGTACAGACCAATTAGGAAGCAAAAAAGAGTTGACCCTCACAAAAACTAGAAGAATAAAGGCAGTCCAGGATTAAATATTCATCAAAGGTTCTATAATCTCAAAACCATAGAATCTGTCATAGATAACATAAGAGCTGACTGTAGGTAGGATTGGGAGTTTTAACAATACATCCCTTTATCATTCATTCAATTGTAAAACTTACAACATAATCACAGAAAAGAATGAGTGCGCCTCTTCGTACTATCTCTCTATTGCACACACCAAGTGTGGATGCCAAGTGGGAATCCTCACCATCGCTAGACATCTGAGGGCTGAGTAGCTTCGTACTGGAAAGACTGTGCCTTCTGGAAGGAACAATATTGTTCAAGGTGAGCATAATTAAGCATATTTCAGAATTAAATACAAAGAAGTGACTTCAAATAGCAAGCTATTAGAGGAATGGAAATGTTAACACTGACAACAAGCATCTGTCCTAAAGATTTTTCCTCAAGGAAAAGGAGGTTAAGTCTTTTTATGAAATAGGACTCTATGATATGTGAAAAACTGAGATGATGCAATGAGTTATATTACCTAGTTTCTATTTCACCAAAAGGGAGGAATTATGATGACATAACTTTTACCTACTCTTGTGTTTTGAATTTAAGACCTAAAAAATCTAACTGACAAGATTTGAGGATAAGCAATTACATTTCCTCATTATGTTTTCTTGAAAATACTGTCACATGTCAACATAAAAATCATAAGGCACGGGCTGACATGAATACTGAACATGAAATGGTGCTTTCACTATCAGACCTGCAAAACACAATATTTTTTTAAATTTTGCAATAACTGGGCATCCCAAAAGTCTTAATGCAGTTTTACATTATAATAGCTTGTTATTATTATCATAACAGCTTAAAACTGTATGAAGACTTTGGGGACACCCAGATCATTACAAAATGTAAATTGATATACAAAGTAGAATACTTCTATATTTGAAAGTTGCAGTTGATCCTTCAGGATCAAATATAAAATCCTCTGTTCGGCTTTAAAAGCCCTTCATAAAGTGGCTCCTTTCCTACCTTCCCAATCTTTTTCCACCTCACTCCCAAGATGCCTAGGGGGCACCACAGGACACAAACTTGGAGTCAAGAAGACTGGAGTTCCAATGTGACCTCAGACACGGCATGACCTTAAGCAAGCCACTTAGCCTACAACTGCTTCAGCTTCCCCATCTGTGATATGGGGATCACGAGAGTACCTACCTCCCAGGGTTGCTCTGAGGATGAAAGGAGATAGTATTTGTAAAAACCTTAGAGCTCTATATAAATTCTAGCCAATAATATTTTTTCCACACACTGTTCTCCAATGACACTGGTCTCTTTGCTGTTCTTCCCACAAGGTACTCCATCTCCCGGGTCTAGGCATTCACCTGACTGTGCTTCATTACTGAAATTCTTTTGGCTTGCTTCCCCAAATTCCTTCAAGCCTCAGCTAAAATCTCACTTTCTGCGAGAAGCTTCTCTAAGTCTCCTTTTATGCTAGTGTCTGTCCTCTGCAATTTCTAACACTTAGCCCACATAGCTCTGCTTTGCACATCCTTTCCAATTAAGACTGAATTTTTAGAGTGCAGGAATTATATTTGCCTTTGTTTTCTTAGTGCTTACCAGAGCCTGGAACACAGTAGGCATTTAATAAATGTTTATTAATTTGACTTGACCTCATCACCATGCAAGTTAGGTTAGTTTTTCTTTAAAAAGCATTGAGAACATCCCCAAAACTTAGTTGGCTCAGGGGACAAAGGGGCAATTCAGGCACAAAGGAACTTTCCTCACCTGAATCAGCTCTTGATGTCTCTAACGCCCCCTTCAACCTGTTAGTATCTACCCGATGCCATGCTGGCACTCTTCTCCCGTTGGTAAGGGGCTGGGCCAGGCTGGCTGTGCTTCATTTCCCTCTGGCCTGTGCTGCTGACTCTCCAGACAATGCCACTGTGCCCCATACAAGTCACTTCTCCACCTCCTCCAGTTGTTAAGCTCCCTTTCAGTTTCCCAATCAGAATATAAACTAGAGGGCAGGCACCATTGACACAATGGCTGGCATATGGCAGGCACTTAGTAAGTGTTTGCTGCCTGCCTGCCTACTACGCTTAAATAAATCTCCTTCTGTTAACTGCTAAATAACATGAGTTTCTAATTTTGTTTCAATATTGAACATAAACTACTAGGGGCCTGGTCTGAGTAGGGTCCAACCCAGAACTCCTGCCTAGCAACTGAAAATGGCACTTAATTTTCTCCCCACAGTATTACTACAAAGTCCTGGATTTTCAAAATTTAAAATTATTTCTGCAAACAATATTTAATTCATTTGGTCTATTTTTTTAAAGAAAAAATAACTATAAACTTGACAAGGCTATCAATTTTCATTACTTCATTCATTTAACAAGCATTTTAAAGCACTATTGTGTGCCAGGCATTACACTCAGTGTTAGGGATACAAAGACAAAATTTAAGGAAACAGTCCCTGACTTCAAGGAGCTTTTATTAATTAGGGGGTAATAACTTGGCCACAGACAAACAAATGAAAAATAAGTCCTATGTAAAGACAAAGCAATTACAGGGAAGACATAGCAGCACCTGGGGAAGCAGGCCTGGGCTAGGCCAGGCCTCCCATAAGAAGCAGTACTTGAGATGAGCCTAGAGTAAGCTGAAGAATCCACAGAGGAGAGGTGAGGAAAGAATGCATTTCAGCCATGGGGGGCAGATTGTGCAAAACATCTCTTGCTGCAGAGTCACTTGGTGATGAAAGGAGATGTAATAGGAATAGATCACTTTGGCTGGAAGGCAGAGGGTGTGAAAGATCAATGTGCAATAAGCCCGAAAAGGTGGGCATGTTCTCCTACATACAAAGATTCTGGGCTAGAGGCAATTCTACAATAGAGCTCCACAATCACTTAAAAATTAGCAGCCAGTTAATCCATTTAGGGAAAACAAATGAATAAAGATTTCAAATTAATCAGTTACATTAATGCAGCTGAATGGGCAAACCATAGAGTTAGGTGGGGCAGTGGATAAAGTACCAGGCCTAGAGTAAGGAAGACTCATTTTCCTGAGTTCAAAAAGTCTCAGACACTTACTAGCTGTGTGACCCTGGGCAAGTCATTTAACCCTGTTTGTCTCAGTTTGCTCATCTGTAAAATGAGCTGGAGAAGGAAATGGCAAACAACTCCAGTATCTCTGCTAAAAAAAAAAACCCCAAACGGTGTCATGAAGAGTCAGATGTGACTGAAAAAACAACAGTAACATCTATATTGGGCAAGAATTGGAGATAAAAAAATTAACTGGACCATGAAAGAAGAGGAAACAGGTTGGACTGCATTTTAAAACTGAAGAGTAATTTCAACAATTCCGCAAATTTTTAATTTCCCTGAGACAAAAAAAAAAAACAACAAACAACAAAAAACACTATCCTATCTTTTAAACACTAATACTCTTCCAATGATGTTATGTTGCATTGAATCAGGGACTGCCATAGCTTCAAATGATCAAAACTGTCAGTGACCCAAAGGGCACCAACATGATACATGATGGCAGTTAACTGTAGAATATTTCCAAAGGTAACATCGATAGAGTGACATTGAAGACATTATACAGGAAATAACCTGCAAAGGACATAGATCACTGATTCAGAGCTTTCAGTAACCAGAGTGCATGCTGAGCTGATAGTGAATTAACACCCTAATCATTTTTCACAGAAATTTCTATTGCACATATCTTCTGCAGCTTTTTTTGTTCAGGTAACATTTGGATGTACGTTATATATTCTTCAGTAGATCCTTGGGTTCACTGATGTAGCTATTCCTTTTCTCATAAGCCATCAATATCTTCATATCCTACATGATTCATGTCTGTATTTTCTAACAGATTTTCCTCTTTAAAAATTTCTTTTAATTTTTTTATTTTCATTTCCAAATATTTCTCCTCCTCTTTACCCTTTCCCCTACCTATTGAAAAGGCAAGAAATATGATACCCATTCTATAAATATAAAGTCATGTAAAACATTTTCATATTAGCAATGTTGTCTCCCTTGCCAAAAAAGGAAGAAAAATAAAGTGAAAAAAAATGCTTTAATCTGCACTCGGTTTATCAGTTCTTTCTCTGAAAGTGGATGGAATTTCTCATATGCTCAAAGATGTTGTAAAGAGATTATATCTAATGTGTTAATAGGCTAACTGTAGGTCTTTTTAAAATTTCATGGGTACTACTGTAGTAAGTGGGCTGTCTATCTCTTATCCCTCATTCTTCTGGTATGAAGAATACACTTCCTCTTCTGATAATACATTGCCCAGATGATATTCCTTATTATCAATGCTTGGGAAAGGTACTTGATACCTGCCCCTATTAAATTTCATCTTATTATGTGCAGCCCACTGTTCCAGTATATACATATCTTTTTATATCATAATTTTATCATCTAGTATATTAGCACTGTAATCACATTACATGAAGCCATTAACAAATTTGATGATCATAAAAGCACCTACATTTTCATCCAAGTGATAGATAAAAAGTTATGTGCATAAGACAGGGAGGAGGACAAAGTAGACCATTAAAGTCCTCAGCCTAGGTTGCCATCAGTCCATTAATCAATATTATTATACAGGGTTTTGAACTGTACTATCATAAAGCTCACAATTTTATTTTCCATCTTATTCAGAAATGACAGACTGTGAAACACCTTGTGAAAATCCATTTTCTACCTACCAGCTTGGTAACTTTTTAAAAAAAGAAAATGAGTTTATCATGATTTGTTATGAATTAATACAAAATAACTTTCAAGTGCCCACAGGCTACCTTCTCTAATAATCTAAACTGGAATTTTCCCAAGGATTGATGGCAAGTGTGTCTATCATTTTCAAAATCCACCTTATTTCTGAATATAAGGATATCATATGCTTCTCTCCTGTTTTTGATAGATTCTTACTTTTATAATTCCTCAAAGAGCACTTAAAGCATTTCAAGTCTCCTATCTATGAATTTTTTTTCATTATCTTAGGATACCATTTTTCTCATCTAGGAATATGAAGTCTCAATCCCTTCTGCTCTCTTATAATGTTATCACCCTTGGCTAAAATTCTCACTTAGTCATGTATAATCCGCCTTTCCTAATAAGAATCATTTGCTTTGACCAAGAAAAGGGAAGGAAAATAGGGGATAAATAAATGCACTCTTGACAGTTGCTACCATATAGCAAGCTTGCGTTCTTGTTCCTTTAAAAACATATACAGAGGCTATTTTCATTGTTCCAGAACAATTTCCAGAATACTTCTGGACCAAGTTCCAGAACATTTCTGAATCATCCCTGAAATCATTATTAGGGATCTGTATAACTCTTTACAATTCTTCCTATTTTGTGTACCAAATGTTTTCTTTCATGTTTTCTATGTATCCTTTTAAAATAAAGGCATGTTATCAGGTATCTATCTCTCTTTTTAAGAGGCCTACATTCAACTAGAAGTATTCAAAAAGCAAACTGATAAATATAGACTTAATGTGAGGAAGGAGTGAAAACTAGCAACTTCAGCAAAAGTTCCCAAACTTCTCAGTTCAGTGAGCTTCAGGTCTCATTAATCTTTTCACAGTGTCCCTAGGTTAAAAGAAAAACCCAATGGTTCTCCTTATTATGGAGTTAGGTTCAAAATTATAATCAGTATTTAGGTCCCAACTTAGTAACCATTTGATAAAATACAGCTAAGTCCATATTAGTGCAAATATCACATTATTCGAATAGGCACTATTTGAAGTTATAATTGTCTGTAAAATATGGTCACTGGTACCAGCTCAACGGAAATATTAAATGAAAATGTTTTAAAATAGGTTTTTCATCTAATTAATGTAATATAAAATGAAAGGATAAGAAAAATATTTTTTGGATTCAAGTTTATCACAAGGTAAAAGAGAAGTTATAGAGAGAAAATTTTTAAAAACTAAAAAATCACCAAAATCACCTAAAGATAAGCCTACCAAGATGATAATAACAAAAACATCATTACTGTCATTTAAAACATTTCAGCACCAAAGACTGAAATGTTCTCTAAGCCTTTGCATATACACCAGCAGATACAGAGTTTTATACACATCACAGTAAATTTGCACGCTCACATTCTCATAAAACAAATCAAGCAGAGTCTGATGACCTGGGGCACTATCTAAAATCAATAATTCTTTAAATGCAACATTTTTGCCCTTGCAAAACTTTCAAAAATTGGGCTAACATATCTTTAATACCAGTCTTCAAAAATAATTTAAGTAGTAGATGTTTTCTAATATAAAAGCCAAAGAACTGGAATTGGTCAATGGTTGTAACCTCTCAGAACAGGGGGATTTCAACACCAGTAAAGAAGCAATGATTTTTTATTTAAAATCTCTTTCTGCATTATTCCCCCATAAAATTGTTAGGCAATGCTCAGGCACTTTAATGTTGAGTTTTCTTTCTTAGAAATATAATCTAGAAGGCATTCTCTTCTGGAACAAGCCTGAAATTTCTCAGGCACTTTAATGTTGAGTTTTCTTTCTTAGAAATATAATCTAGAAGGCATTCTCTTCTGGAACAAGCCTGAAATTTCATCCACATTACAAATCTGTTGATCAGTGTATCCATCTTCTTGGATTATTGTCTTCAAAACATCAGGCTATTTAGCAGTCATGCCATCACCTACACTGGCTGCCTTTCTAGTCGTTTTAATGTTACACAACTGAATTCTATTTTTAAAGCAATTACTAAAGCCATTCAATCAACCAATGCTTGTGGTCATTTTTTCACTATCCACTTCATTTCCATTTTCTTTCACTGCCTTAAATAAACTTGAAGTTTTTCTCTGAATGGTTGCTCTGCTAAGAGGAACATACTTTTGATTCCAATCTTCAATTAATTCAGCTAAAAGACTCTCCATTTCTATTACTGTAATACTTCTATTTCTTGTAGTTGTTTGCAAAACACAAAAAAAGCCAATGTAACTCTTGATTTTTTTCTTTTTGCTGTGTTTCATAATACTCCGTAGAGCAGATTCAGGCATTCTGACATCTCATCCTATTTTAGAGTTACCATGACCACATTCATGCCATTCAATTACATCGAATTTTTGTTCTAATATAATAACAAGCCTCTTCTTTTTTTGTGCTGAAAGTGTTTCCACATAAAGTATTCTTCCTTTTATCCATTTTGTTAAGGGCTCCTTTAAAAAACAAATGTTTAACTGCTGGTATTATAGCACACAGTAGTAAATCACATCCTTAAGCCATGATAGGCAAGAGCAGACTGACAAGTTAAAATCTGCAACCAGCTCATACATATCACATTAATTGACTTGTAGCTTGAATATAAACTAGTATCATTTTATAATTCACATTCAATCAAATTTCACATTATTCAAATTCACATTGTGACCTAGTTAAACATTTTGATTCCTGACAGACCCATAGAATTGATAAGAACAAAGAAAGTTTAAGAAATAACTGGCATAGCCAAAAGTACAAATAAACAAAACATACTTCAAACATTCAAAAACATCATTAAAAGAAATGTAGCGCAGTCTAATGCTGAAACTGTGAAATACCCTGAACTAAGAGCTCAGGCAGTGTCTGACAAAGTTCAAGCATTGTTGTGTTTACCTCAAAAATTTAAATACGTTAAGGCACCCCTCAGTTCGCTGGGCCCTTCATCATCCTGATCAAAGGATCAGAGATTTAGAGCTGGAAGAGATGTTCCAAATACGGAGGCCCTGGGGGGTATCCTGAGAAAGGAGGAAGTTTAGAAGGCAGCAGCAGGAGTGGTGTGGCTCAGACAAGGAACTCAGTTCTAGTATCTAGCCTGGCCTGCAAAGTAATAATCAAGGCCCTTACATATAATTCCAGACCCTACAATTCTGCCACTTTGAACCAAGAGAGATTTTCAGCTGGCTTTTAGGGATGGTATCCAGTAGCAATCTATTCTTGCACAGTCCCAAATACAGGTTATGAATTCACAGAGTTCAGACTGTGCCCTGAGTTAGATCACTTCGGTTACACTAAAAGTTCAAAGATCCCCAAACTGTTTGATACCCAAAGAAAGAAGCAACAGGACCAGCCTAGACACTCCCTCCAGAAATGCTGCAGAGCTCAGTCATGGCATCAAGTTCAAAGTCAGGAAGTAAGTTGGAACAATGAGCAAACCAAAAAGGAAGCCCACCATAATGGGCTGTTATGGTGTCAGGAAGGCACAAAACACAAAGGCAGAAGAAGAGAATAATTCCAAAACACTGACAAGTAAAACCTCAGAGAAAAACACAGCTTAGACACAAACTCAACCAGAATTCCTGGAAGAAATGAAGCAAGAGTCTTTAAAAAAGAGTTTTAAAATGTTTTTATAAGTAGAATGAGAGTGCTTGAGGAAAAAAAATTGGAAAAGTAATAAGAACTTCGGAAGAAAGAATTGGAAAGGGAATTTAAAAGCTTAGTACAAGATGCATAAAGCCTTGCCCAAGAAAAAAACTCCCTGAGTTTTTTTCAAAAACTCAAAAAAGGGATTATCTCCATTTTACAGATGAGGAAACTGAACCCTGGAGAAGCGAAGTGACTTGGGAACAGGCAGGGCATAGTAAAAGTAGGACTGAACACCGGTCTGCTGACTCTAAATGAGTGCACTCTCCATTAGATCACCCTAGCTCTTAAAACACATTTCATCTATAAAAAATTTGTGACCACTGGGATGAGAAAACAATGGAACAGACAAACAAGTCTGTTCGCAAAAGCATTTAAAAGTAGAAAGGGATGAAGGAAGAATAAAGAATCCTGAACTAACCCATAAAGCCTGTTGTGGAGAGCAGAAAGCATATAAGCATATAAGTCAAAAGATGAATGGGTTTGAGGAAAGCCCACGATGAAAAAAAAGAGGGAAAAACAGGAAAAGGGAACTAAATTTAAGTTTGGACTTACTGAGAGTATCAGAAATAAAAATATAGTGGCCTGAACATCAAAAGAAATTAGCTTGGCTTATGTGGTTGTGGGAAAAGAATCAAAGCATGCCAGAACATAAAGAGATTTTAGAGAGATCTTCTGAAGAAAAAAAAACTTAGGAAAAGCAAATGAGTTGCCCAAGATCGTGCACAAAAATACAGAACCTTAACACTTTCAGAATTCACAGTTCCTGTCTGACATAAGGAAAAGTCCTCAAACCATCATTTACCTGACAGTTCATGAACATACCAAGGACAGAGAAGTGTGTCATCACTGAAACCTTTTGAAACCTAAAGCTGTTCTAGGTATAGAAAGAAAACATGAGAGAAGTGCTCCACCTGCCAAGAGCCAAACAATGGGCACTGCTTTTTACTTCCTTTGTAAAGGAATGAGTGATGATATCCAAAATCTCTTTACGAGTAGTTAATACCATTTTAAAGCAGTATTACTAATACCCTTTATAAGGATATTTACAGTTACTTAACTTTCTGGGGCTGCTGGTAGCACAATGCGGAGAGCCTTCTGCCTGAAGCCAAGAAGACCTGAATTCAAATCTGCCTCAAACAAATACCAGTTATGTGACCCTGAGCAAGTCACTTAAACTTCTGTTTGCCTCAGTTTCCTCATCTGTAAAGAGTAGATAATAATAGCACATGCCTCCTATGGTTGTTGTGAGGCTGAAATGAGATGATAATTACAGAGTGCTGAGCACAGTGCCAGGCCCATAGTAAGCGCTATATAAATGTTAGTTCTTACTATTGTTGTCATCATCATGAGACTAAAATTGTATGGGTGAATGTCAGATCATGGACAAGGAGAGAGAGTTTTGAATATAAAAGTGGATCCCACCAAATTAGGACAACTTTTCATCCTTGAGCTGCTGGATTTCAATGCATGGAGTATTTTATAAGTTTAAAAAGCAGAGTGCTATTATGTGTCATTTAACATACTACCATGTCTAGACTCCTTCTACCTACTAATACAGGGAATAATCTGTGCCCTTCAACATTGACAAGAAGTTTTCCTAAACTACTTTAAAATTTTTCTGCCTAATTATTTTGTTAAGCATAACAAGTCCCATATTTAAACATTCAACTGGTAATGAAGTTAGGATATTGCAAAATATCCTAACTATGGAATCAATTTAAGAATTAAAACATAGTTAAGAGGGATATTATGGCAACAAAAATAACCATCTAATGGAAAAATGTCAAAAAAAACTCACAAAAGAAAGCCCCTTTTAAAAAGAAGTTGCTACTTTGAGTGCCTTTTGTCACAGCACATGTTCTACAGCACATGCAAGGGCCAACTATTACATGGTAAAAGATTCATGTAGAACAGAATTACACAAAGTCCCCATAATCCTGAAAAACGTAAACACTTCGGAACATTTATATCTTGAACAACTAGTGCCACTATCTTGAACATACCAAACACCACCTTGCACCTGAAACAATGAATAGCTTTAAATTCTTACTTTGGTGTCTGATGCACTTCGGACCACCAGTTGTAGTTGGTATAGTTGACAAGCAGTAGAATCTGACACCACAAGAGCACTAAAGAAGGATGTGTAGGAATCATAGACCGTACCAATTCACTCAGGCTTTCCAGGGTATAAAAGCTGCCATCAGAGCCATCACCTGTAAAGAGTCTAGTGGCAGCTGCAGTGATTCTCCTAAACATTCCTAGAAACGAATGAAAAATTAAACAATTTAGGGGAAGATATCCTTGGTACCTGTTGCAATTCAATGTTAAATACCTAAAGAAAAGTTGATAAAAAGATAAGATGCTTTTCTTTCATCAAAATTCCAAGGTATTTAGGGGAATTCAACAAAAAGATTCCAGAATCTTTGATAAACATTAATTTAAATTTCCACAGAAATCTTCCTCTTAGATCCCACTATGCAGTTTGTAAAGGCTCTGACAGCTGAACCTGAGCTCTTACTATCCAAGCAAAGCTGGAAAGGCTTAAAGTACAGGCAAGAGACAGTGTGAGGCTATAGCTCAAAGATCAGAACTAAGAAGACTCTGTGTGTGTGTGTGTGTGTGTGTGTGTGTGTGTGTGTGTGTGTGTGTGTGTTTTGGGGAAAGCTGGCGTCTGAACAGCAAAGGAAATGCCATGTTATACAAATGAAGGATTCTGAATATGAGAACTGTGTAGAAGACAGACTTGCTCTTAGAGTTATGAAGTCTCAAATGCCATCTCAGACATACTTAGGTTACCTGTGTGAGTGGATAGATCACAAACTCTGAGCCTCAGTTAACTCAGCTATAAAATGGAGATAAAACCCATAATATATACATCATACATTGTTGTGAGACCAGTTTAATATGTAAAGAACTCTGCAAACATTAAAGTACTATGTAATTACCAGTTATTATTATTAGTGAAGTACTTAAAACAAGACTGACACATTAGCCTTTCTGTAGGTAAAGAAAGAACTTATTTCTCCCCTCTTCTCTCTATCACCAATACCACAAACACACTTGGGACTACTTCTGCATTTAAAGTTCCCAAAGAGCCTTGGAACAACAGTCATCAGTTTCTGGCTATGAAATCAGGGAGGTAGTTCCCCACCCTAGAATGCTGACACTGAGAACAGTATGACATTATACGCCAACCTCAAACTGCCACCCCCTCCTCAAAATAAAGCAACCCACAGTCAGCTTGGTCAAAGAACACATGTGCCATTCAGGGTCACTGTACCCTGAAATCTTTCATTGAGGGTAGATCCTATTCTTGCTGAAAATAGAGGAAGAAAAAATTTCCCAGAGGCCACATAGCCCAACATGAAAATTCCCTAGAGAAGAGAAAACAAAAACATGGTAGCCAACACCATGCCATGGGCTTCATGCTACCAGAATACTTAAAGTAAAAAATTTTCTGTTCACTTCAGTACTCTCTGGCATAAAATGAATCATCCTAAGAAAACAGAAAAGGAACGGCGCTGGAGCGATACGCCTAACTACTCTTTCAACCAGTCTTCATGCCACCTGTCTCTGTATTTTGGGTAAAACCCCTCTAGGGACTAAATTATTTCATTTGCCCTCTTTTTTGTCAAAATACAAACACAGTCTAAACATGTTTTTAAATTCTTCCAGCTGTGGCCTCAAACAGCATTTGTCCTGAGGCCACTGTAACTCTCACATACCATATAATAACTAAGCAAGGGCAGCTTTGGTATGAACTACTCATCTAACTCAGTGCTTCTCAACCTTCCTAATGCTGCAACCCTTTAATACTCGTATGTGGGCGTATCTGCATGTGGGCGGACCCGCCTGGAGACGATAGAGGAGCCATGACTCGGTGCCTAAGACCATTGGAAATATGTGTTTTCCGATGGTCTTAGGTGACCTCTGTGAAAAGGTCGTTCAACCCCCAAAGGGATTGTGGCCCACAGGTTGAGAACCGCTGATCTAACTCAATAAAATGATTCCTCCTTAATAAATTCAATTAAGGAACTGTAAAAACCTGGGTATATTCAAAAGTTCTTTCTCTCCAATATCTTAGGTCTCTTGCCCAAGTGAGAAACTAAATTCCAGTAAACTGTAAAAAAGCTATCGATACCTGATATTTCAACTGTACCCTGCAACCCCTTGCAAGTTGTTCATTCAACAAGCTATTTATTACACACCTACTATGAATGAGGCACTATGCTAGGCACTAGGGATACAAAGACAAAAAACAAAATCAGCCCTTGTTCTCGAAAAGGGTAAAGTGGGGCAGGTCCAAACATGCATACAGATAGAGGGTCATAAGAGAGAAACAGAGAAGCCAGTCTGGCTAGACCATGGAGCAGTGGAATAGCAACAACTGTGTTAATATCTGACAAAGTATTTTCACACTCATTATGAATGGACCACATTAATACTAAAGTGTAACAAGGTTTAAGACAACTCTTTTTATAAGTCTGTAATAATTCTGCCATCTAGTGTCCTGCAGAATAGACATTCTAGAACACAAATATAAATGCATAAAATAAATTAGGGTTTGAGATTTTCCTCCTATTTCACAAATATCTTCTGAAGTATTCAAAAAACTCTCAAGCCCTAGTTTATGTTAAGGTTTTATATTTAGTAATATCCCCCAAAATAAGTTATGCAAATATCTGTTTAAAGAATTTTTTTAAAAGTAAAAAAGTAGTTAATAACAACCTCAGAACATTTTTTTAATTACCATTGTTTTCATATTCAAGAAGGAGAGAAGGATAGAACTTAGATCTAAGAAGTTAGAAACTAATTTAGAAAGTTACCAGACTTGAAGAAATAAGATGTGAGTTTCAAAAACAGAGCACCATTGTCATTTTGAAAAGACAGTAGATATATAATAGACCGTATTTATGTTGTAACAGTCAAAACTCTCTTTCAATTCCCTATTACTTCTTACCTTGTCTACCAAATCAACTTAATGGAGAGTCTCTCTCTTCCAAGCTATCCTAAAGATGTTTCCAGATTTAACTTCTGAAAACACAATTTAGGATTTTAAAAATGATCAACAGTCCCCCAAACCTACCAGATAGAATCCAAATTCTCAATCTAGCAGTTAAAGTACTCTACAAATCTATCTCTAACATAATTTAATTTTATCTCCACTACTCCTCTAGAAATAACATATCCTACAGCTAAAATAGATAATTTCTTGTTTTTCAAACAAAAATGGGGAATGTAGTTTTTATAAAAATTGTACCATCTGGCTGATTCTTGTTGGAAAACAGATCTTTTATAGAAACTTGACAAAAAATGACTTCCCAGATTTGAAAAGTATATGGCAGAGGAAGAGAAATGATCAACATAACTACTGAGCCATAAGCAAAAATAATGAAAACTTTTATTTTATTCCATGCAAAGAGTATAAACCAAAGGATATTATGATAATGCAATCACTCTAGCAATACTGGGCTAGATACTATGTTAAACCACTCCCCTTTTTCAATACTATTAGAAACAAGAAATAGGTAAATTATCCAAATTGTAATAGCCTACATTTCTACAGTTCTTTGCAACTGACAAAGCAATTACAATGTCTGTTCTTGGTAGGCAGTGCTTATAGTATTCATCTCCTTTTACAGAGGAGGAATCTGAGGCTTAGAAGATAGAATGCCTTCCCCTCAGTGAAATAGTTAGTCAAGTGGCAGAATCAGAAAATAAACTACAGTCTTTTGAAGTTTTACCATCTCTCCATGGTAAGAGGCTCTCCACTTTATGAGGATGATAAAGCATTTCTCCTTATTGGATTTTTTTTTTCTGGTCTATGTTTTCTTTCACAACATGACTATTATGGATATATTTTACGTGACTACCCATGTATAACCTATATTGAAATGCTTGTCTTCTAGATGGGGGTTGGGAGGGAGTCAGGGAAAGAATTTGGAACTCAAAGTTTTAAAAATGAATGTTAAAAATTAGTTTTACATGTAAACTGGGGAAAAATTAAATAATAAATTAATTTTTTTTTTAAAGAATCAAATATTCTGCCAAAACAAACCGAGGAACTATATGAACACAATTACAAAACACTTTTCACACAAATAAAGTCAGATCTAAATAACTGGAAAAACATCAGTTGTTCGTGGTTAGGTTGAGCTAATATGATAAAAATGACAATTTTACCTAAATAATTTACGTATTTAGTGCCATACCAATTAAACCACCAAAAATTTATTTTATAGATCTAGAAAAAATAATAAAATATATCTGGAAGAACAAAAATTTCAGAATATCAAGGGAACTGATAAAAAGAAATGCTAGGGAAGGTGGCCTAGCCATGCCAGATTTTAAACTGTATTACAGAGCTGTAGTCATCAAAACTACTTGGTACTGGCTGAGAAACAGAGTGGTAGATCAGTGGAATAGATTAGGTACACAGGACACAGTAGTCAATGACCATAGTAACCCACTGATTGATAAACCTAAAGACTCCAGCTTTTGAGATAAGAACTCACTATTTGACAAAAATTGCTGGGAAAATGGGAAAACAGTATGGCAGAAACTGGGCATACACCATATACCAAAATAAAGTCAAAATGGGCTCACGATTTAGATATAAAGGTGGATAATATAAATAATCTGGGAGAAATAGTTCACCTGCCAGATTTATGGAAAAGGGAAGAATTTATGACCAAAAAAGAGATAGAGAGCATTACAAAATGCAAAATGGATAATTTTGATTATATTAAATTAAAAAGTTTTTGTACAAACAAAGTCAATATAACCAAGAGTAGGAGGGAAGCAGAAAACTGGGAAAGAATTTTTACAACCAGTATCTCTTATAAAGGCCTCATTTCTAAAGTATACAGAGAAATGAGTCAAATTTATAAGAATACAAGTCATTCTCAAATTGATAAATGGTCAAAGAATATGAACAGGCAGTTTTCAGAGGAAGAAATTAAAGATATCTATAATCATAAGAAAAAATGCTCTAAATCACTATTGATTAGAAATGCAAATCAAAACAACTCTTAGGTACCACATCTCACTGGTCAGATTGGCTAATATGACAAAACAGGAAAATGACCAACGCTAGTGAAGATGTGGGAAAATTGGAACACTAATTCACTGTTGGTGGAGTTGTGTGAACTGATCCAACTATTCTGGAGAGCAATTTGGAACTATGCCCAAAGGGCTACAAAAATGTGCATACCCTTTGACCCAGCAATACCATTTCTAGGGCTGTATCCCATGGAGATCATACAAGTAGGAAGAGGGCCTGTATGTACAAAAATATTCATAGCAGCTCTTTTTGTGGTCGCAAAGAATTGAAAATGAAGGGGATGCCCTTCAACTGGGTAATGGCTAAACAAGTTGTGGTATATGAATGTAATGGAATACTACTGTGCTATAAGAAATGAGGAGCAGACAGACTTCATAATAACCTGGTGAGACTTATACAAACTGATGCTGAACAAGAGGAGAAGAACCAGGAGAACATTGTACACAATTACAGACACATAGTATCTGTGATGACTGACTTTGATAGAAGGGGCTCCCTTCAGCAATACAAAGTCCAAAAGACTCATGATGGAAAAGGCTATCCACATCCTGAGAAAGAATTATGGAATCTGAATGCAGAATGAAGCAAACTACTTGCTCTCTCTCTTTTTCGTTTCATTTTGTTTTGTTTTTTCTTTCCCATTATTCATTCCATTGGTTATAATTCTTCTTTACAACCTGACTAATGTTTAATGTGAAGGTATTATGTAGAACCTATATCAGACTACATGCTGCCATGGAGGGAGGGGGAGAAAATTTGGAATTCAAAAACTTTTGGAACTGAATGCTGTAAACTAAAAGTAAATAAAGTTTAAAATTAAAAAAAAAAAAGAACTGAATATTGTGGCATGATCAACATGAAGAAAAAAAAAAGAATTCTTCTTCATTGGTGCTAGCAATAGCCAAACATTTACTAAGTGCTTAGGAGGTAGCTAGCTGGGTGATGCAATGGCAAGAACACTGGGCCCAGAGGTTAGAAGACCAGAATTCAGATACTTATTACCTATGTGACCACGTCTCAGTTTCCTCATCTGTAAAATGGAGATAAGACCAGCCCTGCCTCCCAGGGTATTATGAGGATCACATGAGATAATGTCTGCTAAGTGCTTAGCTGAGTTCCTGGCACATGGTATAAATAAATGTCAGCTGCTCTCATTATTATTGCTTCCGTGTGTGTGGCTAGTGTTTGGCCCTACCCAGAAAGAGGTGCATGCGCACGCATGCACACACACACACACACACACACACACACACACACACACACACACACACAGAAACCTCTGCCTCCAGGAAGTCTGTGCTGTGAGACAGTGAAGAGAACAGCACCAAGTGAAGTAGGGAGGATGCTCCAGCAGCCATACCTGACTTGAAGATGTGTATTAGGCACATCAGCAGCGTGCCCAGTTCTTGGCAATAGAAGGTGTGCTGCTGCTCAGTCATCTCCACTTTCAGCTGCTTCGTAACAATGTCCTCCAGAAGAACGCCCACCAGCTGTAACAGGAATCTTGAAAGAAGAGTGAGGTGGTATTAGACTGGGGGGTATTACCAAATCATGAGGAAAACACACACACTCTCCTCCTCCCAAATGAGTATGTACTGGGAAGGTCAATACATTAACTGATGCGAAAGAAGAGGGCCTGAGCAAAGGTAAGGGACATGGGAATGGAATAACAGGGGGACATTTATGAAGGAGAGGTGACAGTATTTGGTGACTGACTGGAAGTGTAAGTAAAGGGAAAAGTAAAACCCAAGGTAACAATGAGATTTCAGGTGAAAGTCACTAGGAGAATAATGGTGTCACTAATAACAGGGACATCAGGAAGGAGAACAGGTCTAACAAGCTCCTGAGCCTCTGGTTGTGCATGTTATTTATGACTGTTAAGTTTAGGAGAGGAAGAATAAGGAGATTTAAAAGGTACTTTATCAACAAAAGACATCACCCACCACTCAGCTATATTTGCTTCTTTCTCATCATCCCTTCTCTGCAACTCTCATTTTCACAGCAAATTAACAATTGAGAAATGTTTAGCAGATGGCACATAACAAGGTACTTCTGTCTATTAACAAGCATGATTTGTGCAAACAGGAAGTGAAGAAAGCATCTGTATAAGACTGCTGATCATAACTAAATCAATATTTTAAATCCTTACAGACTAATCCATGTCGAGAATTAACTTAACAGACTGGTTCTTCTACTATAAAAGGCTCATTTCAGTCAAGCCATGATCTCTGTCCTAGAGAGCAAGAACTGCATATTATCAAATTTTGGCCTCATCAATAGCACTGAGCATAGAGCTCAGAATACAAGAGGTGCCTAAAAAATGTTATCTTTCAGTGACACATATATAATACTTATTCCTTCCTCTAAAATTCCTTAAGAATCTCACCTCCTCACCTTTCATTTTAGTACAAGGTATATAAAGGAGCTTAATCAATACTTGTTGATTTTCTCTAATAAAAGGGAGCAATACCCAAAGGATAGGAGTTACATTAATCCTAAGTAATCACCAACTATTACCATATGAAACTATATACAAGAAAAAGTCACAGAGAATTAAATGATATGAACACTTACCTGGAAAATGTTTCTTCTGGCAAACATTTGACTTGTTTCAATTCACTTTGATCTTCTGGTGTTGGCAAGCTACTACCTCCATCTCTTAATTTTTTAATTATCTGACACGAGATTAGATAAGGAGAGAAAGAGAGCTCCTGGATCCGAGAAAGAACAATGTCTTCCGTTGACTGGGATATAAGTACTCTCAGAATAGCTAGGATGCCTGATATCCACAACTGAACAGTACTCACTGATGCCTAAAGAGGAAAGAATAGAAACTTTATAACACAAAATTATAAATAGCAAGAAAAAAAAGATAAAGTAAATTTGTAGTATTCTTCCACTACTATCTTATGAAGAGAAATTGCTTACTTTTATACTATTTGCAAATAACTGCTTAAATTCTCATAATAATTGTAATTTACACTGAACTAACAACTAACTCATACTTATATGGCACTTTCATCATAATGTCCTGATGAAATAGGTAATATGTGTACCCTCTTTACAAATGAGGACAGAGTCTCAGTGCAGGGAAGGGGCCTGCCCAAGTTTACATAGCTAGTAAATTTTGGAATGAGGATTTGACCCCAGTCTCCAGACTTAGGAGAATTTCAGTATATCAATAATGAAATATCTTGTATACTCACCATTGTATTGGGAGTAATGAACATACTTCGTAAAAGCATGTCTACAGGACGGAGGGAAGAAGGAGCCAATATTTCAAATAAAGTGTTTAATACTCCAAGAGCTTCATGAGAATCAATATGCATCTGTAAAAATCAACTATTATAAGACTCTATACATGTCAACTGACAATGCTACAAAAATCAGTCTACAAAAAAACCATTCACATAAGAAAGACAAGAATAATTCAATTTCTCTATTTTTCAAGTTTCCAATTTTCTTATTACTGAATTGAGTTAAATATAGGTCATGCCTGAATATCAGCTCTATTCCTGAAATGAAACTTACATGAAATTCAGAGATAGATAAACATATCTATGAAGAAAAATAACCTGATCAAACACTGTATTCAAATTTTGAGATATACTTAGAGTGAAAATGAAACCTATAGTAAGATCAAGAGGATAATAACAACAAAGCATGTAGAATATTTAGCATTAAATGTAAATTGAGCAATGTGTCAAGACATTCTGTGAAAAAGTTAAGTGATCTCTTCAACTGAGTGACCTGTAACGGTATAGTAACAACATTGAAATAAATATTTTGGACGTTAAACTTATGTCAAGGAATTTAATTCCTAATTTGGAATCTGACCACCTATCATAAATCCAATTCTTTAATTCAAATCTTCCTTCCTACTGTGAAAAAATGTTACACAACAAAGATGGGAATAAAATTCTGGAAATAGCTACTAATCTATCAGAAACCTAGTTCAAATGATCAGCTCAACAATTTTTAAACTGCTAAGTCTCAATTATTCACCACAGACCAGGGCTGTTCTTCTCCCTTCTTGTCTATATGGTCTCAAGACAAGAACATGACTCATGCCTGAGGCTAAGTAAAGTGGACAGAGAAAACACCAAAGTAAATACGTAAGCTTTTGAATTCATCCAAATGCTAATCTATTGCTTCACACTGTAAGAATTCTTCTTTCTTCTGTTGTTTCAGATAATAATATGATTAAGCTACTGTCATTATTGACAGAATACTTCAGTCTATATGCAACATAAAACTTAACTTGACTGGCTGCATTACACAAGCCAGCCCTGAAGGGAAAATGAAGACTTGGTTAATCTCTTTGACTATTTAATAGCCTGATGTGTCACCCTTTACTGTGAACAAGCTCACAATCACAGCAGTGTTGATGAAAGGGCTGCTATAATACTTGCTTTGTACACTGAAATGGTATTTATCCTTTTTTATTAGGGGGAGATGTCATTTTTAGATCTTCTGCCTGAAATGGCCTGCACACTCTTCTTTACCTGTTGGAATGTTTACCCATCTAGCAAGTCTAACTCAAATGCCATCTCTTCCATGAAGCTAACGAATGTTAGATAGTGTATTTTCCTTTTAAATGAATACCTAGCTGAGAGGAAAAAAACCCCCAATATTCTAATGGAAGTAACAAAATGATCAACACAAACTTAGACATGTCTTACTTCCCCATACACAACACTCCATCTCCTATCTGTACCTTTACATCAAACTTTCTAGATGCCTAGAACACCTCTCCTTGTCTCTCTCATAAAGGCCTTCACTTCCTTAAAAATGTAGGCTAAAGCCTTTCCTAATCCTCTAAGCTGTTAGTGCCCTCACTTCCAAACTATTCTGTACTTAACTATTTTTTCTTTATATGTATTTCACTTTATATTTATGGTGTGAATATTTAAATTTGAATTTGCTGTCTCCCCAAGATGTAAGCTCCTTACAAGTATCATTATTTGTACTCATATCCATCCCTAGGCAGTGCCTAGAACATAGACAGTGATTAATAAATGACTAGCAGATTAATTAGTCAATATGAAAACTGATAACAATAGATCACCTTCTACAAGAAAAGCAGCACCACTCAAAAAAATATACTGCATTACATGATTAATATGGAAATATATTATATATTACTTCACATGTATAATTGATGTCATATTGCCTGCCTTCTCAATAGGTCAGGGAGGAGCTAGAGCAGTGGTTCTCAACCTGTGGGTTATGTTCAGTTTGTAACAATGAAAATACATCCTCCATATCAGATATTTACATTATGATTCATAACAGTAGCAAAATTACAGTTATGAAGTAGCAACGAAAATTCTTTTATGGTTGGGGGTCACCACAACATGAGGAACTGTATTAAAGGGTCGCGGCCTTTGGAAGGTTGAGAACCACTAGGCTAGAGAAAGGGAGAGAATTGGGAAATGAAAATTTTTTTAAAAGAATGTTAAAATAAAGTACAATTATAAAATATATGTATATATTGCATTATTAACTCCTAGCAATTAAAATGTTTTGAACACAAACCTGTTGTTTTGCTAACATTGGGAGAATGATATCAGCTATTTGTCGAGATAATCTCTTCCATTTGTCTTCATTCTCCTTGTGACACTGCTGGAGGACTAGGATGAACATCTCTAATACCTTAAGAAGTATTTTTGTACAGTTAATAAATCTGAACAGTACAAATAGTTTACTGCTACACGTAATTATTACACTTTGGCACATTATTAATAACAATGAAGAAACATCAGGATATGAAAACTACCAAAAATTCATGTAGTTAAAAGGGCAATGGAAAGAATCAGGGGAAACAAGCAAGCAGCTGGAGATTATTAAGAATGACTGTCACTCAAATACTGGCTTAAAAGACATCATCAAGGAGTTTTTGACAGGAAACGAATATGGGTAAATCATAAGTAGACAATCTTAGGGCTGGAGTGGCCTACCTTTAAACACTCTCCAGCTTAGCAGTCTCTCCTCCAAAATGCGGTGCCCAGCAATAAATATGAAGTCCCCTTAAATACTACCAATTAGAAGTGATTTCTTCCTCCTCTGAATATCCAAATCTTTCTTCTAACCGGTCATACAGCACTGCTTGCATTATAGTTTTTTTATGTACATTCCTTAAATTACCTAAACAGACTGTAATCATGATCACAGGAACCAATTCTCATTCATCTTTGCATTACTTATTCAGGGGGCCTAGTATATGATATTCAATGACAGATTATTAAACTGAAAAGTATCATATATATGTACTCTTTTATGTACTATGTAAATCATAATAGGTTCAAAATAAATGCTCATTGACATCTAAATGACCAAAAAGGTAATTAAAATTAAAAAATTTTAATAACACCATATGGCACATTCCTCTCACCTGATGGTACTGAATAAGTCTTAATAACATAGACACAACCACCTCTTTTTGTGTCTCCAGCTCTTTTCCAGCATCTGCTTTGTTTGTTCCTCTTAACACAAAGAGATCATGAACTATGGGCTGCAGCGCTGGTATGGCTGAGAAAATAAAGATGTACAAATGGAGAGATATACAAGAAATCTTCTTCAAGGTAACTTTAAAAGAATTTTCCAAGAAACAAAAAAATAAATAAAACTTCATTCTACTTTGTTACTTTGGTTCTACAAAAGTCAAATCAAAGTTTCCAAACTGGCTATTTTTGCCCCTGCTACCATACCATCACAGAAAGCTAAGAATTTTTAAAACCAAATACTAGTGGTTTGATAAAAGCTTTTGAAGAAAGTATTAGAATTTTCATAGTAACTTTAAAAAAATATATAGTAAATTAAAACCTAAAATTCTCTGAAAAAAAATCTGTAACAAAAACAACAGACTTCTGTGTCTTCTACATTACTTATTTAAAGTTTCAGATGAAAAGACTGCATGCCACATAAGTCCAAATTCAATACAATCAACATAGATATGTTACAAGTATAATTATTTAAACATAATATTATATTAGATAATGGACTTTTCCAAGTATTTGCTACATACACTATAATCAAAATAACCACAACCAAATGAAATAAACTGTATTTATCAAGTGCTTTTCATCAAAGATGTCAAAATGTTTTAGTATTAATGATATAAAACACAATATTATGTTTTTATATAAGCTGTTTGAAAGTAATAAGATCCATTAAGCTAACTTAACAATGATACACTAACCTCCCACCCCCAAGTTCAAAATAAGACAAGTGCAATCACATAACTACAGTACAACTCTTAGTTAAAGAAGATGATTCCCATTTCAACTGTTCACACATCTCTGACCTTTCTTATGAACTACTTCTAATGTGAATTATATTGATTTTTAAGTACATGTCTCATCTCCCTACTAACCTATAAGATCCTTAAGGGTGGGGGACTGTATTGGTTTTCATGTTTGCATTCTCAGTACCTGATACAGTGCATTATACATGAATGTATTTAATACATATGTGCTTTTGAAGTGAATTCCCAAAGGGGAATCTCACACAAGATGTGAGTCCATGGGGAAAAAGTGTGATTTCAATCTATTTTTAAGCAACATTTCTCCTTGGATCAGCCACAAGACCAAACTTAAGGGTTATGCTTAATAAATTTCTGCTAGTAAGTATATGGAAAGAGCAGGGCTGAAAAAGTAGATCATGACTGAGACAGACTACACCATTAAAGTGTTCTTCAATTACCGTGTGTTACAGCTTTCCTCCCACTGGCCATGATGCCATCACAGAGCTGAATGATTTTAGGAATTCCAATGATCTGCTTCGAGTGATAGCGCTCATAAGACAATAATACTAAGAAGAAAAAGATGTTCGGAATAATTGCTTCTGATTCCCTAGAAACAAAAGACAGTCATTGTGTAGCTTTTTAAACTAAAAAAAATTATCCAAAAGGAAAACTTATTCTTTAAGAGAAAAATACAAATGTCACTTTAGTTCATATTCACTTATTTTGGAAATTAAGTATGAAGAAAAAAGTTTCCTTCACATTTATTAATTTTTATAATAAACTTGTGATTGGCAATACCAATATTACTGAAACCCTACTACCTACAAGTTGTAACAAACATAAATAAAATATTCTCCCTGAAGATAATTCTACCAAAAATACTGTATCTGAATGATAAAAGTAGTAAGCATTGAGAGGCACTGAAGCAGAAGAGATAGACAACTTCAAAATCAGAAAGAGCTGGATTCAAGTCCTCCCACACAAAGCTGTGAGTCCCCTAGGCAAGTCATTAACCTCTTGGGGTTTGAGCTGACAGACAATCTAAGGCTTTAGGTTGCAGAGTTGGTGTCAACCTGCTTTTGTACTGGAAGTTTTCTCAATGGGAGCTCCCTATATCAATAAAATCAGAGACCTAATCCTTTATCTCTATTCCTAATGTTTAATAATCATTACTAATATCAGTAAAATTAGATGTTTCCCTTTCAAAAGACATAACCTTCAGAAAAAAAAAATTCTTTTTCTGAAGAAAAAAGCCCACAATAACAAATACTCACAAATAATGTACCTTGGAATCTATTGATCTAATTATGTGCTTGAAAATATGAAAGAAAAACTGACAACATATGTAGTTACAGTATGCAGAACTGCTTCCAAATAAACCCAAGATCAGTTCTTTTGAAAATAAAAGTATGATGAAAAATTATAATTATACAACAAATATATATTATATAATTATATATAATTATAAATATAATTACACAACAAAATGATAAATTACTAATTTCCTTTTTAAATAAATTGCCAATTCAAAAGTATTTAATAGGAAAAAAGATATTTGCATAGTGCTTTAGGCATCAGTAGATAGGAATTAAATCTGAAATCTCAAAATACTGTTATTACCTAAACTGGCCCACTTCAATGTATTCAAACTGCTTTAACACAAATCCAATAAACACCTATGGACACAAAGATAAAAGGTTAAACATATCAAGCAATAAAATTATACTATAGCATATGTAGTTAGAAAATGAACTATTTGGACTTTTTTCTACATATCTATGTAATTTCATTTAGCAAAATAATTTTTTTGAATGTAGAACTGCTTGCAAATATACTTCAGACTTAAAACTGGTCATTAGAGCTGATTACGTTTGAGAAAATAGTTGAACTAAATAAGTTAAAAAACAACGTGTGGTTAAAGATTAATAGATTAATGGAACTGAATTCTATATGATGAATGGTGGTAGCTTCTTAAAGACTGTTAGCAGAATGGCACAACTGTGATTATGGTGTAGGCAGCTGCCTTGGTTTCTATGCTATAGTTGATCCAATAGAAAAAAGGAAAGCACAAGAATTCAAACAGTTTTATAATAAATTCTAACACTCTCAAGTAGAAAGAGTTCCCAAAGACAGTTAAAAGCAATTAAAGAAAATAAAAGTCATTATCAAAGAGATTAAAAGTAGCTAGCAAGAGGGTTCCCTGGGGCATAGAGTTCCCTAAAGAAGTCCTAAAGACTTCTTTCATATTTTTCCAGACCTAAAGGCTGAGACAGACTGCACCTCAATCAACATAGGAGGAAATTTAATCCCAACTTCCCCAGGTGAGGAATAATGATTCTTTCACAATAAATGATGAAGAAACAAAGGTTATGAGAACATATTTTGCCCAATTATATACTAATAAAACTAACAACTTAATTGGAATGGACAAATACTTGGGAAAATATAAAATACCAAGATGAGCAGAACAATAAATAGGATTTTAAATAACCGAATATTAGAAAAGGAAATTGAGTGAAAAAAAAATTTTTTTAATTACTTTCAAGCTGAAAGTAAATTCTACCATTATAAGATTACTTAGCTCCCACTGAGAAAATAGGAAGAGAATGATTACGATTAAATGTCCATAATGTGCTAGGCTCTGTGCTAAGAGCTTCACAAATATTATTCCTCTTGCTTTCCTTTTTTTAAAATTTTTTAAATTTAGTATTTTACTTTTCCCCAGTTTCATGTAGAAACAATTTTTAACATTCATTTTTAAAACTGAGTTCCAAATTCTCTCCCTTCTTCCCTCCCTACACCCCCCTCCTCAAATGAGAAGGCAAGTAAGTCAATATAGGCTATACATATGTAGTCATGCAAAACATTTCCATAATAATGATGTTGTAAAAGAAAACACAGACAAAAAAACTCAAGAAAAATAAAGTTTAAAAAAATGTATGCTTCAACCTGTATTCAGACACCATCAGTTCCTTCTCTGGGGATTGAAAGTATTTTTCATACTAAATCCTTCAGAGTTGTCATGGATTGTTATATTGCTGGGAATAACTAAGTCATTCACAGCTGACTGAGCATTTTACAATATTGCTGTCACTTGTACACAGTACATTTCACTTTGCATCAGCTCAAGCGAGGCTTTCCAGGTTTTTCTGAGAGCATCCTATTCACTATTTCTTATAGCACAATAGTATTCCACAATAATCACATACCACAACTTGTTCAACCATTCCCCAACTGATGGGCATCCACTAAATTTCCAATTCTCTACCCCCAGAAAAGAGCTGCTATAAATATTTTTGCACATATTAGGCCTTTTCCTTTTTTTAAAAATTTCTTTTGGAATACAGACCTAGTTGTGGCATTGCTAGGTCAAGGGATTTGCATGGGGTTTTTTAGCCCTTTGGCATAGTTCCAAATTGCTCTACATAACGGCTGAATCAGTTCACAACTACACCAACAGCACATTAATGTCTCATTTTCCCCACTTTCCCTCCAACGTGACATTTACCTTTTCTGTACTTTTGGCCAATCTAATAGGCATGAAGTAGTAGCTCAGAATTGCTTTAATTTGCATTTCTCTAATCAATAGTGAGTTAGAGCATTTTCTCACATAGTTATAGATAGCTTTGATTAATTCATCTAAAAACTGATCCTATCTTAAGACCACTTATCAATTGAGAAATGGCTCTTATTTTTAAAAATTTGACACGGTCCTCGGTCCTCTATATGTTTGAGAAATGGGGCCTATGACAGAGACACTTGCTTCAACATTTTTTCAGTTGCTATAGCTAATTGTGTTTCCCTCCATCCTACCTTCCCTCATTTATTCTATTATCTCTCTCCTTTCATACTGTCCCTCCTCGAAGGTGATTTGTTTCTGGCTTCTCCATCCTGCAATCTGTCCCCCCTTATCCCTTTCTCCCTCCTACTTTCCTCTAGGGTAAGATAGATTTCTATACCCAAGTGATTGCGTATGTTATTCCCTCTTTGAACCAATTTCAATGAGAGTAAGGTTCACTCACTCCCCCTCAACCTCCCATCTCTTCTCCTCCTCTGTAGAAGCTTTTTTTTTTTTTACCTCTTTTATATGAGATAATTTATTTCATTCTACCTCTCTTTTCTGTTTCTCCCAGTACATTACTCTCTCTCATCCTGTAATTTTACTTTTTAGATATCATCCCTTCATAATCAAGTCTCACCTATGTCCTCTGTCTATATATACTTCTTCTAACTACCCTAATAATTGAGAAAGGTCTTATGAGTTACAAATATCATCTTCCTATGTAAGAATGTAAACAACTTAAACTTAATAAGTCCCTTATGATTTTCCTTTCCTGTTTACCTTTTTTATGCTTCTATTGAATCCTATTTGGAAGTGAAATTTTCTATTCAGCTCTGGTCTTTTCATCAAGAATGCTTGAAAGTCCTTTATCTCATTGAATATTGATTTTTTTCCCTTGAAGGATTATACTCTATTTTGCTGAGTAGTGATTCTTGGTTGTAATTCTAGTTCCTGTGCCCTCTGCAATATCATATTCCAAGCCCTCTGATCCTTTAATGTAGAAGCTGTTAAGTCTTGGGTTATTCTGACTATGACTCTACCACACTTGAATTTTTTATTTCTGAGTATTGAAAGATTTTCTCCTAGACCTGGGAACTCTGGAATTTGGCTATAATATTCCTGGTAGTTTTCATTTTGGGATCTCTTTCAGGAGGTGATTGGTGGATTCTTTCAATTTTTTTTTTACCTTCTGGTTCTAGAATCTCAGGGCAGTTTTCTTTGATAATTTCTGGAAAGATCATGTGTAGGCTCTTTTTTTGTGATCAAGGCTTTGAGATAGTCCAATAATTTTAAATGATCTCTCCTGGATCTATTTTCCAGGTCAGTTGTTTTTCCAATGAGATATTTCACACTGTCTTCTTTTTTTTTTTTTTTTAATTCTTTTGGTTTTGTTTTATTGTTTCTTTTGGGGTTTCTTTCAGGAGTTGATCAGTGGATTCTTTCAATTTCTATTTTACCCTCTGGTTCTAGAATATCAGGGCAGTTTTCCTTGAAAATTTCTTGAAAGATCAGAGTCTTTTTTTTTTTTATCATGGCATTCAGGTAGTCCAATAATATTTAAATGATCTCTCCTGGATCTATTTTCCAGATAAGCTGCTTTTCTCATAAAATCATTAGCTTCCATTTGTAACATTCTAATTTTTAATGAATTATTTTTTTCAGCAAAATTTTGGACCTCCTTTTCCATTTGGCCAATATAACTTTTTAAGGCATTTTTCTCCTCACTGGCTTTTTGGACATCTTTTACCATTTGAGAATGATAAGCCAACATCTTTAATAAATATCAATAAAAATTTTTAACTATCTAGACACTTCAAAAATGATATATAGTAAAATGAGATCAGATTTAAATCAGGGATGAAAAGAGTTAATTATTAAGATCAATGCTGGGAAAACTATAAACATAACAGACCATACTAATAACAAGAATTATTCTGTCCTACTTCTGCTAAAAATATTAAAAAGACCTTTCCTTGATATGGTCAAAAGTATCTATCTAAAGCCAAGAGACAGCATGTAATGGAGATAACTAGATAAATATCTTTCCAAAGATATCAGAGTAAAGAAATGATGTGCATTATCACCATTATTATTTGATATAGAATAGCAAGAAGAGAGAGAAAAAAATTCCATTTCAAATAATTACAGAATGTATAAAATAAGTGGGAGTCTAGCTACCAAAAAACACAAGAGTAGTAGTAAAATACAACTACAAAGTACTGCTTATAAAAATACTGAACTAAATAATGGGGAAAATAGTGATTGCTCATGGGAACAGAACAAGTTAATATTACAAAAATGATCATACTACATAAATTAATTGACTTCTTCAATGCCACATAAAATGCCAAAAGATTACTCTGCAGAACTAGAGGAAATAATAAAAATCCTATAGAAACAGAAAAGGTCAAGAATCTCATGGGAAATAAAAAGTAACAAAAACAAAAGGGGTCTAGCAGTATCAGATTTCAAACTACACTATAAAGCAGTAATTGGCAAAACAATTTGGTATGGGTTTAAAAACAGAGAGATTGATTAGTTAAATAAGAGCAGCTACATGGAATAACGAATAATATGTATCTCCTCCATTAATTATTAAACACAAACACCACAGCTACTGGAATAAGGACTCTCACTATGTGACAAAAACTTCTGGGAAAACTGAACAGCCATATGGGATTAAATTTTGACCAAAAATTCACATTTTATATACCAAGATAGGCTATAGATGGACACATAATCTAAATAAATATGAAAGGTCACATCAAAAACAAATTCTATAAGCAAGGAAAAAAATTATCTGGCAAAATTAAGGAAAGAACAAGTTTATGATGTAAAATTTAAAAAATTTTTGCACAAATACAAGATTAAAAGGGAAAGAATCAATTCTCAAGGAGAAGAAATCCACCTACTTTATAGGCATATGAAAAAATTTTCCAAATTGTTACTTATTAGAAGAATGCAAATTAAAACAATTCTGAGATTCTACCTCATACTCATCAGAGTACTAAAGATGACAAAAACAAAAAATTGATAAATGGTGGAGGCAAAATTATGTACTGCAAGTGAACCTGTGAATGGGCATAACCATTCTAAAAAGTAATTTAGATTTATACACAAAAAAATTATTAAACAGTGAATTACCTAACTATACAACTGAAAGGCCCATGCCAAAAAATGATCAAAGAAAACAGGTAAAGATCCAATATGTAAAAAATATGTACAATATCTTTTTAAAAATTCTAACTTATTTTCAGTTCTGAATTCTCTCTCACCTCCCCCTTCTCTACTTTTGAAGATGTTTGAATTAAAAAGCCAAGAAAATAAAACTCATTACAAAATGTAGAGTCAAACAAAACAGATTCCTACATTACCCAAGTCTAAAAGTGTGTGTGTGTGTGCGTGCACGCACGCACACACAAACATGCATGGGAGCATACACATACACTTACATAGTGTGTCTTCTGATTCATTCTCTTCTTGATTTGGAGGTGGATAGCTTACTTCACCATAAATCCTCCAAAACTGTGGTTGGTTCATTCTGCTGATTAGAGTTCCTAAGTCTTTCAAAGTTTCAAGTCTTTAAAGTATTGCTATTCATATGAGTCTTCTCAGGTTTTTCTAAAACAATCTCCTTTATCACTTCTTACTATACAGTAACACTCCATCATATCCATAATAATATAACTTGTTTTCCCATTCCCCAATAGAGGAGATCCTTTAAATTTCAAATTCTTTGCCACCATGAAAAGAACTTCTATAAATATTTTTGCACATTATGCATCCATTTCCTCCTTCTTTGATCTCTTCAGGGTATAATCATAGTGGCAGTATCACTGGATCAAAGGCTATGAACAGTTCAATAGTTTTCAAGAATAGTTCCAAATCACATTCCAGAATTGCTGAAGCAGTTCACAGTTCCACCGTAAGAACTATGTTCAATACAAAGACTACCCATGATTCCCAAAGGACAAATGAGGAAACATACTGTCTTCTTCCAGAGAGAGTGCTGATAGATTTAGGATGCAAAATATGATACATGTATTTTTGTATGTAGTTAGGGAGGGAATCTGTTTTGCTTGACTATACCTTTTGATTACAAAGAATTTTTCTTTTTTCCACAGTCATGGAATAGTGCAAGCAATTCCAGATAAGATCACTCTAGTATTAGTTTTATTTAATCTTTTTACCGTGTTACATAGGCCTTCTCACAGAGTGAGGGTAATCTGTAAATATCTCTAATATAAAAACAAAACATCAATAAAAATTTTTAAAAGGAATATTGTTCAATAAATTCAAAGATGACAACCGCTATGGTAAGGACTCGTGACTTAATGGTCTTAATTTCCAATTCTGTAGGTCTTTCCTCAGTCCTAACGCTTCTTGAACTATGTGCTCCATTTGACACTACTGACTACCTTTTCCTCCCGAATGCTTACTCTCTCCTTTCTAGGTCTTCATGATACTCTATTCTTGTGATTCTTCCACTTGTCTGACCCCTCTTTTTCAGTAGGCTTATCATCCCTATGCCATCCCCTTAGAAGCATTCCCCAAAGTTCTGCCCTAGACCCTCTTCCCTTTTTCTTCAATACACTCTCGCTCAATAATTTCATCAGCTCCAATGGGTTTTAACTATCATCTCTATGTAGATGACTTCCAGATCTATATATACAGATCCAGTCATTCAGTATCCACATTAACAATTGTGTGTTCAACATTTCAAACAGATGTCCCTGAGAAATCCTAAACTAAGCATGTGAAACTGAACTTATTACCTCTCTCCTTAAAGCCTCTCCTTTTCCAAACTTCCTATTAATGTACAAGGAATCAACATCTTTTCAGCCTTCCAGGTTTGTAATCTCAGAATTATCCTCAACTCTCTAATACATTTGATGTATAATATTGGGCACTGCAATGATTAATATTTGTATCTTATGTTTGTATTAAGAAGTAAGTTCCACAAAGGAAGGGACTAGTCTTAACTAAATATTGTATCTCCTGCAGTGTCTAGCACAGTGCTCAGAATATAGTGGGTACTTAACAAACATTATTAAATGAAAGAATTACTATACTCATTTTGCACTTAAGGAATATATCTTTGAATTTTGAAAATTATAACAAATAACCAATAGGAAAAATCTTGATCTGATTTTGCAAATACATCCTAAAATTTGACAGAATTTATTTGAAGCTTACAATGAAAACATTCAACAATTTTATAAGTCCTAACTTTGAAGAAAAGAAAATTAGAAGTAGGCAAATAAAAGTTATCTGAAGCACATCAGACTAGTAACAACAAACTATTAAAGGGTACAATCTTCCTAAGACAGTTTTAGTGTCTCATAAAAATACTTTTTATTGAATTATAAACAGATACAAAGTGAAGAAACTTGGAATATAAAAGTGACCAACCTGATCAGAATCCAGAAGACAGTAGTTAACTCGTAATTGGACCAGCTGTGCCAGTAAGTCTAGAACCTGTCTCTGCAACTGTACAGATGTTGTTGTGGTATATTGTTTTAAAGCCTTGATGACAAGAGGCTCAAATAAACGAATGTGATTGTGAATAGCATTCTAGTTAAAAAAAAAAAAAGACAGCATTATTTATACTAGACCCTTCAAATCAAAACAATGACAGCCACATTTAAATTTTTCTAGGTTCAAAAACACTTTTTTGAATACAATGTAAGGAAAGGAGAAAATTATTAAGTACTTAGAACGAATAGATGAATGGATCAATGAATGGATAAATAAAAGAATTCATGCATGAATGAAAAGCATTGATTAAGCATGTTTTATGTTCCCAGCACTGTGCTAAGTACTAGAGCTACAGGTAGAAAAAAATCAAAACTGCCTTTGTCCTCAGGAAGCTCACTTAATAATTAGGTGAGTCAATACATAAAAGACGGTTTCAGCTACAGAGCAGATGAAAAGAAGGGTGATACAGTATATAGCAGAAAAAGCTGGCCATCAAGACAGATGACCTCATGAATCCTGTGGACATGGAGAATACTGCAAATGGTGCCTGACAAATGACTGTTGAAAAGAGGTTGGTGGGACCAAGGGTCAGAGTAAGAATAACAACCACCACCACCACTAGCAAAAGAGCAGTTGGCGTTTATATACTGCTTTAAGATTTGCAAAGTACCTTATAAATATTATCTCTTTTGATCTTTACAACGACTCTGTGCTATCAATATCTGCATTTTGACAAATGAAGAAACTAAGATAGATAGAGGGGTTCCATAACTAGTAAGGGTCTGGGGCCAAGGGTCTGGACTCCAAGTCCAGAGTGTCAGTCACTGCTTCACTCACCTACCTAGAGTACAGTGGAGTTATCTCAGGCAGAAGATGGAAGGGGGTCAAGGATTTTCAGTATCCAGGGTAGAGAACACATCTGGCTCTTACTGGAAACTAAACAATGGTAGTTTGAGGCAGGCTAGGTGAGGGGTTCCCCAAAGTCTAACCTGCTGATCCAATTAGGAGCCTCAGTATTGAGAAGCCCCAGTACTCACTCATATACCATTTAAAAAACAATATTATGTACTTACCTTGTCTGCACGGTGTTTTGTCACACTTGTAAGGTTGGTTTTCAACTGCGTAGACACTTTTTGGAGCACATCAAACCACCTTTTTAAAAAAAAAAACACTTTAAACAAAGAAATACTCTCAAAAAAAAGTTCTGAACTCATCAAGCAATATGTTAAAAGTCCATATTTGTAGAGACAATTCAGGTGCATAGATAATTTTCACAAAAATCCAGAAAAATAAGAAATCCAAGGATTACTGTCACCATTATAGAAATGAGGAAAGAAGGTGATGCTGCTAAAAAATGACTGAGCTAGTATTCACATTTAAGTCCTCTGATCCATATTCTGTGCTCTTTCTCTACTCCCCACTACCTCCTTCCCTATTTTGGGTTCAACATCACAGTGATGGGATTTTATTTCTTAAAACCAGAATTATGGTTTCACTGGTATAAGTAATTCCCAGTAAGGCATCTCCCCCTTTTCCCCTCCTCAACACAAATCAGAACCTAGAGTAGTTGCAGAGTACAATTTACAGTCTTAAGAGAGTTTAAGTAATTTTGCTCAGTTGTTACAGTCTTGCCCAACTCTTTGTAACTGCATTGAGGGTTTTCTTGGACATCTCCTTCTGCAACTCATTTTATAGATGAGAAAACTGAGGCAAGCAGGGTTATGTGATTTGTTTAGCGTCACATAGCTAGTAAGCGTCTGAGGTCAAATTTGAACTCAAGAAGATGAGTCTTCCTGATTTCAGGTCCCACACTCTATCCATGATGCTACCTAGCTGCCCCTTTAAGTAATCTACACAAAATCAAAGAGTAAATTTCTATCAGGCGAGGGGAGACTTAAAACAGGTCTTCCTGTCTACAAGTCAGCTACCCACTACAACATCCTGCCATCCACACTAAAAAAGTCCTTTATTATAATCATTAAAAATATTATGATTTCTTAAACTGTGAATTATAAAACTTATATCTGACAGAATAAGGTTCTAGATCTCCTAACCCCTACTTCAATGCACCAAACCACTGAAAAGAAGAAAAACAAGTTATTTTTACCAAAATAAACTAATTAGATTATGACCTCCTTGTGGGCAGGAACTGTTTCTTACACCTTCTTGTAGACGCTGAACTTAGCATGGTGCCTGACACATAGCAGTAGCTTAATAAATGTTTAATGACTGACATAATTTGATTTGCTTTTCAAATTTCTACTGAATTTCAAGGCAAAATTAGTCAATTAAAATATAATAGGAAATAGATTATGGATTGTACTAAAACACAAATCACATGAATTTCCTGGTCTGGTCTTATTTTAATGATTTAACTATTAAATACATCTAAAATTATCATCCACATCATATATAATAAGCTCCCTATAAATAAAAAGACAAGATGGACCAGTGGAGCGGTGAAATTAATGAAGTTGGTGTCACAAGATCAGATTTCAGATGCTGGCCCTGTCACTAGTCATTTGACCATAGCAAGTAAGTACACATCTCAGGGGAGCTTTTTTTCTAATCTTTTAGAAATGGAGATAATATTTTCAATACTACTTCTTTACAAAGTTATTTTAAGGAAAACTATTTGTAACCTATAACTCACTACAAAGAGACAGTAGACAAAGGAGACAATGCTGGCCTGAGACACAAAAGACCTGGGGTAAACATAGCCCCTCTGACACATACTAGCTGTGTGACCCTGAGTAGTTTGTTTAATATCTCAGCATATGCAGGCAACTCTCTAAGAGTATCAATTTCAGTCCAGCTGCCAATCTGCACTGGGGGGTTGGGGGGTGGGGAGTATCATAATCAGGAGTTGCCAACATGAATGAATTATAGGCTTGGATCAAAAGTTCTATATAAATGTTAGCTGCTATTATGACTACAAGATGACGTGGATTTCTTTTAGTATATCTCCTATGCAAAATGCATTGTGTTAAAACACCAGGTATATAAAAAGGCATCATAAATGAATGGGGAGAGAATGTTCCTTCAAATGTTTCTATATACTAGGTGAATGTTATGTTACATAGAATGTTGTACCTCTATCTTGGTTTCTTTATCAGACATGTGCAACCAGTATAATATAACATAACATCACATAAAAATGTTAAGACACTGGAAATTGAAAACTCCACATAATTTCAATATGTTGAAACAGCTTTCTTATACCTTTGATTAATATCAAAGGTATATAATAAGTACTTAAGTATTATTCCAAGATCTTGCAAGTTTAATAAAGGACACGACAATAGCTCCACTACAGCCCTACTCTACAAACTCTCTGTGGCATGGAGATGATCCTTGAGCCTCTGATAATAAAGCCTAAACTCTGGTTGGTTCTAACAATCCAGAAAGGCTTTCAGACACTTATTAGAGTAGAAAGGACAATAAAAATGGTAGATGTTTGGACAGGGTGGGGCATTGGGGAAAGTGATGGTATATTATGTGGAGAAAAGAGGTATGTTAATGAATTACTGGTCGAGCACTAAATTGGGTCAACAATTCTGGATAACAATTTACAATTATACCCTAGAAGTCATTAAATTGTATATGTCTTTAATCCTGTGATACCACTAGCTAGTATATAGTACAAAGACATGTAAGACAGAGGTAAAAGTACTATTTATACAAAAACTGTATAGCAGCATTTCTTTTAGGAGCAAAGAATGGAAATAAAGAGTCTGCCCACTGATTTTAGTGTATGAATATAATAGAATATTACTGTACCATAAGAAACAATGAATATGAAGGATTCTAAGCAACTTCAGAAGACTTGTACAAAATGATGTAGTCGAAAGTATGCAGAAGAGAAAAAACTATATGTGGATCACAATAATGTAAAGGACCACGATAACAGAGAAAAATAGTAAGAGCTTTGGAACTTTGATGAATGCAGTGTCCAATCATGATTCCAGAACGTTGCTGGTAAACTCCAAGTGTGGGATGAAGCATGTATTTTCAGACATGGACAATGTATCAGTTTGTTTTGTTTGACTACACTTAATTGGTAGGGGTGAAGGTTCTATTTGAGAGAGAAGGCAGTCAGAAATGACAGTGATATAAAAAAAGAGAATAAAAACATATTTTTTGAAAAGACTTGTGAGAAAAATCATCTGAAGACCAGCCTAAGTTTGAAGAAGCTTTTTGACAAAGAAAGAGCTGGCCAAAATCTGATGTAAATTTTTAGCCAAAGTAACTCATGAAGACCAAGAAACTGATGCAATTTCCATCAATGAAGAAGTGCCTTCACAAATAAAATCACAGCTTCTTGAAATATGACAATAATTGTACAGAAGACACAAAATGTACTTGGAATCAGAAAATCAAGTCTCAACTCTAACACTTCCTAGCTATGTGACCTTAAGAAATGCTCCTCATCTTCAAGGATCAGTTTCCCACACTGGAAAAATAGGAATAAAGATACTTCTACTTACCTTAAAGATTAGCCACATACACACACACACACACACACACACACACACACACAAATCTAAGATATTATTCTATTATTCTTATAGCTTATTGTGAAAAAATTGTTGTTACCCAGAAGTGTCATGTTCTTGCTCTGCCTGGACCATATTCCTCAAACTAGCATCAGCCAAGGCCTGTGTAAAGTGCGTATATGGTGCCATGAAGCAGTAATGATAAAGGCCAGGACGCAAGCTAGAAGAACCCAAACGCTGGGCTTTTCCTTGAGATTTGCTGGGTTTGGAAGATAAGCCATCATACTGTGATGCCAGATTTGTCCCAAACAGAGTCTTCAACAACTAAGGGAAAATAACAAAAACCAAAATTAATACTTTCTATAATATCCTCAAGCTTGACACCTTAAAGTCCCTCTCCCCATTCCAAAAGTATGTAAATCATCCCTGAGTATATTATAGCAAAGAATCATTTACCTAGTTAGTATGTCTCTTTTATAAACGATCCAACCAAAAAAAGACTACTCAAACCTTGAATTGAGCAGTATAACTACAAAGCAGACTTCACTTTCCCCTTAAATCTCTATGTGAATTTAAGGGCTCATTCTTTCAAACAAAATTTTTATGTTTTCAGGCTCTAGTGCAGCCTTATTTTACCCTGCAGTGTGAGGCTCACAAAGGGAAGTGTGTAGAACATCTATTCTTAGCCCAAATCAGTTTTGTTGATTTTCTTAGGGACCTATAAACACTGCTCAATCAGTAAGCATTTATTAGGTGTCTACTAGTAACAAGCACTGTGCTAGACACTAGAGACACAAAGACAAAAGCAAAACAATCTGTGGCTTGAAGGAGCTTATAGTTTATCAAGGAGACAACACGTACAAACAGAAATAAAAGAGACACAAGGTGATTTTAGGAAGGAAGGCATTAGCAAGTAAGGGTTTTACTAACCTCTAAACTATAGTCTCACACACAGTGTCTTTTATTCAGATTCAGTTACCCCTTAATCAATCTCCTTGAAGAGGCCTTAGGATTATATGCCTTTAAATAGGTATAACACAGTCAATTCATATAACAAAATTGAAGTCTGACATTTAACTGTCTACCTCAGGCCATCTCTGTGCCAACTGCCCTGCAGCTACTTCAGATCACTGGACTTCCAAAGATTGTGGACAGAAGAAATTAATCCATTCAACTGTTGAATTCCTGCCCTGGGAAGAAGTTGTCCTAACTGGTGAGTAAAAGCCAACTCATTTATCCTACTCTATTTAGCCAGTGCTAGACCAGACAATGTTTCACATCTTATCCAAACCAGCTTCATTTCCACCATACACACATCCCACCCAGAATGCTCCTTCCTGCCTCCAAACACAAATGTTCCAACTCCTGCTACGGTCACATTCCACTAATGAAAACTGGTTTTAAGTCCAAACTTCTCATCCAAAAGCTACTGGGGAACCATATCCTTTGTACCCACCTGACAACGAATCCCCTCAGGTGGTCCCATTCCCAAACATAGTAGAAGTAAAAGCAATTAAACTACAAGCCTGCTGATAAAATACTGGGTAAACACAGACTAAACTGTCTTAGACATAATGGGGTGGCATGAACAAAAGTGAGTTAAAGTTCTTTTAGCTCTCCTAAAGCTAACAGTAACCAGAAGGCTGATAGCAAAGAGAAGCCCAAGAGTGTGTCAGAAAAGAAATGGATGGGGATAAAAGTAGATGATAAGAAGAAGAAATATTTTTAAAAGAATGAGAAGAAAAAGAAGGATCAACACTAGAAAAATTACAGGGAAAAGGGGGGTAAAGTGTTAAACTAAGCAAGACTAATTCATTAACTCTCTATTAGTTAAATGGTTGTGCTTATATTAGGTCCAAAATTGCCTTGTTGTAATATTTACACATTAATCCTACTCCTAAACTCAAATGCTAAACAGAACAAGTCTAATTTACCTTCCATTTCAAGTGAAAATATTTAAGATACTAAAGTTAATATGCCTTAAGTTTTCTCTCCACCAAGCTAAATATTACTACTTCATTCAACCCGTCTTCATATAGCACAGTGGTTCTCAACCATCCTAATGCCACGACCCTTTAATAGTCATATGTGGCTGTGTCTGCATGTGGGAGGACCCACCTGGAGATGGATAAAGGAGGTTCCTAAGACCATCAGAAATATGTGTTTTCCGATGGTCTTAGGCAACCTCTGTGACCCCTGTGACAGGGTTGTTCAACTCCAAAGGGGTCATGACCCACAGGTTGAGAACCATTGATATAGCAGAATCTTAAAGTCCTTTGCCATTTTGGTACCCTAACTCCGGATGCTCTCAAGCTCATTAATGTCCTTCCTAAAATGCAGCAAATAGAATTGAACATGATATGGTCTGATCATGACAAAGGAAAGGGAGACTATAACTTCCCTTGCTATGGACACGGCATCTCCTTGAAGGAAGTCTAATTATCATATTAGCTTTTTTTGGCTACCACATCCAAGTGCTGATTCATAATGAATATTGTCTTAAAATCTCCCAGAGTTTTTTCACACAAACTGTTATCCAACCATTCTTCTCCCATCTTACAATTGCAGCATTGATTTTTTTGAAATACAGTGTAGGGCTCACTTTTAAATATCATTTTATTAGATCTAGCACAATTATCCAGTATGCCATGATGTTTTAGGATCCTGACTGAGTCATACAAAGAACTATGTAGCCTTTTTAGCTTTGTGTCATCTGAGTATTTGATAAGCATATAATCCAAATCAGGATACTAAAGAACAGCAAAACTGCTGGGAGGAAGTGTAGATTGGGCACTGGTCTTGAAGTTAAGAAGAACTGGGTATGACCCTAGGCAAGTCACTTAAACTTTGTAATTTAGTTTTCTCATCTTTAAAATGAGGGTAAGGTGTTGATCTCAATGATATCCAAGGTTCCCTGCATATATATGGGCACCTATGGTGTTTTAGATCTGAGTTCAACCTCTGGGTGTAACCTTGTTTATGTGTTCATATTCTAGCAGAATTTATAGATGTTTGGGGACTTAGGCAGCATTAAGAATATCAAGTTCATGGGTTTTCTTGCTTGAAGACCAACTGGCTTTGCTGTGTTCCATACCAATGACCTATAAACCATCACCATTCCTAATCAGCTGCCTCCAAAACATAGGCGATTGATCACAGATGTGAGATCAATTCCATAACAAATAACAAATATGAAGAGCCTATGTGCAAGGACTTGTTCTGGATATATAAAGATGAAAATCAACACAATCCTTACTCAACAAGCTTACAACCTAACATGATATGTATATAAGTATGACACAAAAAAAGAAAGAAGAGTAAAAGAAAAAGCAGGCAGCATTTCCTAGGCAAATCATAAATGGAAGGATATATTGTGGGTCCACTGTGGGAAGTTTTTAGGAGGTATAATGATGGGAACTGCTAGAAATAAGATGAAAAGGATATACAATTGGAAAAATCGTCTATATGGAGATTCAGGTAAATTGCCATTTTAACTTGAGAAGGTCATGGGAAAAAGAAGAAAAGATGATATTTGGCTTAATGGTTCAGAAGACAGGAGGGAGTGTTAAGGTCAAAAAGACTGATGGTCACTGGAATAAAAACTACAATAAGGAGAGGAAGAGAGAGAAAAGGGAGAAAGGAAGAGAGAATGAAAGAGAAAGTAGATAAGAGAAGAGGAGAAGGGATGAAGGGGAAGGAGGAGGAGAGGGAAGATAGCATAAATGCCTCCCAGTAATTGGCAAAGGCTTATTATGATTATTAGAGCGTAGACAATTAGATCACAAACAAATGTCCTAAATATACATTCAATCACAGAGAAAAAGAACGTCAAATGAGTTAACTATTAAAGCTTAAGAAAGCAGCCTGAAGTGAATAAGGGAATAGCAGTAATTAAATATCATTAACTATTCAAAGAACACCCATCCCTGGAACAAGCGGTAAGCACTACTAAGGCTATAACCTTTTAGGGGGCTTATCTCTAAGTGAAGTATAATAGTTCACGTTTTTATAGAGCTTTAAGGATTGTAAATTGCTTCACATAAATTATCCCTTCTGATCTTCACAACAAACTTTACAAAAGAAATCGAAACTCAGAAAGATTATATGATTGGCCCAGGGTCACAGTTATTGATTGTCTGGGGCAGGATGTGGACTAGGTTCTTTCAAGTACAGCCCTCTAACCACTACATCAAGCAGCATCTTAATCATGTACCTAACAGCAGAAAATTTCCTCCTACAAACTTTAATTTTACAACTTCACACAGCAGAAGAATTCAGAACTCATGCAGAGCAGTCCTCAAACAATCATCATTCCAGCAGTAATGGGGGTAGAGGGCAAAGGAGAAATGTGGAGGTGAGAAAAGCATATAATTATTTCCTCACCTGTTGAACACAAACAGTAGCCATTGTAGGTTCTCTATTGAAACAGGATTTCAGGTATCCCAAGATTTCTTCAACACACTACATACCCCAAAAAAAAAGCATCAGATGTTATAAATAATGAATATTATCTGCTATTACGATATTCAGCCAGGAATCAAGGGCATAATATATTATATTTGCATCAATCATATTGGCAAATATCACAGGCAAACTAGTCCCATGTCTCCTGCTTCACTGAGTAGAGTCTACTGAACAAGTTTCAAATATGAAATATAGCTAGTATATTAAATTTAGAAAATGTGAAGGAGACTAAAAAGATTAACCATAAACTACAACAGAGAAACACCTTGTGTACAGTTAAGTTTTTAAATATCAGCTGACTGAATGATAACAATGCTTTGATTTCAACACTCAGATGGCTTTGTCACTAATTTGATTACATTATTTTTCCAATGTGTTTTCTGACCACCTGAGAAAACCAAAAAGGGAAGTGAGTAAAGATAACTCCAAGGATTGTATCATAACCTAATATACTTGAACTAACTTGCATAACTGTTCATTTTGCCTACTTATCCCAATCCACCACACCCAATCAAACTAATCAAAAACTCAAAGCTGTTATACTTCATTTTTAATTTTATGAATTCAAAAGTTAAATATTCTTTTGTCATAAAAATCCATGATCTGACTGTCCACAGATACTACCTGAACAACTGTGACTGATTAAAGACTCCCTTTTTAGGAATGCATTGTTACTTTTAAATTCAAGCCAAGAGTCTTCCAATTACAACTGTTCTCACAAATAAATCTAGGACTCTTAAAACTAGTCTATTTTTAATTCTTAATCCTGCCCCTGAAAAAGTTATTTAATCTCTCAATTCCTAGGCAATACTCCAAGACTCTAAGGCGTACAGAAAGTGGCAACCTGCATTCATGGAGGGAGTACTATACCAATGAAATCACAAGTCCTAATTTATCCTTTGTCTCTGTGAAGATCCTTTATAGGCACTGTTGTGAAACACTAATCATGGCACTGAAGCACCCTCCAGTACCAGGATTCAAGTATTTGGGGTTCAGATACTTATTTGAACCTTTTAAGATTAAGTTATGCCATAGAAATGCAGTCTCAACCTCTTCTGCTAACAGAAAAAGAGGAAGACATCCCAATACCCCGTTTTAGGACCCCAACCAGATCAAAAAAAAAAAAAAAAAGTAAGTAGTCTAACAATAGAAGTTTCTATATAATGAGTAATATTAGGAAAAGGGCAAGACAATGGGTTAAATTTAGAAGTCATACATCAAATATCAATTAAGCTAATTTAAATGACTAGAAGTGATAAGATAGCAGGCACATTATTCCCTCATGCTATAAAGGCAATGACTGTAGGAGTTATTAGAAGTAAGGATACTCTCTACATCTCAAAGAAAATTCTTAACCTAAAAATTAAATTTAAATCCTCTAAGACCTAAATTCTATATTGATGTGAAGTATGAATCCAGCTATGCATATTCTTGTATACATAGAGAGGAGTAGTATGTTATAATTGAAGGATGGCTAAATCTGTTCACATATGATTGACCGTGTGGGAGGCATAAATATAGGAGGAGTGTCTGTTCTCTCCATTTCATTTTTTTTACATTTTTTACTCATCTATAAGGCTGAATTTTTTATGAGAAATTTTGGAAAACATCAACTATAGAACTATGAGTATTTCAACAGAACGATTTGAAATAAGCCATGGATCATTAAGAAATTAACTACATACCTTGCCAATATCCTGTAGGGTGGCTAGCTCAAGAATCTGTGAAAGGACATCCAAGGCGGCCCGAAGAAAACCTCCAAACTTTTCATTGCTATTCTGAAGATCCAATGTAACCTTAGAAGATAGGGATAATGTAAGATTATTTACAGGGAAATATTAAAACTAACAAGCAACAGGGGATCAAGAAGATCTGGATTCACATCCCACCTCTTGACATATGCTGGCTATGTGGCCCCAGGCAATTTCCTTAGCCTCTCAGTGCTCTAGGCCACTGTGTAAGGCATTAAGCTGCAGAGAAAGTGCTAACCTGCATGCTTTGGTAGTGGGAGTTTTCTGTGCCAGTGACACAACAGGTGCAGTCCCTAATGCCTAATATTCAGAGCCCTCAAAAATATTCAGTCTCAAAAAGGAGACCTGAAGCTCTTTACATGACCCTGGACAAAGCGCTTCATCATTCTGACCTAAGATTCATCTGTCACTTGTAAAATTAAGTTGTCAGACCAGGAGATCAAACGATATCTGAGGATCCTATCTATGACTTCCTAAAGGTCACAAAACTCTTAAATAATGAAGTTGCAACTAAAATCCATCTCTTCTCATTCTAAGTCCAATGCTGGCTACATGACCTTACCTTCCCACACATAACTGCTACATCTGTAGAGGAAAAGTTTTTGATAAAGTTTCTTAAATATTGAGGGGGATAGCACAGGAATGCCATTACTCTAAAGAGGCTGTTCCCACTCCCCCCTTCTTTCTAAAAAAAAAAAAGTCTTAAAAATATGCCCTAAGCAACATTCTCTAAGGAGGCTGACAAAGCCTGTAACTGATATGAAAAGGTAGCCAATACTTTCTGATCCTTACAGGCAATGATTAGCAACTTTCATGAAGTTTGGACATGCTAGGTCTTTGCTGAAACTTCTTTTTATTCACTATTGCTTCTATGGGGCTTTTTTCCCTTTGTCTTTTTAAAAATCTCATCATTTTCAAAACTGCAAAATTAAGACATTAAAAAGATTTTGCATTCAGAGTTTAAACAAATTCACTGTTAATCAGTTATAGGACCCAACGTGTTTTTATCCTTTTAAGATGACAAGAAGCACAAATGTAAAAAAAAGTGACAATTTTATAACAAGAAAGAGTCAATAACGCTCTTATGACATTAATGAAAAAACTTTATGACAGCTACTTAGGCAGTCAAAAGACTTTTCCACTTGACAGAATCCTAATAAAGCTGCCCCCAGCTCTGATATTCTAACTTCCTTATAGGCCCTATGAATAGCAGGCCCACTGCACCTACCTAGCCACTCACTACCTGCTCTGAATATCTTAACTTCTTCATATATGCCTCACTGCTCACTAAAACAACATGTGTGTCCATGAATTCATTTCTCACATAATAAGCAGGTGTGTCCATGTGATGGGATCCCAGCCACTGTCTCTAGCTAGCCACTGCCCATTCCTCATATTTCCCAAAGAAACAGCAGGTATGTCCATGCAGTCAACCACAACCATATCCATCTAGCCTTAGAAAGGACCACAATAGCTAGCTAATCAGAGAGCAGCACCATCAGGATGCCCAAGCAGGATGTGGATCCCAAAACAATAGAAGGTACTTCCCCTAAGTAGGCACCTGCCCAGTAATAGTAAAGAACTGACCTAGAGTAAACTTAAGACATAAAGAGGCTTATTATATTATCATTATTATATGTGTGTGTGTGTGTGTGTGTGTGTGTGTGTATAAAAAACCCAATGGGTTTTTTGGTATGCATTGTGGGTAACCACAAGAGCAGTTCCACTGTGGCTGGGACCCCTCCCCTATTACCTAATCCCTTAACAACTCCTCCTGCCTTTTTAATATTCATAATTTCTGTTATACAACTGCAGTTTTCCCCTATAAAAATCCATCTTCCTTTCTCTGAAGTGCCTGATTCATCTTGGAATTTAGTCCACTTCATGACAGGCGTCAATCTCAACAAATGCCTGTATTTGGATTAGAGGTGGTCTGACTCTGAATTCTTTGAGACAGTTCCACCTCAACACATCATGAAACCCCAAAAGGTTTTGGCATCCCTCAAAACCACAACACACATGTATCTCCTCGTTATTTGAAAACTGGTCTCTATATAAGTTACTATTTCCACCTTTGTAATACAGTGATCTTGAGACCATGGGGCTTACAATCAGTAAAGTTGCATTCCAAACCTCGTACCTTAGACAAGTCACCATATCTCTGCACCTCAGCTTTCTAATTTATAAAATGAATCGATGACATGTATTCTGTCTGTCTCACAAGACTGTTTAAGAAGTGAGCTTTGTAAAATCTAAAGCATTACAAATATTGGAGTTATTATTATTGCCATATTAGCCTAGGATTTCTTTGTATAAATAAACAATAGGGTTTTCATATTTTGAACTACAACCAGAAAGTTATGCACTATACCTTATAGTTAGCATGAGTAGCTTTTAGAACATCATACAACTTGAGATAAGAAGGAAGATGATAGAAACTTCCCAGTGATGATGATTTACTTGTTATAGCAGGACCAGAGGGATCAGAAGACCTAGAAGCTATTAAAAATAATGCAACATAAAGCAAAACACAAGTATAGAGTGAAATCGAACATAAGCCTTTATTTTAACTTGCTGAGTAAACCGAAACGATAACCAGACCTTTTTGGAAAGCCAGCCCTTTGGGGAGATAAAAACTGGTTCCTTAAGCTTTTGCCAGCAAAGTCCATGCTGGGAAGATTTCTTGTGTAGGTAGAGTAATGTATGATGGGTCTTTTTTCTAAAGATAGATCTAGTTAAACATAGTATGGCATGTCACTAGAGGTGTGCGGATGAACTGTTTTAGCCTCAGTAACTCAAGAAATCATTAGCTAAGACAGAAAAGGGTAGTGATCAGCATCAGAATAAGTAATACACACACACACACATCCCAATGAAATAATAATTAAACAAGAGAACTAACAAAATAAAATAAGGGACACAAAAACATACATTGCCATCTAAAATTAATTTGAAAGATTAGACTTTGGACCACACATTTCAGACTTACGACAAATTCATTTACTAGGTACTTATGGTGTACAATGCCACGTGGTAGGCACTATAATTTAGTTTTAGAAAGCATTAACTTAAATAAAATGGCTAATTATAAAACCGAAATAAATTATGAATGTAACAAATACGGTTATTTTCCAAGGCAGAATCAAACTGTAAATATATAAAGCTATATAAAGATTTTCACTTTGTCCACGAATACACACAATTTTTCTTGACTCATTAATCCTTTGCACAACCAGGTCATAGGGCTTTGATAATGCCTCAGTGTCTTGCAGTTGAAACTGCTGCTATATTATTTATCTTATTTTTTATTTTATTTATAAATTATTATATAAGAAAGGCAATGAAGTGGTACAATGGATCATGTGCTAGTCCTAGAGTCAGAAAACCCTGAGTTCAAATCAGGCCTCAGACCCTAGTTGTGTGAGGTGGGGCAAGTCACTTAACCTTTTCTCCCTCTATTTCCTCAACTGTAAAATGAGAATAAAAATAATACCTACCTCCTAGGGTACTGCAAGGCTCAAATGAGATAATATTTATAAAGTGTTTACCATAGTACCTAGCACTATAGCATTATTAGGTGCTATATGAAAACTAATTATCATTATTATCATTAAATATAAAGTTGAACTACACAAAAATATACATTCAGGTACACAGTTTTCCCCAAGATAATATTCATTTTTCATAGAGAAAATCCTAATAAGGTAAAGTTTAATGAATACTAGGAATCAGTGGCATAATGAACATGAGATTTACTTAAGACTCCTAGCAGATTGACTAAAAAGTCCTTTAAAAAATACTGTTGATATTTCCTAAAAACATAAACATGAGTTTCTAATTTGAATGCTATTTAAAATTTCAATTTCCACATTTTAAACTTCCACATTGCAAATTATTATAATGAGTAACATAAAATTTTACAAGTCATATCTTGCCACCAAATACTCTCTTCCCCAAACCTTTCTCCATACCTGGACTAGCTTCATTGCCTTTTTTGGGACTCAATGGTACAGAGGTCTGCTCTCCTGGTTCTTTTTCTTTACCTTTACGACGAATTGGACTTAGAGAAGGTGGGTTGGTTAGAGAGGGTAAGGCTGCCTAAAACAGAAAAACAAAAATATTATGCCAACATTATAATCTGTAACCAATCACTGAGAGTTTTCAAAATCCAGCCTCAGACACTTAACACAAAACTAGCCGTGTGACCTTGGGCAAGTCACTTAACCCCAATTGCCCTACCTTCCCCCCTCCAAAAATAAAAAAAGCAAAAAAAAGTTTTCAAAATCTTCCAAAAAGGCTATAGACAATGACAACTTAAAATTCATTTTTTTAAAAGTACAATTATTCTATTAAGCATATTAGGAAAGAGTGAACAAAGAATAATTGGAAAAAATAATGAGAGGAAGAAAACAATTCTCATTCACAAATATATAAATAATATAATTGGACTTATTTCACTATTGTTCAAGTGCAAAAGTTCTTAAAACTTTATGTGTCTTGGGCCTCTCTGGTTTTCTGGTGAAGCCATTCAATGGTGAAGAAAGTTCCATTCTCAAAATAATGTTTCTAAATGGATAATACAAAAAACACAGGATACAAAGGAAATCAAAGTTAATAAATATAAAAGATGAAAATCATTCTTTAAGTTTTATGAGTTCTCAAATGTCTTGAAATCTATCCATGGATCCTTTGGGAATCTGTAGACCTCAGGTTTAGGATACCCCCTACAAAAGTTCTTATATGTACAAAAAATATTTATAGCAGCTCTTTTTACAGTGGCAAAGAACTGGAAACTAAAGTAGAGGAGGGGCACTCATTAATAGGGAAATGGCTGACAAATTATGGTATATAAATATGATAGAAAACAATTATTCTATAAGAAATTTTGAAAGAAATGGTTTCAGAGAAATTTGGGACAATTTCTGTGAATTGATGAAAATTGAAGTGAATAGAAACAAAATAAATTATACCATAACACATTTGTATAAGTGAACAATTTTGAAAGTCTTACAAACCATGATCAACTCAATGATCAACCATGACTCCAGAGGCCCAGTGATGAATAATCTTATCTATCTACCTACTGACAAAGAGGTGATAGACCAAACATGCAGAATAAGAAACACATTTTGAGATACAGCGAGTATACACATATTGATATGAAGGAGGATCTGGGCAAGAGGACATAGAACAAGGAAAGGCTGTGTACAAGGGCAAGAGGAAGTCTCAGAAACATTACTGGATCACAGATGCAGAGGCAATAGAGGAAGAGGTCTCTAACTATAGGGAGTAGCAAATTCAAAAGTCAAGCAGCAGTGGTAGGCTCAAACCCCAGGAGTGGCACAGGACGTCAATTCCAACATATAGCAGAGGAATAAGCAGGGCAAGAATCACAGCAAAGAGTTAAACTTGTAGTTCTGTCACTGAACCAAGAGTGCTTCCAAGCTGGCTGATGGTGGCTGAGTTCAAAAGCCATCTACTCTTGTGCAAACCCAAAACCATATGAAGTACTTGTAGCGCTTGAAGCAATGAAAGCTTGCATGTCCCTAGTCTGAGCTGTTCCTGAGATAATGGAACAACACAACACTCAATACTCCAACAAAGCAACAACAGGAGCAGCCCAGATTTTCCCTCCAAAAGGGCACAAAGACTAACCCTAAAATAAATCCCAAATTCTGGAAGCGGGTTACAAGAATGAACAAACAAAAAAGAATCAAACCATAAAAAGCTATTATGGCAAAAGAAATGTTCAAGACACAAACTCAGAAGAAGAGAATGATTCCAAAACATGTATAAGCAAAGACTCAAAGAAAACACAGCTTGGACAACAAAAAACAAAAAAAACAAGAATTCCTGGAAGAAATTAAGCAAGAACTAAAAAAAAGTTTTAAATGGTTTTTTTGTAAATGAAATCAAATTTAAAAGCTACAGAAAAAAACACAGTAAAAAATTAGAGGGGAAAAAGAGAAGATTTGGAAATGGAATTAATGATTTGACACTTGACAATGATTTGACATTTGACAAAACCTTGCCCAAGAAACAAACTGTCTGAAACCAATGACTCCAAGAAATAACAAGGAAGATCAAGTGAAAAGATAAAGAAAAAAATTGAAGAAAATAAAAGGTATCTCATAGCAAAAATAAAGTGATATGGAAAACAGATCAAGGAGAAAAAAATTAAGTCACTGGACTACCTAAAAGTCATGCCCTCTAAAAAAAGAAAAAAGGCGGGGGGCAGGGAAGCAACAGAGTCTAGACACCAGTAACAGCAATGCTACTTGCAGCTGTTGGGGATGTAAGACCAATAACACCGGCACACAGGAGGGCTGCTAGCACAGGTTCATTGATCTGCTTTTCTGAAGGAAAGCAACTCAAAAGGGGTCAAACAATCTTACTTTAATCAAATATGTATATAATTTACTTGGTTAAGGAGGAAACGTCAGCACCCTGAACTTCACAGAAAATATAAACGGAAATTACAAACAGAAATTACAAGCAGAAATAATAGCATAAAGACCACAGACAGGGCTTCTAACCATCTGACCAAATATTACACACATCACAGATTAACAGATAGATCTGGATGTCTGGCCATTTACATACATATAGTTACCAGAGAGAGAAGGACCAACACCTGGGTTTTCAAAGCTAGGGGCTCTTTAATGGCTACCAAGAGTCTCATCTGGTCAAATCACACAAACACTCTTCCCATGAGTGAGCCCCAAAGCAAAATGCTAACCTCTGAGTATATATACACTTGTTCAGGATCAGAGGGCATCACAACCCTAATCACCCAGATTCATGTGAATCAAACTCATATGACCTGGGCTTCCATGTAACTTCTGCAGGTAACATGGGCCTACTAATAGATGGGAAAGATCTCCCCATTAAACAAAAAATACATTAACAATACAGCACCCTATTTGAAAAAATCTTAAAAGCTGTCCAGATCACTTAGAATGAGAGAGTAAAGTAAAAATACAATCTATTGGTCCTCTCCTGAAAGAAACTCCAAATGAAAAGTCCTAGGACCATTATACCCAAAATCCAGGGCATCCAGTTCAAAGAAAAAACAATGCAGGGATCCAGAAAGAAAGAATTCAATATTATTGTTTTGTAAGAAATGATGTAGGCAATGATTTCAGAGAAACTTGGGAAGACTTCTATGACTTGATGCAGAGTGAAGTATACAGAACCAGGAGAACAATTTATATAATGAAATTGTATATTCTGATAAGAATACTGACCATCTGCAATTAATAATGATAACATTTATCCAATACATACTATGTACACTGCATTAAGCACTTAAGAATAGTATCTCATTTGACCCTCACAACAACATTGGGAGGTAGGTACTATTATTATACCATTTTAGAGATGAGGAAACTGAGGCAAACAAAGGTTAAGAGACTTGCCAAAAGTCACAGAGATAGCAAATATCTGAGTCAGGATTGAAACAAAGCAACTCCTGACTCCAGATCCAATGCTCTATCCTTACTTGCTGAAACATGCTACCTATGTCCAGATAGACAGGAAAAAAGACTTAAAGTGGAAAATGAGATGCGTGTATATGTATATGCATATGTTTGTATTTCCCTTTCAGGATAAGGCCAATGAAAAAATTTGTTTTCCTTGACTACACATTTGTAACATGGAATTTGTTTTCCTTTCTATCTAAATAGGGGTGATGGTGGAAAAGAGAGAAGGTAGATTTTTGTTGATTGAAAAAAATAAAATTTAATCTTTAAAAATGCAAAAAACAAACAAACCTCACTTAATACAATCTAGGAGAAATCAATTTAACCAGTTTGAGGAAAGAAAATTTTCTAGATGCAAAAATCTTCATTTTCAATTAGTTCCTAAAACCTAAATATTGTAGTTATAGATACTATCAATAGCATTATGATAAATCTTAGTTCAGAATGCATGAGACTTTATATATATAGAACAAAGTGAAATCTGACCATATAAATGGTTGATGTGATAAAAAAAAAATAGTGTGCCATTTGGAAAATCATTTCACCATCCTGAATCTCAGCTTTCTTATCTCTATCATGAGGAGTTTGGATGAAAGTGTTTCTGAGGTCTTTTCTAACTCTAGCTCTATGACCCTGTATATTGACCCACATTAACTCTATTCCAGAGCTGTTTCAAAGAGAGTACTTTGCAAATGAAAAAGCCTCAAATAAATAGAAACTGTTTTAAATAAGAATCACAGGTTAAAAGAAGAAATAGAATAAAATATCTCCCTCAGCCTTTCTGAAGTATACACAGACCATGAGTATTAAACACAATTTGAATATGACTTTTTTGATATGTTGCTTAGTTTTTTTGAATTCACTTTTTTTCTTCTTTCGTATAAGGAATGGATCAATGATAGAGGTTGGGAAAAAGGATACAGTGGAAAATTTAGGTGATGTAAAAATCAAATATATCAACTGAAGATTTATTTTTTTAAATTGTGGGTACTTTTTTCTGCTTGGTAGAGACACAGAGGTCTGTAGGTAGAGAATGTTGACAATATTTTTCATACTCAGTTGCTAAGGTTGTCATGCTTAAAAATTTTTATTTGCTACAAAGGAAGATTAGATAGGGAGAAGGAAAAGTGTATACAAAGAAATGACCATAGTATTAAATATAAGTCATCAATGAAATTTAAAAATAAGAAGTAATTTCAGGGAGGGTTCTTAAATTTAGCACTTTATCAAATTAATTTCTGATTTAGCATATTTAAAATAATATCAAAGATCTAGAGCTGGAAGGAAATTTAAAGTTCATGAACAATCTAATTGCCTTGTTTTATCTATAAGGAAACTGAGGACCAGAGAAGCAAGGTAATTGATCCAAGGTTACATACATAGTAAGTGACAAATCTGGGGTTTGAACTGATTCCAAACCCTCAATTTTTCCCACTGTACAACACTGGGAAAGAAGGAATAAACCATGTTGTAGCTGGAAAACAATCAAATCTTTACAAAATGTTATTGTATATACCTTTATTGCTGGCCCAGGAGTAACATCATCCAACACATGAGCACAGATGTTAATAGCTTTCAGCAAATGAGAAAAGAGCTGCTCTACCATTGTAACCAACATTCGGTCTCCCAAAGCTGGCCATGGCTCTTCTTGCTTCATGGCTCCTGGATTGGTTTCATCTTCCGTAGTCCATGGGCTTTTCAAAGATTTGGGGGCACTAGCTGCAAGTACATAAGCACTGTTATTTCACAAATAAAATCCATGTTCATTGTAATATTTAAAGAAGCATTTGAATACACATTCATTCACTTGGTGGAGGGAAGGGCCAGGATTCCAGTACATTTATTTAATAAGAGGCCCACCACTGTTCTCTCCATTTTCCACCAGTTACACTGCTTCTAGACTTCTCTGCAACTCTCCAACCTGAGTTCCTTCCTTAAGAAACTCAACACTGGGAAATTTCATTACACTGTAACATTGAATCTGCTTGGTCCTCCCCTTTCATCAGTACTCTCTGCCCCTCTGACAGGACCCTCTGACTGGATGGCAGGGCCAGAGGCTCCAGGGCCTCTGCTTAAAGGGGGGACTCAGTACTTTGTTTTATCCCCATCTCTTGCCAGCTACATTAGTTTGGAACTTCCATGGAACTCTGCATCATGCCCCTGTCCCAGGTATCTCTCTGTCCTTCCCCACCCCCTTGCTTTTCAGCTTCCCTTGGGACACTGATTTCTCCTATTATAGTGTAAGCTCCTTGAGGGCAGGGACTTGTCTGTTTTCATTTGTATTTGTATCCCCGACACTGAGCATGGTGCCAGGCACATAGCAGGCATTTAACCTTAATAAAGGTTTATTGACTACCTAACAGTCAGTACTAAACACTCATTATGTGCAACTAGTATTGATCACTAGAAGAGATACCAAAGACAATTAAGATAGGATACCTTCCCTGATGAAACTTAAAATCTAGCTAAGGTGATTCAGCCTATGCCAAATACAGAACACTATACACTAAAAAGATAGCAATTATATAATACTAATAGAGAACAAGAGACTAAGGCAACAAGCTAAAACACAAAATGCTATGGAGATAAAAGGATAGAAAGAAACGGTAGGTGGGGATCAGAGAAGGTTTTCTGTAGGAAAAGGCACTTAAACTGGATCTTGAAGGACGTGGAAGACTTCAAAATGCAGAGATGAAGATAGTGGAGGAGGGGAAGCTATTCCAGGTTGACCAACCAGTGTGAGCCAAAGTATGGGAAAGCATAGCATGTTTATAGAGAACAGTGAATAATCCAATTTGGCTGGAACCTAACACAAACACAGTACAGTAGGAAGAATTAAATTTGGAAATGTAGAGAAACTGCCAATTATGTAAACCCTTGAATGCAAAACTGTTTAAATTTTTGCAGTACTTCTTAAAAATTATTACTATTATTATTATTATTCATACATGTCAGTCTATCAGTTAAGGAGATTCTGCAAAGAAAATTCTCACTATCCACCAAGACAGGCACCTGTTCTATCTGCAATCCCAGAGAGCTATCACACAGCCAATACATGTCAGAGGAAGGACTTGGACCTAAGTTTTTCTGACTCTCAAGACGACCTTCTAACCACTATTCTACATTGGAAGCACCTACTTGTGGTTAAATGTGTAGAAAAAAGGGAACAGGGTTAACTTTAAACTACTCTTGCAGAATGGTTGCCATAACAAATGCAAACATATAAATAAGCTTTGTGGAGATAAGAAATAAGTTTGAATAAGTTTCACTAAGTGAGCAACTTATTCCAGCATGACCTTATAACTACTTTGTCTTATACACAAAACACTCTAAAAGAAAAAAAAAAATAGGGCTAGGTGGCACAGTGAACAGAGCACTGGCCCTGGAGTCAGGAGGACCTGAGTTCAAATTTGGCGTCAGACACTTAACGCTTCCTAGCTGTGTGACCTTGGGCAAGTCACTTAACCTCAATCTCTCTGCCTTCCTCCCTCCAAAAAAAAGCAAAAAAAAAAGGCAAAAAAAAAACCAACTCACAACGGATAAAATTACTCTGGAGAAATTTGACTTAGATGACTTTCTAGTTTCATAGTAGAGTACCTGCAAGTAAATTCCCAGCTAAAATGATGGCATCTTGATGTGCTGACAAATCAAGGGGGAACCAGGCTGAGGACAACAGGGTGAGAACCGTTGTAGCCATTCCAGCTGTACAGCTCTTCCTAGACTCATCTGAGGGATTCAGGAGAGGAACCCTGAAAGCACAAATTATAGAGTCACACAACAGTATCTTCTAAAGCAGGTAAGATTTCCTTCTATTTTCAAAACAGAGAAACTCACTATAAATTTTTACAATTGTAAAAAGGGGGAAAAAGGGACATTAAATATTCCTATAAAACATAGCACTATAATAAAATATTTAAAAATAAAAGATCAAATTTAATTCAAAAGAGAAATACTACCTATGTCTTCATGGAAAATATTGTACCTTCTATCTTGTCAAAATTTTTAAAGTACCAAGTTTTACTCCTGTGATATTACCACTTGAAATAAACAATTATTTTAACCAAATAAAGTCAAGTTTAATAACAAAGCAATTGATCATTTCATGTAAAACTTATAAACAGGAGGTGATAAAATACAATCCTACAAAAACCAAATACCATCATACATAACTTTATATTTCAGTAAGCAAAATATATAACTACAATAACTAACATGAAAGTCCTCCCTAACCCAAGTGAATTGATATAAAACAAATGCTAACTACTAAAAACCACAAAAGATTTAAATGATCTTAAAGTTATTAGGTACTTATAGTGAAGGAAATCAATTGTTAAATAAATGACTAATACAGCTGAAGCATTTCCTACATTAGGCATCTGAAGCTAAATAATGCTTATCCTAATTCAGATTTAAACACTTTTAATTTGCATGCATGAGAACATAAATTCCCCCAATAATCTCTCATTGCAGCTTGAAATATAGCCTTGAAATATACCTCAGTTGAGAAATTCAAGCCCAAGTTCTGGTAAGAACAACTAGGGTGAAAAGATTTCATTCAGGTATAGGGGAGGCAACAGAATGTTCATCCTAAGGGAGACCTTGCAAAGTGCAAAGGTTATCAGTACCAGGTTGGCCACTGAGTCATTCATTTTGAGTGGGGATCCACTTTCAAAGTTGCTGAGGAGATGTGATTTGTAGCAGCAAGAATATTCAAACGAACAAAAGAATGGATTATTACAGTATTATGGTTTACAATGAACCTCTTTCAATCAGAAAAGTCACAAGAGAGAGAAATGATCCCTCAAATTCAACCTGTAAATCACATCTTCAAGTCCATGAAAGAATAAACCTGAGAATCACACATGAGAGAAGTGTACACACCCACCTACATTCATACAGAATAATCTTATATTCTAAAATATCCAGAATATTACAAATACCTTTAAAATTTACCAAGTAGGGTGACTATTTTCCCCATTTTAAAGATGAGAAAACTGAGTACGACTCAGAAGTTAACTGGCCTCTCCATGATTTGTTAAGTATCAGAGCCAATATTTGAACCCAGGTCTTCTGACTCTAAGACCATTGCTCTTTCACTACATAAAGACTATGCCTCAAGTGTATCCCAGAATAATAGCTACTGATCTTCAAACTAACTGCATCTTTGTCAAAGATGTATCTAGGTGGTTTTCAACAGTTCATTTCAGACAGGTAGATTTTTTAAAATTTCAAATGGGTTGCAGACGTAATAGCAAATAAACGATGGACACCAATGTCTAAGTGAAAATTTACTTCTTTTGTAAGCATGAAATCTAGTAGCCTGTAGAATGAAGGAAGAAACATACCCACAATGCCATCCTAGACTCCAAATGCAGACTGGAAAGGCAGTAGAAAGAAGACACAAAGCTTCACAACAGCCAAACTGAAAACCAAGGAAAAAAATATGTCAATCAAATACTTGGCTAGAGAACTGTACTAATCACAAAATAGGAAATGAACTTTTCTTTCACTTTTTCTTCACAAAAATCCTGAGATGCAATGAAAATTATAGAGATATGAAGAACGCTTCAGAAGAATGCTTTCCTCTCCTCCTGGACATTCCACACTATATAACTTCACACAACATCAGCAAATCATGCAAAGTACCAGGCTCATAGATCCCTTTTAAGATTTTCTAGTTCAAGGGGCAGCTGGGTGGCACAGTGAATAGAGCACTGGCCCTGGAGTCAGGAGGACCTGAGTTCAAATCAGGCCTCAGACACTTAACACTTACTAGCCATGTGACCTTGGGCAAATCACTCAACCCTAACTGCCCTGCCTTCTCCCTTCAAAAAGCAAAAAAAAAAAAAAAAAACAAAAACGAAGAAGATTTTCTAGTTCACACATGAAAGAAGGGAGATGTCTACTCAAATGATTACCACTAGCTCCAAGGCCTTATAGGTTGGAAGGGTAATATTAATTCCATTTCATAGATAAGCAAATTGAGGCCCAGAAAAGTTATAAAAAATGTCCAATTCTGTATGACAAAGTCAATACTATACTAACAATGAAATTCTGTTCAAATTGAAGCCAACAGGAGGCAGCTAGGTGACACAGCGAACAGAGCAGCTGCCCAGGAGTCAGGAGGACCTGAGTTCAAATGTGACCTCAGACACTTAACACAGAAACTAGCCACGTGACCTTGGGCAAGTCACTTAACCCCAACTGCTCTCCAAAAAGCAAAAAAAAAAACCCAAACTAATTGAAGTCAATGTCACAATGATATCAAAGATAAAGAATACATTTCCCTCTCTTCTATTATCACCTGAAAATGCTGAGGCAATGTGCACTGTAAAATGGAAAAGTTCTTTGGGAGTCTGTTGCTAAATTTATCTTGGGCAAAAAAAAAAAAAGTATTAAAAAAATAAGGTCCAATTCTTACTGAATCTAAGTAGAGATCAAATTTGACAAGAATGTACTTAAACAGACTAGGTCAATACGAACTTGAAAAGAAGCTGTGACATCAACAAATTAATAATAAATAGTGACCTCTACAAGATGCTACAAATTACATTAATGTATCATAGTTGAACAAAGAAAAACACTTACTGTAAGTGCTCGTGTAGTTGATGTTGTCAGTGCATGGGAAACTGCTGCAATAACTCTAGAAAGGTTATTTTCCATTGTCACATCAGTTATGTTTGGTAATAAATTATAGCCTCTGTATATTCTAAAAAATAAAAAAACAAAATTAACAAATGCTTATAAGTTAAAATTATAAATGCACTCTGAAAATGGCATTTATGACTCAGGGACATTGATGGCTCCTATTAGTCTATTCTGCAAATGGTTAATTTACCTACAAAAATATCTAAACAACTACATGGTATTGGGACCACAATAACACGGCAGGTGTCTAATGTTCCTTGTTAGAAAGCAGTCAGCTAAGTTCCAAACATATGGGCAAAGTCCACAATTATAGGAAATATTTAATAATAATAGGTTTTCATTTTTCTTATTTTTATATGGCAAATTATACTTAGAAGGCTTTATAGCCTTCCTCTCATTAGGCCCTCACAATAACAACCTTATTAGGAAGACAGGACACATATTATTATCCACATTTATAAATAAAGTATATGACTTGCTAAATATCAGAAAGTTAAAGAATGTCAAAGTCTACACCAGAAGTCAGATTTGACCACCCATCCACTAATCTTTCCACTATACTACACTGAATCCATAGAGAAAACTAAAGTAAACAGGAAAAAGTTAAAGTTCTACATTAAACTTTTAGAAATTACAGAAGAGAAAAAATGGCTCATTTCTACTGACAAGGTTTCTCTATATTCAGCTAAACTACTCCTGAGAAAACATCTATAACTGAGACCACATGCAAAGCATTTACAACTTGATACAACTTAACAGTTTCCTCTCTGCTAAAATGACTTTAAGAAGTCTCATAATGAGGAAATAAGGAGGTATCAGGGAGATTAAAAACTCAAGTTTAAAAAAAATAACACCATCAGCTGATAGCTCAAGTTTAATTACACAAAAGTATTTGGCAACTTCACTTTATAACCTGATGTTTAAGAACAATTATATTCTAAACCTGTCAAACAGTTCTTCTTGAAAATCATAAACACTTTAACATTTCCCTCTGATTTCACAAGATTATTTATCTACTATGTTTAAATAGATGTTTTCTTCTGACAAGAATATACATTTAAGAAAAACAAGTTGTAAAAAATGAGAAAACACAACTGACTTCAAAGAAAGTTATCTTTAAGTAAAACATTATGATGGCAAAGAAATTTTTGTACAAGTTTTTTTAACTCAGTAAAATAAGAATAGAAGATATTTAAGAATAATGTCCATCACTACATTTGACAAAAGTTTTATTCAATTAAAAGAGAAATACAAGTAACTGCTTAAGAACGCAAGTAATTTACTGGTCACTTTTTTGAAAAACCTACTGCTTGGTAGCAGGCCATCATGTTAGAGAAATAAAATATACCTTTTAAAGAGCAGAGGTTTAAAAAATAATACGGCCCCTCTTGTAAGCCTTTCTTTGAAAAAAAATCAAGCTTTTGAACAGAAATAAGAACCTTCATAAAAATAATTACTCTGCTTATCCCAAGTATATCTGCATGAGAAGCTGAGAACAAAGTGAACACAAGAAAAAGAAGCTTCAGAAGTGTACAAGGGCCCAAGACTCTGGAGCCTAGAAAAGCCCTGGACTTCAAGGGTAAATCAAAAACACTGCCAATGATTAGAAGTCCTAGGTGTATCTTTTGGCCATATGAGCTCTAAGGCTGAGTCTTCTTTCCTTTTGAATCTGTATATATTTGCAAGAAACTGTGTCCCAGACCTTTGAGGAGATGTTGCCAAGTTTCAATCCTTGCTATATTTTTTTCTGAAATACACCTCTGAAAAAACTAATGGAGCTAAGTGGTTAATACATCTGTTTAAAATTTTGGATAACTGTTGACTTCTCAAGCAAAACACTAAATCCTACAAGGTCTATCCTCTAAATAAGTAGATGATCCTGACTAATGATGAAAACACTGTTGGTGCCAAAGGACCAGGGGTAAAAAGGTAAAATGCTATGAACTCTCCTGCCAATGAGTACAAAGAAACTAGACCCAAGAAGGAAACAGAAATAGAGGACATTTTGTGAGAATGCTTAGTACAACATAGAGTAAGTTTGGTAAACAAGTTAACAATAATGTATTCCCATAAACTATCTAGTATATATCACAAACACTTAGAAGAAAAAAAATAACATGGTCACATTCTACGAGGCAATGGGATGCCCAGAAATGATCACAGACTTTGAATCAGAAGGTTTATGGTTCTCAACTCTAATATTGCCTGGGTAATTCCAGGTAAACTGTTAACCTCTCAACGTCTGTTTCCTCACCTGTGAGGGGCCCTACCAGCTCTAAACCTGTGCTAAAAATAACAGGAATAATAGCTAATATTTACATATCACTTTCACGTTTATCAAATTCTTTCTTTACATGTTATTTCAGTTCAGTTTCACAACTCTGTGAGGTAGGTGTTGTTACCATCTCATTTCATAGGTGAGGAAAATGAGACCAAGAGGTTAAATGACTGGTTCTAGGTCACATAGCTATTAAGTATCTGAGGAAGGATTCAAATTCATATCTTCTTGACTCCAAATTCAGAACTCTATCCACCTAGCTGCTTCTATGACAAAAAACATAAATCTGTAGGTTATGATTACCATTTCAGAGGAGTTATGGGGACTTTTTTTTTTTTGTCAAATAGCTTAATTTTATATTTGGAAAGAATCTCTGAGGTCATCTAGTCCAAAATCTAACCTACCCTGATCAGGAACCATTTCTACTTCTATCCTCTATTTCAAGATCCCCAGAGATTCTAAATTCATCACGTCCAGAGTCATCCAGTTCCACTCTAGAATATCTCAAATAGTTATGAGCTTCTCATACAAAGAGCTTAACTACTAATGGGGCAACAGACTCCAAAAAAGGTAAAAAAGTTTACTCATTTGGGTGGCTAGTGGCGCAGTGAATAGAGCACCGGCCCTGGAGTCAGGAGGACCTGAGTTCAAATCAGGCCTCAGACATTTAACACTTATTAGCCATGTGACCTTGGGCAAGTCACTTAATCCCAATCACCCTGCCCTTTGCCCTCCAAAAAGCAAAAAAAAGAAATTTATTAAAAGTTTACTAATTTAACCACTCAGACACTCCATAAGAAGAATCCCAAAAAAGTAGCTCACATTTACATAATGCATTATACCTTAATGCAAGTATTATTATCCCCATTTTAAAGGTAATGAAAAAAGGTACAAAGTAAGAGGCAAGCTCAAAAACCATACAAAAGTTACTGAGCTGTAAAGCAGGACCCAGGCCCGAGTTGTCTGACTCCAAATCTGGAACTCTTTTCATGCTGCCTTTCAAATCAGAGTCTTTCTCTTTCTAAAATTATCTTCATTTAAAAAACTTTAAATATAATCATCCACTAAGGGTCGGCAGACCATAGACAAAACAAATGTCAAATACCATACCTTGTGATGGTGCTGACTGAAAAGTGAGAGGGAGGCTGAGTCTCATGCATGAGAAGTTTCAGGTAGACACTGCTTTGGTCCCTTGCTACAGCCACAACTGGATCAGTCTGTCCTTGATCACAATTATAAAACAACCTTGGAACGAGTCTTGAATACAAAAAGGAAATGTAAAATCATGAAAACAACAAAACCATTTATTAAATAAAATACACATTAACATTGTCTGTATCAAGACCACCTATGAGTCCATGCATACATAGCTGACTATGAGCTTCAAGATTTTGTGCATCAACAGACTGAAAATATAAAAACAAATCAAGGTTGTTACAAGTGACAATAACATATTTTATAAAAACTGGTAAGGCTTCCTAAAGCTCTACCAAGTATCCTTTATCTACCACAGATGCCATTCTTATAGACAAGCCACAGGCTTGTATATTATTATCTTATGAGGTTAGTTGTTTTGTGATCCCCTGTGCATTTCTGACCCAACCCAGAATAAAACCTCTGTTCAATGAGGGCAGAGAAAATGCCTGAACTGTTTATCTCAACAATAGCCAAGCACTATTTTCTGCACATAGAAAATGAGTGTTTGATTAGTTAATATAACCACTTATAAATCATCAACAGACAGTCCCCTCTAATCACCACAGCCTCCTTTCTCTGCATCTCTAGTAACAAACTTTCTCACATATGGAATGATCACCCTCTATGAGCTTTTGAATTATTGACCATCTTTCTAGGTCACCATCTCTAATTCAAATGACAGTTCCTCCACGAAAACTTCTCTGATCCTTAGAGCTAAAATGACTTCTTCCTCAACTAATATCACTGTACTTATACTCCTTTTCTACACTTAACACATTCTAACAAGTATGGTATTTATGTACATTTTATACCTTACTTGATTCCATGAGTAGTAGCCACCACTGAGGGCACCTTCCTGCCTCCTTGTGCTTGCTACCAACCATACCCCCAGGGTCATCTTACCTACTGACATAACATTTGGACCTGTTATTTGTCTCACAAATGTACTCTTGGGATTTTAGGTGGTTTAGTCCACTCTAACGTCAAACTTTCTTTACATACAGTCTCCTTCAATTAGAATATAAGAAGTTCCTTAAGAGTAGGGACTGTCTCTCACATTTCCTCTGCATTTCCAGCACTTAGTAGAGTGTTTGGCACATAGTAAATGGTCATTTATTCATTATTTCATTTATACATTTAATGACAGCAAAATTTATATCTTATTAATTGTACTCACCCTTAGTTTGTATAACATATAACAATGCAATTAAGGATAAATGGTTTGTTGGCAGAGAGTGATGAATTGATACAATCATTCTGGAAAGCTGTTTCAAATTATGCAAATAAAGTGATTAAAATGCCCATAAACTTAGACCAGAGATTCCACTGTTGGGCACATACAACAAGGAAGTCACTGACAAAAATAAAGGGCTTGATATACACCAAAATATTTATACCTACACTTTCCATGGAAGCAAAGAATTTTGGCGGGGAGGAGGGGAATGTTTAGCAATCAGGAAGGATAAACAAACTGTGGCACAAGTCACATCTTCACCAATTTAGTCTGTTCTACACATTGCTACCAAATTAATTTTTTGTAAGAGCATCCTGGACTATTAGTGACTCCTCTAACTCAATCAACTCCAATGATTTCCTGTTGCCTCTAGAAAAAAATAAGAATTTCTCTGACTAGGAACCTGGTCCCAGACTCTTTCTACCTTCACTGGACATTACTTCCACTTTCTACAAACACTTCTAGCCCAATTTTGCCTATCTGTTCCTAACACACAACATCCATAATTGATGAATACCTTTGTCCAAGCCACTGCTCATGTCCAGAACGCACTACCTCTTTACAATTATCCCATATGCCCCTCTCTTCCTTAAAATACAGCTCAAGCTCTCTTTTCTGAACGAAACGCTTCCTGACCCCCTTAAAGGCCCTCCCAAAACTATCTCATGATTAAGTATTTTGTATATTTTTCTATTTATTAATGTTATATTTATTCAATGTATTTTTAAAATGAGTTTTTATTACTATTTTTTGTTCATACATTGCCTGAACTTTTCTATCTCACTTTCATTCTCCTAAAGAGTCATTTCTATTTTTTTAAGAGTCACTTCTTAAAACAAAGAATTTTTTGAAAAAGAGGAAGAAGAAAAAAAATCAGTAAAAATTAATGAATATCTAGGAAAAATCTGACAATATATGCAATGTTCCACATAAGAGGACTACTCTCCCACCACCTATACAAGAAGGAGGCGGAGGTATTTTCCTATATCTCTTCTTTAGAGATAAGTGTTTTCTTTTGAATTTTACAACAATTAAGTTAAACTATTTTATAATTCAATTGTTTTGTGATTACTGTTCTTTCTGTCACATATGTATAATCACTACATATATTGTTTTCTTGGCTCTAATTCCCTTTTCATCATGTACTCATCACATCTGAAATTTCTTACACGGGAGTAACACTCTATTCCATTCATGTGCCACAAGTTTGGCTGTTTCTAAATCAATAGGCATCCACTACATTTACTACATTTCTGGTACTTTGTTACCAAAAAAAAAAAGTGCTACTCTAAATATTTTGGTATATATCAAATCTCTTTTGACCAACGACATCCTTGGGGCATATGTCTAGTAGCAAAATCTCTGGGTCAAAAGATATGGATATTGTAGTGACTTTATTTGCATATTTTCAAACCGTTTTCCACAGCTCCATCAACAATACGTTAATGTGTCTATCTTCACATAGCCTTCCCAACATCACTGATATCATTTGATTACTTTGCCAATTTCCTGGCTATGAGGTAAAGTTACAAGGTTGTTTTGATTTACATTACTTTTATAGGGGGCAACAAGGTGGTGTGGCATAGAGTTAAAATGACCTAAGTTCAAATCTAGTCTGAGATACTTACTGGCTATGTGACACAGGGCAACTTATTAAACCTCTGTTCATCTCAAGTTTTCCCATCCATAAAACAGGGACATCAATGGAACCCATTTCTCAGGGTATTATGAAGATCAGATGAGATGGTAATAGCAAAGTGCTTAGCACATTGTCTGGTACACTGTAAGCCTTACATTTATATTACTTATTATTATCATCATTATTATCATCAATGTGGAGAATTCTTCCATATCACTGTTAGTATTTTAAAATTCTTTGGGGAACTGTTTGTTCATATCCTCTGGCCACCATTGGAGAATGATTATGGGTCTTACAGCTTTCTGTTAGGAGTGAGTGAGAATGTGTAGGTGAGTGTGTGACTGTGGGAGTGTGTGGTGTGGTATGTGTGTGTGTGTGTGTGTGTGTGTGTGTGTGAGATCCTAAAAATATGATTCAGAGATTTTTTTGGCCCAGTCAGCTATATCCCTTATCACAGATGTATCACTAAAGCTAAGACAAATATTTTTCAGTGTTGTGTAATCAAAACGATCTATTTTGTAATTTGTAATTGCCTCTATCCCACTTTTGGACTTTTAGTTAAGAATTGATTTAAACCCACTCACAGATGTAAAATGCAGATGACTTGCTCCTCATGAATTTTTTGTAGTACAATCTTTAACATTCAGGTCTTATATCCACTTTAAATTTATCATAGGTCTCTATTACATGTGTGTGTGTGCATATATATTTACATTTATATTCATGTACATGTATCTTTCCCATTAAGCTCTCCAGAAGCAGAAATCACTTTGTCCTTTGTACTGATACCCTCAGCACCTAGCACAGTGCCTAAGATGAAGCAGGTGCTTAATAAATATTTATTGATTGATGAGTGGAATGGACTGTTATCTTGCAACAGAAAACGATGAACATGACTGAGTACAGAGAAACAAAGAAAGATTTACAGGAACTGACAAAAAGTGAAAATGTCAACTACATAGGTGGTAACAACACCAAAACAACTGAAACTAGATGTTATAAGAGAAAACAAAAATATCACTTTTTGCAAATGAGAATAATGATTTACATACAAACTTAAAGAGTCAACTAAAAAATTATGGGAAACAATTAACAACTTTAGTAAAGTTGCAGGATATAAAATAAACCCACATAAATCATCAGCATGCCTGTATGTTACAAACAAAACCATGGTAGAAGAGATAAAAATTTCATTTAAAATAACTACAGACTGTATAAAATATCTATAAGTCTAGCTATTAAGATACATATAGAAACTGTAGAAATACCACTCAAAAATTGTTTACACAAATAAAGAAAGATCTAAATAACTGAAGAAATACTGCTTGCTTGTGGGAAGGACAAACCCATAACAAAAATGACACTATTACCTAAATGAACTGACTTATTCAGTCCTGTATCAAAGGATTACTTTTTAAAACTAGAGAAAATAATAACAATGTTCACCTGGGAAAACAAAAAGTCAGGAATCTCAAGGAAAATGTTTTGGGTTTTTTTTAACTGGCACAAACTATACTACAAAGTCATAGCATCAAAACTACTTTGAAGTAGTTGAAAAAAAACTGAAAGTTCTATTGGTGAAACAGTTAAGGTCAGGGATGGGGAACCTGTGGCCTCAAGGCCACATGTAGTCCTTGAGGTCCTCTAGTGTGGCCCTTCAATTTGTTCTGTTAAGTTTGGATTCAGTCAAAGGGCCATACTGGAGGACCTGGAGGACTACATGTGGCCTTGAGGCCACAGGCTCCCCACCCCTGATTTAGGTTCACAAGATACAGATGCAAATAAGAATAGTAGCCAAGTGTTTGAAAAACACAAAGATCTCAGCTATTGGGGCAAGAACTACTCAACAAAAATTGCCGGGAAAACTGGAAAACAAACTGGTAGAAACTATGCATTGACCAAGATCTCATACCACATACCAAAACAGTCTACATAACTTAAAGGGTGACATCATAAAAACTACAGGAGCAAGGAAGAAATTACTTGTCAGATTTATGGATATGAAAAGAGTTCATGACCAAACAATGGACAGAGAAGATAGCAAAAGATAAAATGAACAATTCTGGTACATAAAATTAAAAGGTTTTTGCAAAAAAAAAGTTTCCCAGCAAGTTTCTTTGATAAAGGTCTCATTTCTAGATAAACAGGGAACTGACTGAAATTTATAAATATCATTCTCCAGGCAATAAGTGGTCAAAGGATATGAGTGGGCAGTTTTTAGAAAAAGAAATCCAATGCTATTAATTATTAAATTGGTATGTATTAAAATATTAATATTTTAAAATTTTAAAAAATATATTTGAAGCATATTAAAAAATGCTCCAAATGACTAATAAACAGAGCAATGCATATTGAAACAATACCAAGGACCTGCCTCAAACCCTTCAGACAGGCAAAGCTGACAAAAACAGAAAACAACAAATGCCAGAAAGGTTAGAGGAAAATAAGTACACTGTAGGCAGAGCTGAGAACCGGTCTAGTTATTCTAGAAAGCAATTTGATATGAGAACTGTCTATACTTCAAAGCTCCTTGTGCAACGACAAAGAACTGAAAACTGAAGGAATGTGTATTGATTAGGGAATGACTGAACAAATTATGATAAATAAATCTAATGGAATACTATTGTGCAACAGTATAAAATGAAGAAGTTGATAGATCAGAGAAACCTGGGAAGACTTGTATTAATTAATGCAGAGTAAGATGAGTAGAACCAGGAGAACAATGTATACAATAACAACAGTATTATAAAGACAACTTTGAAAAACTTAAGAACTCATGACACATCCTACCAACCACCTAACAGAGAGGTGATAGACTAGAGGCAGAGCTGGAAGAGTGTGTGCGTGTGTGACTGTGTGTGAGTGTGTGTGTGTGTGTGTGTGCACGCGCGCGCATGCGTGCATGTGTGTGTATGTGTAGGGCCAATTCAGAAATCTGTTTTGCTTGCCTATAGATTATCTGCCACAAGCACTGTTGTGGGGTTTTTTTTTCTTTCTCAAATAAAGAGAGGGAAGGTGGAAAGGAGAAAAGATATAGTTTCATTAACTGAAAAAATAAAGGTTTAAAAAAAACCCACAGTATTATGAAATTGTAAAGAGCAAGCTTGGCTAAAAGAACAGATATGAGAAGATACATTCCCCTCACTCTTTTATAGAAGCAAAGACCTTGGCAGGAAGGCTGGGGCGGGGTGGAGGCGCCAAGATGGCCTAGTAGGAAACTGCTCAAGCTCCCACACCAACCACCTCTAATACCCGTAAAATATCACTCTAAACAAATTTTAGAGCTACTGAACCCACAAAGTGACAGAGAGAAACAAATCTCCTGCTGAAGGCAGCCAGGCAGGTCAACAAGAAGGATCTATCACATCAGACTGGGAGCCAAGCACAGTCCCGCATGAGCCACGTGGGCCAGGACCCAGGGCAGCCCTGACCAGAGGCCCAAACAGGCTGGAGGAGACTTCAGGAGAGTGAATCATCAGCAGCTGTGGTGGTTTCTAGACTTCTCAAACCATAAATGCCAAAGAGAAAGTAAAAGGTCAGTGGGGAAGTGTGTTCGAACTGGGTGGTGGAAGAGCGTGGTCTGGCTTCTGCCCCCAGGGCAAGAGGTGGCAGAGGTACAGTGGCTGCAGCTGTTCCTGCATGGCTGCCTCTGGAGCTCCTGGCCTGCAGATCATAGGCAGACCAAGCGACCATTCAGAGGTAATCACTCTTGCTTTGACTTGCTTGGATCTGAGTCACTGTCTTGGGTGGTGGTCCTGAGGTGAGATACACCAGTGTGCCAGAGTTTGTGGTGGCTGTAGAGAGGCTGCCCTCCTCAGACCTCTGACAACATTTGTGAAAACCCCAGTAATTTGGGAAAAAGCTCTGTCTACTCTAGCAGCAGAGTTCTACCATGGCAAAGAGCTCAAAACTCAAGTAATTGGCTGGCAAGGTGAGCAAGCAGAGGAAGCACAATCAGACCACAGAATCCTTTTTGGAGGACAAAAAGGATCAAAACATGGAACCAGAAGAAGACAACAAAGTCAAAACTCCTGCATCAAAAGCTTCCAAGAAAAATATGGACTGGTTATAGGCCATGGAGAAGCTCAAAAAGGATTCTGAAAATCAAATAAGAGAAGTGGAGGAAAAATTGGGAAGAGAAATGAGATGCAAGAAAAATCATAAAACGCAAGTCAACAACCTGACTGAAGAAAATAACACCTTAAAAAACAGACTAACTCAAATAGCAAAAGAGGCCCAAAAAGCCAATGAGAAGAATGCCTTAAAAAGTTGAACTAGCCAGATGGAAAAGGAATTTCAAAAGCACACTGAAGAGAATAATTGCTTCAGAATTAGATTGGAGCAAATGGAAGCTAATGACTTTATGAAAAATCAAGATACTATAAAACAGATCCAAACAAATGAACAAATGAAAAAATAGAAGGCAATGTGAAATATCTCACTGGAAAGACCACTGTCCTGGAAAACAGAACCAGAAGAGATAATTTAAAAATTACTGAACTACCTGAAAGCCATGATCAAAAAAAGAGCCTAGAAATCATCCTTCAAAAAATTCTCAAGGAAAATTGCCCTGATATTCTAGAACCAGAGAACAAAATAGAAATTGAAAGAATTCACCAATCACCTCTTAGGAAAGATCCCAAAAAGAAAACTCCTAGGAATGTCATAGCCAGATGCCAGAACTCCCAGGTCAAGGAGAAAATACTACAAGCTGTCGGGAAGAAACAATTTGAGTATTGTAGAAACACAAGCAGGATAACATGCGATCTAGCAGCTTGTACATTAAGGGATCGAAGGGCTTGGAATATGATATTCCAGAGGTCAAAGGAGCTAGGATTAAAACCAAGAATCACCTACCCAGCAAAACTGAGTATAATACTTCAGGGGAAAATATGAATATGAAAATATTTAATAAAATAGGACTTTTAAGTATTATTGATGAAAAAACCAGAGCCGAACAGAAAATTCGACTTTCAAATACAAGAAGTAAAGATCATATAATGTTTCATTGAACATCACATTTTTTTCAATTTGTTGATCAATTCAACTCAATTTTTTTTCTTCTTTTTTAAAAAATTCTTTGTTAAAAAGGATGGCTCACTCGAAGGGGATAGTTAAGGAGAAATCTAGATGATATAAAAATAAAAGACATCAGTAAAGATACATAGTTTTTAAAAAGGGAATGGTACTGAATGAATAGAAAAACAAATAAATGAAGGGTGTTTATCACCTAGCTATTTAAGTGGCAATTTCTTCCTAAACATTGTTAGTAAAAGCAAGGGATTGTGACAGGTTTTCAATCCCCTCCAGTCCACCCATCAGAGCAATATTGATATAATTTTTCCTAAATATAGACCTGGTTACCACTCTACTAAAAAAACTTCAGCATCCTCTGTTGCCTACAAAGTCTCTGACAGTCAAAAACATCTACAACCTACCAAAAAACTATTCTTTAAGCTTCATTACATGTTATTCCCTTTCACATACCCTATACTATATTCCAACCAAACTAAGCTACCCTCCATTCACTCATAAATATTCTATAAACCCATTCCATGCCTTGATTATATTATTCCTCTAGCCCAGGGGTTCTTAACCTAGATTCAATTAACTTATTTTTTAAATCTTTTAATAACCATACTTCTATACAAATGGTGTTTCTTGTAATCCTACATATTTTATTTCTTCAGTTAAAAAGATATTCTGAGAAGTTCATTGGTTTCAACAGACTGTCAAAAAGGTTTACAACACAAAAATGATTAAGAAACCCTGCTTTAAAGTGAAAATTCTTCCCTCCCTTTCTTCACTTGAATTTCTACCATTTAAAATACAATAAAAATATTATGACTTCTACAAAGTCTTTCTGATCTAAAGTAACTCATTGCTCAGTAGGTTCTCCTCCTAAATCAGTGGTTCTCAACCTTCCTAATGCCGCGACCTTTTAATAGTGGGTGTGTTTGCATGTGGGCGGACCCACCTGGAGGCAGATAGAGGAGGTTCCTAAGACCATCAGAAATAGGTGTTTTCTGATGGTCACAGGTGACTCCTGTGACCCCTGTGAAAGGATTGTTCAACCCCAAAGGGGTCGCAACCCACAGGTTGAGAACCGCTGTCCTAAAGCATTTACTTCCCCTACCATTGAACAAAGCAGTCTAGACTCAGTTTAGACATCGTTTTTTGGTGTGGGGCTGGGACTTCATTAGGTTAAGGAGCTTCTTTCTATAGAAATTCTTCCCACAGATGAAAATCAGCAACTTGTTGACAACTTAAAATTTTACAGGCTTTGCTCGGATCCCTGATCACCTATCAATGAGATAGTTTCTCATGGTTTTTTATATGCCCAGTACCATCCTAAAATTACCTAGCAGTCTTATTTTAAAAAATAAAAATTTTGAAATGCATGATCAATAAAAATGCACTATAAATGCAAATAAAAATGTGTGGTATGTGTAAGACACAGTGCTAGAAACAGGAAAATAATGAAAGTCTTGACCTCAATGAGTTAACAATATAATAGGGAGGATATAGCATCTAGAAAAAGAAATATGTTAAAAGAAAGAAATATAAGGAAAAAGGAAAAATTCAAACAAAGTTCTTGAGGAAAACTAGAAGAGAGTGAGGCCGTTTTCAGTTGAGGGATCTTGGAAAAGAACATGGAGAACACAGCACACTAGCTTTGAAGGAAAAGAAAGCTATTAACAGGCAGAGATTAAGAAAGAGTAGTTCTAGGCATGAAGAATAGTTCCCCCCACCCCCAAATGTATGAAGACAGGAAAGGATCAGACAAGATGATTTAGAAAACAGCAATCCAATTTTATTGGAAGAGAGTACAAAAGGGGAGTAGTATGAGATCAAGTTACAAAAACTTGTAAGAAAAGCAGGCTGAAACAGACAACGTAGGGCCTTGAATACCAGGCTAATGAGCGTGGATTGTTTTATCCTCTAGAAAATGGGGAGCCACTGAGGGTTTTTGAGCAGAGGAGTGACACAGTCCAAAGCTATGCACTGAAAAGATAATTTTGGAAGCTGTTAATATGATGGAGTAGAGAAAGATAAGACTGGGCACACATTACCAACAAAGGAACCAAACGGGGTTTTTAAATGTATTCCTAAAAATTACTAGAAATCACTATCTAAATGAGATGGATTACTAGTTCAGCCCAAAGAAGAGCCTCTGTATGGTCCACAGATGATCATCTGTTCCCCTGAATTGAACTTTTAAATTCATTTTTATTATGCGCCCATCTTTGAAGTTCATACCTGATTAATGAAGATGCAGCAACATGCCTCACCCGAGGATCTTCATCTCCAAGTAAGTAGATGACAACATTATTGAGCACTCGATCCTGCAGTTTTAAAAGCTTTAGGGAAAGGATGAGAAAGATAAGCAATAATCATACTTCACAGTTATGGAACATCTTCAAGATTTATAAAGTATGTTTCTCATAACAATCTGAAAAAAAAAAAGAGAGCTCCTAGATCCTGAGGTTTCTGAAATTGCAGGAATTTACTGGCTCACAGAAATCTAAACAAAGGACAGGCAAAAAGCTTAACATTTCAACAAATTTTAAAGGAAACACAATGGAGAGTAAGTAATGTTACCAAGGCTTGGTTAAGTTTCCTGTGAACAATGTTACTGCTATTTAATGGACAATCAGCTAGGCCAGGTTATAACATTGTTTCATGACAATACAATGAGATGAGGTTTTTTTGGTCACATATTACTGAAGTTACTATTAGACTAAATTAGTTAAAGTAACAGTATTCAGGGCATTATGTATTACCATGCAAAGAATCACATGATAAGCTATGAATTCATGATAATAAGACTAGTATAATTACCACTCATATGTAACAATTTAAGATTTATAAAACATTTTATATATGTTATCTCATTTTGCCCTCACAACTACCCTGTGAGGTATGTGATATTATTATCCCCATTTTAACACAAGAAATTAAGGCTGACAGAGGACAATGACTTATCCAGGTTCACATAGCTAGTAAGGGTTTGAATTCATTTTCTTGACTAGAAATTCAGTGCCTTATGCCCTGCACCTTGTTTTACTGTTGTTGTTGTTGTTTTTGGAGGGGAGAAGGCAGGGCAATTGGGATTAAGGGACTTGCCCAAGGTCACACAGCTAGTAAGTATTAAGTGTCTGAGATTCAATTTGAACTCAGGTCCTCCTAACTCCAGGGCCCGTACTCTATTCACTGCGCCACCGAGCCGCCCCCTGCTCTGCACCTTCTAAATATCAAATAGTTTCAACAATGAAAATAAGATCACACTCTTCAAATAAAACCAAATAATGTGGACTGAAAGAATTTAAACACTAATGATAAACCATCTGATTCCAATTCTTGTAAAATGGAAAATCCACCATATCAGAAAGTAGTCTGCTTACCCCAGTATAATGATGAGATCCCTTGTGTAAATGGTCTGTTTTTGCCTCCAAAAAGCTAACTAACCTTAAAGAGGAAACAATAACACAGAGAATAAGGAACAGAACACTCAACAATTAAACTATTGCAGTTAGCAACTCAAAATGACAAAAAGACTCTGTTTTAAAAAACTAACTCAGAATTAGAGTTATAGGAGACAAAAGATGTTATCACGTCCAACCAAAGGCCAAAGATCATCCAGCCTACACTTGAAGACCTATAGTAAGAGATACTCCCCCCTTTTTTTTAACTCACTAACTTCCAAAAGAATCCTTTTCCCTTACAGAGAGCTCAAACTCATAGGAAGTTATTCCTTAAATTAAACAGCTTCCATAATCCTGGGGGAACTGTAGCACTCCTCACTTAATCTCTTTGGAAAAGTTCAAAAATAGGTAATCAATATTCTAAAATCTTTGCAAAACTGGACAAAAGAACAGAACTTACTAAATAAAGTTTTCTTTCCCAAGAGAAAGGAAATTTCTTGAGGGAATTTTCTTTTAACTATAAGAACTAATAAGATACATACATAGCATTAAATCTAATTAAATGAATGAAGAGAAAAAATTCATACAAGCAAAAGTGGGCAAACAAAATTAGGGTTTTTTCCTTTTTTTATAAGATTAAATTTTTAGGGTTATAAAAAGCCAATTTAGTATATGTACTTTTGCTCCAAAAAAAATCCTAGCAAAACATGAAAATGTTTAAAGAAAACCACAATTTAGGGCAAAGATGACAAAAGAGGGAATAGTCAGTATTGGAGGCATTGCAGGAAGGATAGGCACACTAGTAATATTGAGAGTAAAGCTGTGATTCAGTACAACCATTTTGGAAACTGGAAGGTCAGGTAAAATAGATTTTTTTGCTGTTTTTCTGGATTTAGTTTTAGCTAATCAAGTGCCTCTGAGCCTCACCTTTGCTTGTATCAAGAATCTTTGATTGGAAACAGTATACATTGTATTGCCCTTAATAGGCCTAAGAGAGTTTGAAGATCTTCCCTGCCCTTAATAAGCCTAAGGGAATTTGAAGGTCACCCCTGCCCCTTAATAGGCTAAATGTAATCACATGGGAGCCCACAGTGGGGAAAGCTTGCAAAAAGAGTGGAACAGAAACGAGCAGAGCTGGGAAAAGCAGAATTGAGAGAGAATGTGATGTTGACGCTCTGTTGATCTGTGTTACTTTCTCAGATAGAAGTCCTGTCTGTTGTTCTGCATTGATTCCTCAGACAGAAGCCCTCTCTGTTTTTCTGCACTGGCTTCTTAGACAGAAAGTGAATTGAGATGAGAGTACTGGTAATGTGTACAAATACTATGGTCGCCTTTTGTTTTCCTAGAAACAGAAACTATGTAGAGCTTGGAGTAGAGCAGTCCCCATAAACTGAGATATAGAACAGGAGCAGAGAGCTGCCTACGTGTGAATCCAGGCAAGACTTGGGAGTGCTCAGCCCATGGAGGAGGAGCCATGGGGTTTGGAAGCCTGCCTCAAGTCAAGATGAAAGAGCACTTTATGGATACTCTATATTGACTGATGAGATCTGTAACTTACTGTGCCTAGGGGTGGATGGTGTTTGTATTTTCTGCTATATATTAAATATGATTATAAGATATACTGAATGATATGTTTTGTTTAAGACTATGCGGCCACCTTAGTAATAAGTTGTTGTGTTGTTGTGAACGTTATGCTTTAGTTTGTTGAATGTTATGCTATAGTTTATTGCTGAACAGAGAAGTCATTATACTATGCGATCAGACCCTTAAAGTTATTCACAGCAGTAGTTCTCAGGGGAGCTACCATGATTGGCTTTATAGAAACCAATTTGGAATTATGAAATTAAAGTGGTTTTGACTCAGAGATTACATTACTAGGTCTACGCATCATTGATTTTTTAAAAAGTCCTCACATAAACCAAATATTTATAGTGGCACTTTTTGTAAAAGCAACTGGAAACAAAGTAGATTCCCATCTGGATTATGGTACACTAATGTACCAGAATATTTACTATGCTACATATAAGAAATGACAAATAGGACAAACACAGAGAAACAGAAAAATCTATATCAACCTGATATAAAATGAAGTAAAATATATAAAAGAATAAAATGAAGTAAGGGGAAACCAAAAGTAATGACTACAAGATGTTAATGGAAAGAACAACCATACACAAAAAAATGTCAAAAGTGAACGTTACAAAATTATAAAAAACAAGTAAGTCTGGAAAGAAAAGTTATGAGAGGCAGAGATAACAGAAGAGCAGGAAGCAGTGCAACAAAGCTCCTGGACACAAAACTCCTCTCTACAGATCTGTAAAATGCACCAGAACAGATCCTGATGGAGAAATGGAGAAAAAGTCACAAGGTGTCTTTGTCAGGCCCAGGTCAGTATAAGGAAACAAACAGGTAGATCTACTGACACAGAAGACTGGGTTAAGGCAGCTGAGCCAAGCGTAGAGCATGACAGAACCCAGAGAAAAGCTGTGCAGGACAAAAGGAGGTCCAACACCAACAGAACAGTACCACCAGAAACAAATCAGGGTACTGTGATTTACACAGGTGCCAACTGGCAATTTTGTTGACTTCTCCCTAGTTCTGAGGCACAGGTCTGCACTCAGGTTCTGGGCAAGAAAGAAAGAAGTTCAGAAGCCGGCAGCAACAACAGCAGTTTGGCTCACACCCCAGGTGCAGAATGGGATCTCATTTCCTGAACCTACATAAGACAGCAAAGGAATAATCTAGCCAGGAACCCCAGACCAAAGAAGAGCCTGTAATTCTCTTACTCTGAATCAGCAGAATTTCCTAACTGGCTGACATGGGTTGTGTACAAGAGTGTCTACTCTTACTCAGACACAGACCCAGGTCAGAAACTGGCAGAGGTAAGACCAGGGGAGCATAGAACAGACTTCACCCTGAATCAGATTACTTTGGGAGTAATGAAAGCATGAATGTCCCAATTCTGTCCCTATAAATATTTAATATCCCAAGAAAGAGGCAACAGTACCAGCCCAGACCTTCCTTCTAAAAATGCTGCCCTAATAACACCAAGTCCGAAGTCAGGAAGTAGATTGGAAGAATGGGAAAGTAAAAAAAGAACCACAACATAATGAACTTATTATAGTGACAGGGACACTCAAGACAAAACACAGAAGAGAATGACTCCAAAACATCTACAAGGAATGACTCAGAAAAAAACACAGGATAGGCACAAACTCAAACAAAATGCCTGGAAAAGATGAAACAAGGTTTAAAATGTTTTTATAAATGGAATGAGAGCACTTGAGGAAAAATTCAGAAAAGAAAGGAGAGCTTTAGAAGAATTGTAAAAGGAATTAACATTTTAGCACAAGAGGTATAAAATCTTGCCCAAGGCAAAATCAGAATGGAACAAATAGAAGCCAATGATTCCATGAGGAAAAAAATATTAAAAACAAAGGCAAAAAACTGAAAATAAAGTAGAAAATGTGAGCTATCTCACAACAAAAACAACTGACATGGAAAAAAGATTGAAGAGAAAAAATTTAAGAATCACTGGACTATCTGAATACCAAGATCACCCCGTGGCCCCCCACCCTGAAATTAGTCTACATACCCTACTGCAAGAAGGAAAATCTCTTAGAACCCAGATCTCTTAGAATCAAAGGGCAATCTCTTAGAACCAGAGGGCAAAGTGGAAACAGAAAAAGATTTCCTGGTCATTTCCTGAAACCCCAAAATTAAAATTCCCAGGAATATCATAGCAAAAATTTTAGTTTCCAGGTAAAAGAAAAAAAAATTTAGAGTTATGTTTTGTTTTTTGCTTAGGACTAATGCCTCCTTTAATCTCCCAGGGAAATAGGAAAGAAAGTAGAGGGAGAGAGACTAAGGAAAGGATTAGTCCTAAGCAAAAAAACAAACAAAAAAACCCATCATAATTCTAATATGTACAAAAATATGTATAGCCTTTTTGAGGTGGCAAAGAATAAGAATTTGAGGGGGTGTCCATAAATTGGACAATAGGTGAAAAAGTTACAGTATGTAAATATGATGGAAGATATGATGAAAGGGATGGATTCAGAGAAACCTGGAAAGACTTCTATGAACTGATACAGAGTGAACTGATTAGATCCAATATGACAATTTATACAATGATAGCAATTTGGCAAAGGCAAACAACTATGAAAGAATTAGGAACTCTTATCAGCATAAGGACCAATCATGGTTCCAAAGGACTAATGATGAAACATGCTATTCCCTTCATATAGAAAAGTAAAGGGCTTAAGTACAAAATGAGAAAAATTCTTTTTTGGACGAAGCCAGGGTAGAAATTTACTTCATTATACATTTGATTCATTATACATGTTTGTAAGAGGTTAGATTTTCTTTCGTTCTTAAGTTCAGCAAGAGAAGGAGAAGTGTTAGGGTAAAAAAGGAGAATTTTGTTGATTGAAAAAATTAAAATATAATTTGAACTCTTTAAAAAATAACAAAAAACAAGGAAAGAAAAAAAGAGAAAGAAGAAATACAAAAATATGCCACTCCCACACCTACGCCGAGGTGTAATGTTGCACAACACACATATTTTCAGACTTTTACTCTGTATTGATCAATTATGTGGCTTTTTTCATCTTCCTTTTCTTTATTTAAAAGAAAATACTATTTGTTATATGGCATGGCACTCTGGTAGAGGAAGGAAAAATTAGTGTCCTGGTGATGTAAAAAGCCAAACTAAGACTGACATACTCATAGAATTATGATAGCTCTCAATACCTGTTTAACAAATGGACTTTACATTTTTATGTCTGATTTACTAGAGAAATGCACTCACTGTATAGCAGTGAGTGAATCAACAGAATGCTTAAAACATAATCACTTACCTAAAGTCAATTTCTGCAAGAGTATCCAAAAGTTCTGTTCTTACCAACCAGTAGGAACTATTTCTCAGAGTCAAGACATCAATGATCAATTGTAATCCTAATTCACTATAGCAACTGCTGCATAAACTCATGACACAATGCTGAAAAAGAGGAGTTTTCAATGTTTATACTACACTACTCATGACACTACGCATCAGCAATGCGATTGTTATATTCATAATGCAACAAACTGAAACACCAATATATTGGGATAATTTATATACCACATACTGGATGAATAAAATATCTACTAAGAATTACACTGGCAAGTCTATTTAGTAAAGGAAATATTAAAAAATTAGGCTATCTCCACAAAGTTTTTTCTGTTCCATCCAATCCTTAGGGTTCATTGTGTGCCTTGTACAACAACCATAGCTTTTTATGGTTTTACAAGGTTTTACAATAACAAAGAATCCCCAACACCAGGAGTTCTTAACCTGGAGTCAGTGAATTTGTTATTTTAATATTTTGATAACTGTGGTTCAACATAATTGGCTTCCTTTGTAATCACATTTTATGCATTTAAAAATATTATTCTGAGAAAAGGTCCACAGGTTTTATTAGACTGACATGACATAGGTTCATAAAATTAAAAAGGATAAGAACAAATGCCCTAGTTTCATATCAAATAGAAACAGATCTCTGCCACATAATGACTTAGAAAACCACAAATTAACATTAAATTGTATTTTTGCTTATTTTGCTAAACATTTCTCAATCCATTTTAATTGAGTTTGATACCTCTGCCCTGGAAAAACGATAATGTCATTTTCCCCTCAAAATAATTTTTTCAGTAAATTCTCATTTTATAAAAAAGAAAATTGAGATATAAAGCAGTTAAGCAATTTTTTCAGTGTCACAGTGAAGGAAGGATAGAATTGGGACCAAACTCTATGTCTTTTTGGATCAAAACTAATACTCTTTATAGGAAACAAAGTTGAATGCCAAAGAGAGCAAGGAGTGATCAGGCACTGAGAAACACGCAAATGAGGCCCTACTATGAACAATGGAGGATCTTCATGTACAAAAGATAGGGCAGTAAGAATAATGCTCACCCTTACGGCAGTACAAGCCAACTTGCAGGTAACAGAAGACTCATCTTTCAAAGTCTTCTGCAATAAAGGGATGCAGTCTACCAGAGAAAAAGTATTACCTAAACAAAAAAAGATGAAAATATTTTTTTTAACAAAACTAAATAAAAGAGATTCAAGGCAACTTTTAAATGAGACATTTAGCATAGAAAACTTTAGAAGTCAACCTTTACCTGTTGAACTTCTGACAACTGCTAACCAGTTTTCCACACTGAAGCGAGATTTATTAAGAATGGAGTAGATAATGGTTCCACAAAGAATCGCAGTGGCTCCTCGAATCTGTGGGTCTCCATGATCAATATAGTTCAAGACATCTGAGACATACTGATCCTCTGCAGAAAAAAATCACATACCTATTATATATAAGCTTTTTTACCATCAATTTTTCAAATCTAGTTAAAACTTTTACATCCAGAGAAAAAGTTTTTGAAAACACATACTTTGAACACTAGCCCAACCTAAGAAAACCTGAATAAGAAAGGCATGTGAATCTGAAGGGGCTAAAATAATTGATGATTTTAAGTTATAAAAAGAATGCAGGACACAAAAGTTATATAGAGTTCTCTGAACCACCTAATTCAAAACACTACATATTTCAAACATAATATATAATCTTTCTAGCTTTCATTTCAAGACTTAATTATTTTTAAGGCAATATGCAAATTTGTTACTATGTTTCCTTTTTTTTATCTTTTGCAATATTACAAGTAATATTTTGGATGAATGCAGAAATTTAAGACTGCTACCATTTACATTTCTGACAAGCAGATATAACTGCTAGAATATTACCCAGTTACAAATTACTAAAAATATTCCTATTATTCCTGATCTAAGACTAGAATACTTGGATACAAACTAGAAAGTGCTAGCTGTTCAAATACAACATTATTGTACAGAAATAGGATAGTTTGAATGTTTTACAAAGTAAGGATTAAAGTAGAAAAAAGAACTCTCAACATACCTGGGTGTTCCATGGTCTCAAGGGGGGTTTTGTAAAGTTTGCTAAAGAAAGATTCAGGATGAAGGGCCACCGCTGCTCCAACACAACTTACTGCCAAAGCCTTCACACTTACCCTTACATCCCTATCTGGAACCAATGCTGCAAAAAGACAAAATGGACCTCTTTCAGCTTAAGAAAATTTTGTTTCTAAAAACTTTCATTTTAACTTTAAGAAACAAAACTGGATTCACTAAATTAGCATTCTTCCCTAGCATTCCCTCCCCTCACAAACCTGTGACCAGTAAACTCAATACCAGCCATCTACTGAAATATAAACCTCAATCCTAAAATCTAGTCCCTTCAATGCTGCATATACACTTCTTAAGGAATAGCAATGAAGGATAACTAAGCTGCTAAGAGAAGCTCATTTCCCCTCATCGCTACATTTGCCACAGTCTCAAATATTTCAATAGATCTGTGATCTCACTGATTTGGAAGTTCCTCTCAATGATGTAGATCATAACCTATCCACAGTTGTCCACCCTAGGTGACTTGTGCCTCTGTTCTTCCATAAGTTCCCCATAGGTAGATCCCCACCACCCCACCCCAACGTGCTAGGGTCTTCCTTGCTTTCTCCTTACATCATAAGGGTACCAACAGAGAAATGGCAGCTGTCCACTAGTCATCTGCCAGCATGTGACCAATGTCTCTTCTCTTCTTCAGTACAATTGCTTTATGTCTTTTACTCCCATTTTTCAAAATGCCTCAATGGTTACATGTTGTAGCCTGCTGATACCCACCATGTGTGGGCATCAATTGACTTCTGTGTGATATTCATTTATAATTCTCCAGAGACTACTGAATTTTATGCTTCCCTGCCATATAAGCAAAACCAATAGAATGCTGGTATTCAAAAGATGGGCCTTTGGCCACACTTTTCAACTATATAAAGAACTGAGTCAAAGTTTAATATTACAAGTTATTCTTGAATTGATAAACAGTCAAAGGATATGAACAGGCAATCTTTAGATGAAATAATCAATGCTATCTACGGTCATATAAAAATGCTCTAAATCACTTGATTAGAGAAATGGAAATTAAAACAACTTTTAGGTATCACTCACATCTATCAGAGTAGATAACATGACAGAAAAGTAAAATGACAAATGTTGGAAGGGATGTGAAAAAATAGAGACACTAATGCACTACTGGTAGAGTTACAAACTGATCAAACTACTCTAAAGAGCAATTTGGAACGATACCCAAAGGGCCATAAAAGTATGCACACTCTTTGATCCAGCAATGGCACTACTAGGACTATATCCAAAAGAGATTTTTAAAAAATTAGAAGGAAGAAAAGGAAAAGACCTATATATACAAAAATATCACCTCTTTTCATGGTGGCAAAGAATTAGAAACTGATTGTTGGGCTGAACAATCCAAAGAACAAGAACACAATATTTCATGACAATTCCAAAGGACTTATGATGAAAAATGTTCTCCACTACCAAAGAAGGAGCTGATGGAGTCATAATGTAAACTGAAGCATACTTTTTTACTTTATTTTTCTTGGGGATTTTTTTGGGGGGGAGTTCCTATTTTCTTGAACAACATGGCTAACAAGGATATATATATATATATATATATATATATATATATATATATGTATATGTTTTACATGACTAAACACATAAAATCTGTATCAAATGCTTCCTTTATCAAGCAGGGAAGATGGGAGGGAGGGGGCAGATTTTAGATTTGAAATTTTAAAAAAAGAATGTTAAAAATTGCTTCTATATGTAACTGAACAAAAATAGAAAATGTAATTACGAAAAAAAAGGGATGGGCCTTTGCTTTCATTGGAAACTTGGGGTTATTAAAGAGATTTTGCAACGCTTTCTCTTATTCAACTCTGGGCCAAAATGACTGTCTACCTGTACTATGTGTCTCCATATATACATACTAATGGACAAGCTTTCTAAGTTGCCCATACATGTTAAAAACTAGGCACGAAACATTCTTTATCCACTTGGTCTTTCCTCTGAGGATGTTCAGGCCAAACTCCTTTGAGTGAGTATATTTTCAAAGGAGGCTTTGTAATACTCTGGGACTTCATGCAATAAACACAACGGTATCCACAAATGGGAGCACCTAGAGAACCTCAGCAGCCACAGGAAATCCCTCTACATTGAATCTTCTACAGTTGCTATCATCACTGGAGAGCATACACCTTCCTGTTTCATGCACTGCCTAATGTTTATCATCATGGGTAATTGAACATCGGTATTTCATAAGTTATATCTTTTAAGGAACCCTAAATAATTTTAATATACAGATAGGAGACACCGTGTCAAAAAGAACCTGTATCACATTTTAAGCCTTGAACCAAATCCTTTTTCATTATCAACAATTAACAAAATGAGATCTTAAACTCTCAACAAAATACTGTTGAATATCACTTAAGAAAGATAACTAGTTCCCTAAACATATCCTGATCTAAGATATTCCCAACAGATGACTTTTCATAAAGATTTTGTATAGATGAAACATCAGGCACACATCAGTCAGTAGTTAGTGACATCCTCTCAGTCACTGTTTAAATATTAATAAGTTGTAAGATATTTCCACACTTATGGTATCTTCCCATTATTCAGATAACTGATTTATTGATCCTTCAACAACTTAAAACAGTCACCTCTAGCAAAGACCCACCCTACACATACATGGTCCAAATTCAGCTGTTTTCTATTATTGTCTCAACTGGCATTTCACTTCAAGTATAACCATATACAGTACTATGAAGTTACAGATAAGGGTTTTGGTGCCACTGTCTGGAGCAGAAAAAAACAATTTGCTATAATGATTTTTGTAAATCTTTTCCATTTTAACTTTGTTTTTGTCTTCTCTCCGTTTTCATGTTACAATGCCTTTAAGATGACTTATAGGGGCATCTAGGTGCCTCAATGAATAGAGCACCAGCCCTGGAGTCAGGAGGACCTGAGTTCAAATATGACCTCAGACAGTTAACATTTACTAGCCATGTGACCTTTGACAAGTCACTTAACCCCAATTGTCCTGCCTTCCCTCCACCAAACAGAAAAAAAAAAGGAAAAAAAAAAGATGACTTATGTTAGTTGAACATCTTGCAAAGCTTTTTATAAACTGGTTTTGCTTCATTTTTCATAACATAAGAGTATACAAACAAATTTATATTCTAACACTGTTGCTTTTGCAATTTTCCCTCCAATTATTTAAAAAATTATTCTGAGAAAAAAACCATAGGCTTCATGAAACTGTCAAAGAGCATGACACAAAAAAAGTTAAGGACCCTAATTTGGAGGATGTTAACAAGAACTTCATAAAATTTCTCTAACTCTATCTTCAGCAACTAGTGCTAGAGTTATAAGTTGCAAATGTCTTTGTGGTAGTCTTTCTTTCTTTTTTTTTCTTAATTAACTTCTGTTTATTTTTAGTTTACATCATTCATTTCCAAGAGATTTTGAGTTACAAATTTTCTCCCCATCTTTCCCCTACCTACCACCCCAAGACAGCAATCCCACTGTATACCCCCTCCCCCATATTCTCTCCTATATCCACCCCCATTGCTGGTAGGGCAAGATGGATCTCCCTAGCCCAGTGCCTGTATATCTTAATTCCCAGCTGCATGCAATTAACAATAATAATTATTATTATATATATACATATATATATTTTTTAACATTTGATTATAGAACTTTAAATTCTAGATTCTTTCCCTTCCTCCCTTGTCACCCACCCCCACTGGAAAGACAAGCAATTCAATACAGGCTGTACATGTGTAGTTACACAGAACAGCTCCACAATGGACATATTGTGAAAGATTGACTATATTATCCTCCTTCCTATCCGGCCCGCCCTTGTTCTATTCTCTACTTTGTCCCTGTCCCTTTACAGAAGTGTGCGCTTCTAACAACCCCCTCCCCATTCTGCCCTCTCCTCCATCCTCTGCCCTCTCATCCCATTCCCCCTACTCTCCTGTAGGGCAAGATACCCAATTTAGAGTGTATGTCATTCCTTCCCTAAGCCAAATTCAATGAGAGTAAGGCTGTGGTAGTCTTTTTTCAAAAATGTATCATTGGTTTGTTCACATAATAATCAAACGACCCATTAAATAATTTTTGTTGCTGTTGCCTCTGGGCATACAATAAAAGCAACTCTTACCAACCTCTTTCTTTGCATCTACAAGGACTATCTGTGAGCTGTACTACCAGGCAGCCATAATGTCTTTTGTTCTTGTTTTTCTTTTGTGACAAGAATGTAGAGATTGATATAACTGAGCTTCTCCAACAATTTGCCCACTTGTTGGTCATATTAACAAGACCTCATGTGTGGAGTATGAATAATCAGATTAATGTTGATGATGGTTTAAAAGTCTTCTCCCCCCTTCCCTGCCAGTCTACCACCACCATGAAGATGTTTAAGGTAACACACAGAACTGAGGGCCATTTTGCATTGTTCTTCATTTCATGAGCTGCCATGGCCTATGCCTCTGATGAGTCTCTCTATGCTTACTGAGGCTGGCTCTTAGACACCAGCTGTGGCCTCCACCAGGACCTTGCTTCAAACCTCTCCAGCATCATGACACCTGTTGGAACTTATGCTATTGGTACAGTCTTTGAGAGCCCAGGGTTACCTCCACACCGGAAAGAGGGATCACAGTACGTTTCTGCCATATCAACTTATAATCAAACTTACCACCTTTTTCTCCTGTGAGCAAAAAGGAAGCAGATAACAACCGAACACAATGGACAAGAGGTGCCAAATCACCATCAGTGAAGTGTCCAATATCTCCCTTTATTCTAGAAGGCTATAACCAAGAAAAATAAACATTTTATTTAACTTTATAAGACAAACCAATCAGTAACTATTTTTGAGCACTGCGTAAATAAAAAAAAAAATAAAAAATTATGTCTTCAAGGGGTTTTTATGAACTAGTTCAACACATAAGGCAAAAGCACCTGAAAAGTTAATTCAAAAGTTTAACTGACAGGTTCAATTCCTATGAATCAAGTACAGTGCCTAACAAATAATAAGTATTTAATAAATCATTGTTGACTGGATACAACATAAGAAAAAAAGACACAAAATTGTGTATAAGTAAATGTAAAACAAATAATAGACAGTAAATGGCACAGTACAGTGATACCTTGACATAAGAGTGCACCAACTTACAAGATTTCCAAGATACGAGTTGTCACTCAGTTGATTTTTTGCTTTGAATTGTGAACCAAAATTTGAGGTACGAGCCACCGCTAGTTGGCACAGTGAACGCCACAATCCAACACCCACCCAGCATCCCACACCTCACTTGTTCAGTCCATGTGTTTACCTCGCCAGTGAAGAAAATTAAGTTAAGCGAAAGTAAAAAAAAATACTGTAGCAATTAAGTTCAGGGATAAAGTGTAGCATTAAGAGTGTAGTGAATAAGTGAACGAAAGTGAACGAAAGAGCACAAAACAAAACTCCTCTAACCTCCTCCATCTATCTCCTCCACCCTCCACCTCTGCCAGTATCTTCTGTTAGCTCAAGTCGTTTGATATCCCAGGTAAATATACACTTTATAAAACCAGTTTATTTCTTTACATTCTCTTTTATTATGTTTTTATACAATATTTGTTATTTATAAACACTTTTTCTTATTTAAAAACACGTAACAAAATAATACTGGGGTGGCATTTTGGGGGCTGGAATGGATTAATGGCATTTCCATTAGTTTCAATGAGGAAAGTGATTTGATATACAAGCAAATTGAGTTACGAGCTCTGTAAAAGAACGAAGTAAACTTGTAAGTCAAGGTACCACTGTACTTTAGAAAAGAGAAGGATCATCAGGGAGTAATCTAGAAAGAAATAGTAGAAGGGTGTCTATGTGACACAGTGAATAGAGCACTGGCCCTGAATCAGGAGGACCTGAATTCAAATCCGACCTAAGACACTTGACACACTTACTAGCCATGTGACTTTGGGCAAGTCACTTAACCCCAATTGCCCTCCAAAAAGCAAAAAAAAACCCACAAAAACAAGAAAGAAATGGTAGAGTAGGAAGGATATAACGTTACTTCTAAAAGATAGAAAGGATTTCCTTAAGCAGAAAGGAAAGAGGAAGATTTTCTAGACAGGGGATAAATATAAATAAAAGCAAAGTGGAAGAAAAGCTAGAATATTTACTGTAAAGTAGTGAAAATATAAATTATGATATTTGAATGCAATGGAATTTCAATGCAGTATTAGAAATGACAAAACAGAGTTTCAGAAGAAATTGGAAAGACCTCTAAGAACTAATGCAAAGCAAAAGGAGCAGAAGAGAAGAATTTATACAACATCATAAAGAGAAATAACTCTGAAATATTTTAAAACTCTGATCAATGAAATGACAAACCACTATTATAAAGGAATGAAGATAAAGCATACTACCCACTTCCAGAGAGATGTGATAGCCTCAGAAAGCTGAATGAGATACATATTTTTGGACATGACCAACAAAGGAATCTGCTTCACTTGACAATATATATTTGTTATGACAAATATAATATATGACAAATATAATATATTATGACAATATATATATGTTATGCTTTTATTCAAGCAGGAGAGTGAGGGGAGAGGGGAATAAAAATAAAAGTTCATTAGAAAAAATAATAAAATTCAATTTTTAAAAAATTTCAAAAATAAAAAAATGTGAGAATGAATTAATGAAGGTATCAGGAATCCATCCATCTACCAAGAGTTTGAAATCATTATTTTCATATTTTAAGTTATCTACCTCACCTTGTTTTCATGATCACCTGGCTCCACAGTTTCATCTTTTGATAAAAATCTGTCAACACTGCTGTCAGATGGCTGTCTGCTATGTCCCGTACTTTTCAGGAGATGGGGCTGCTGAAGTGCTTCAAAGAAAGACTCCAATTAAGTAATACCTTAAGAGTGATCTACAACTAAAATAGAAATGCATGCATGCATACATACATACATACAAATATACACTAAAAGAGAATCTCTAGTTTCTTCAAGCTCAGCTCCTACTTTGTTGTTGTTGCTGGTCCTTGATTCTGGAAGAGGACCAAGGCAGTCAGGAAGTTGATGCCTTGATTTGCAAGTGAATTGGATTTATGTGAGGAAGGGCTATGCAAAGTCACCAGCCTCATTCCTCCAGAGCATCTGGGTCCAGTGGCAAGATCAAGACCACTGAAGTTAGCCCCAGATGCAGTAGAAGAGTGTGGCCTTCTTAAGTTAACTTCTTTCCTGGATCTCAGTTTGTCACAGGCAACACCCATTGAGTGATTAAGGCTAGGTAAGAAACAAGGCAAAAAATGGACTCTTTTATCTAGTCACCAAAAAAACAAATAAACCAATCTAGAAGGGAAGACCCTCAGGGTTTGTGACCAAATAAAAAGTATTTATAAATAACAAAATAAAAAACAACTACTATTTATACAAACTATAATTTATAACAAGAAAATAAGCCATAAAATTTCCATCACATAACAACACAGGAAAAAGCACTAGGAAAATACCTAAGTATAAATTTTCACTGATGCCCAGGAAATAGATCAAGAAATATATCTTGAATTTTTGTAACTCTACTATACCAAATAGCTCAAGCAGAAAAAGGTGCTTCTAATATGGGTACTTTCTTGATACCCCTTCAGTTCCTGGTGCCTCCTAACCAAATCACCTTGTATTTATTTTGTATATATATTATGTGTGTATATGTGTATGTGTGTGCATGCTGTGCACACACACACGTTGCCCTGGTAGAATGTGAGCTCTCTGAGGGCAAGGCCTATTTCATTTTTGCCTTGGTATAACTGATATCTAAAACAAAACCTATTACACAGTATGTTCTACTTGTTGACTGACCACAGAATAAATTAAGTCATGAAACATTAATCTCAAAAGATTTCTTCCAGAAAAACAGTCAAGAATGATAATACAAAATGTCTAGGTAGACTGTTTTTGCTCTTTTATCAGCTGAAATTAACATACCTATTGTGGAGTTTCTGAAATTGTCTGGCGTCTCATCAGGGAGAATATTTGATGACTCATCATCTTCATCCTGTAACTGTCCAATCTGCATTCCTGAATATTGGCTTTCAGCACTATCTAATACCTATATCATTCAAAAAGATAACTTCAGAATTCAATATTATGGTTCCTAATTAAGAATCAAATATCTCACAAATGTCCACAAAGACAAATCACTTCGAAAGGTTTTTCTTATATATGAGATGATGTTGTATAGTGGCAAGAACACTGAGATAAGACATGGGTGATTCAAGCTCTAGACCCAGTTCTACCACTAAATAACTAAGACACTGGACAAGTCATTTAACCTATTGAAATCTCCATTTCCTCATCTGTAAAATGAGAATACCTGCTATATACATAAAAATTCATAAGATTTTTATGATATTAAATGAATAAACTTAAGATGAAAAGAACATCAAACTCTTATTTTCCTTAGTACCATATAAGTATTTTGACTCTAAATTCAGTGCTGTTTCCACTATATCATACTGATGTGTTACTGCCACCTCCACCAGCAGCTAGTGAGAAAAGAAAATGGAAAACATCAGAGCTACAAAATTGTAAGCTACTATGATTATAAGTTTGACTACATTTGAACTTCCAGACTAGGCTGATTATCCAAAATATATATCCATTGAGAAAGCTAAAAAAAAAAATCACTTCAAATACTATGAGTCAAAAATAAAAAAAACAACTTTAGGACAAATATAAAAAAACACACAAAAAAGTAAACTTTAGGTGTACTTTACAAATGAAATGGAAAATCCACCAACCTTCAAGTTTACAATTTTAACCTTTTCATTATTGGGCTTTTTGCTTATAATTATTTCAGACTCATTTGACATAACCTATATTCAATTTAACTCTAGATGAATATATATATTAAGCTTTTTAATAAGCCAGCTAATTTTTAAAGGAAGGCTTTATAACAGTTAAGAATTTTCAAACAATCATTTCTCCCTCTTCATTCAGCTGCGACCTAAGGTAAAGTGTTCATCTCCTCTTGCCTAGATTATTGCAATGGCCTAATTTCCTCAAGCCTCTCTCCCCAAATGCATACTGTTGCAAAAATGACTGTCACTGAGTGTAGGGCTATAATAGTCATAGAAATGTGAAGATCTTCTCTGCCCCTTAATAAGCCTAAGTTGAACTTGAGGACTTTTCCTGACTGGAAAATATACTCTGTCCCCTAGCAGGCTGCATGTGCTCACCTAAAGCCTGTGGTGGGAGGCTTGTTTTTCAGGAAGGCACAACTTTGTAGTCAAGTGAGTCACAAGGGTTGTGATGTTCTCTGACCCTGGAGAAGGCAATATATACCTCTGATGGGAGGTTTTGCTTAGGGGCTCACTTTGGGAAGAGTTGTGTGATTTGGCCAGATGAGACTCTGGGCAGCCATTGAGCCCCCTAGCTTTGAAAAACCCAAATATTGGTGCTTCCCTCTCTGGTAACTGAATAGGTATGGATGTAATGGTCAGACGGCTGGAAGCCCTGACAGCTGAATTGTGTTATTTTCTCTGTCTGTATTTTTGTCTGCTTGTAACTTCTGTTTGTATTCTCTGAAGTTCAGGGTGCTGACTTTTTTCCCTGAACTAGGTAAATATGTTTGATTAAAGTAAGTTTGTTAACTCTTTTTGAGTTGCTTTCCTTTAGAAAAGCAGATGAAAGAACCTGTCTTAGCAGCCATTTGGGGTATGCTAGGGTGCTTGTTTTATATGTTTAAATATTTAAAAGCACTTCTAAAAACAAAAAGCAATACACAAATGTCAATTTATTCAAGGGTATGGCCGTATTATATTTGGCTGATTCACATTCTATTGACAACTTTCTTTTCACTTAACTTAGATTCATGAAAGACCTAAAAAGTATTTTCCTATTAATACATAATACATTCCATTTTTAGTACCATTCATTCGATCTAAATTATTATAACAGACTATTAGAAATCCATTATCTACAGAACAAAAATAAGTTGATTTCTGCAGTAAAGTTATAAATTAAGGTCAAGCTCTAAAAGGTACAATCAGCTGACTTCTTCACTGTTACTGACTGGGGGTATGAGACAAGTCAGGAGCCAAAGAAGAAGAGTGGGCCTCCCCACCTTTACCCATTGCACACTTACAATTTCAGAACTGTCTGAAGGGGTCACAGCTGAATCTGGGCCTTCTGTAGTTGTCTGTGAACTATCACTAATAGGTGATGAAGCCTGGGTCCCATCATTCATATCCATAGTAGGGTCAGATGGAACAGCACTGATTTGGCTTGAGCTGCGACTAAGCATATCCTCTTCATCCCCATCTGTCGCTGCACTTGTCAAGTCACAGCCAGTCAGATCAACAGAGTCTGACTGTAAAGTATGTTGTGACCTGGGCTGCTCAGTGATGATATCATGACCTGTGGAATCAGCAGCTGAACTTGTGGAGACAGGAGTTGATACACCTGATGAAGAAGCCAATTCACCTGTGATTTCACTCTTCATTGAAGCTGAAAGAAAAGAATGCTACATGACGTTTTTGTGACACTGCTTTCCCCTGATTCTCCTGCAAATCTCTCTGATGGTTCATTCTCTATCTCCTTTAACTGATCAATCAGCATGTCAGGCCCATTCCCTGGGAATGTATCTGAAGGCTCCATCCTGGGTTTTCTTCTCTCTATATTCTCTCCCTTGGTCACCTCATCAGTTCCTATGGGTACAATTATCATGTTTATGCAGTTTTTCCCAGATCCACATCTCTGAGCCCCAGTCCCACCTCAGCAATTGCTTTTTCATCATTTTGAACTTGATATCCTATAGATATCTAAAACTCAATATGTCCAAAATAGAAGTATCTTTCCAAAACACATCTCTTGTTCCAAACTTCCCTATTTCTGTTGAAATATCCTTCCAGAAACCCAGAATTACAACCTATACGTTACCCCTGACTCCTCACCCCACAGATTCAATGAGAAGTCAAATTTCATCCTTTTTATTTGCAAAGCATCTCATATATTTGACTGCTTTTCTCCATGCACAGAACCAACAGTCCATTTCAGGTACTCACCACCTCTTGTGTGGACTGCTACAAGAGATTCTGAATTGATCTCCTGGTCTTGTCTCCCCACATCAATCAATCCTACACAAAGCTGCCAGAGTGATCTTCCTAAAGTACTAATCTGACTGTGTTATCCCTCCTACTCAAACCACTGTCCAGACTCCTGTGGCATTTAAAGCTCTCCACAACCTGGTCTCTTCCTAGCTTTCTAGTCTTCTTATACTTTACCATCCACTACAACTCTACAGGCCAGACATCATGGCCTCTTTGCTATTCCACAGGTGACACTCTTTACACTGGCCATACATTCTCCCTGGAGTGCATGCTTTCCTTCCACAATGCCACCTCTTAAAATTTTGGCTTCCTTCAAGCCATAAATAGCTCAAAGAACAAAATTCTAAAGGAGGTGTTTTCTAGTCAGCCCAGCTGCCAGGGCTTTTCCTCTCAGGTAAATCTGTATCTATTTAAGATTAATTTGAACCGGGGGGCGGAGCCAAGATGGCGGCATACCAGCAGCAACATATTGCAGCTCTCACATAGCCACCCCAAAATACCCATAAAATAGGACTCTAAACCAATCCTAGAATTCCAAAACGCACACAAAGATACCTCCCACTAAAGTCAGCTCGGCTATGAGGAACCATATCAGCACTGCGAACCGAAAACCAGCCTGGCCTGAAGCCACTGCTGAGCCCCAGGGGCAGCCAGACAAGAGGAGCAGTGAGCAGATTAGCAGCAGCCGCAAGCAGTGTTGAGAACTAGGTCAGTGAGACCTGCGGGGGGGGGGGGGGAAGCAGTCTGGCCGAAAGGCCTCCAGAGCGGAAAAGCGAAAGGCTTGCACCCGCCTCCACGTTGCGGCTTCCCACCCGCAGCCTGCAGACAGCAGGGGGACTGAGCGATTGTTCTGAGGCCAGTGCTCTCACATTGAGCGGCCTGGATCCAGATCGCCGTCTTGGGCCTCGGTCTTGG
>CM053592.1:142040850-142060039 GCA_028646515.1 Pseudochirops corinnae
CAGAAAAGTGACATAGGAGAGAATAGACTGGGGGAGGGGGAACACACTGGGATGGCTGTTTTGGGGTGGTAGGTAGGGGAAAGAAGGGGAGAAAATATGTAACTCAAAATCATGTGGAAATGAATGATGCAAACTAAAATAAATTTTTTAAAAAAAATTTTAATTTGAACCAACTTAGTATGTATCAACAACAACAATATCTCTCTCACATGTACACATGTGTGCATGCACTTGCCCCTGTTCTCTTCCTCACTAGAAAATCAGTTTCCAGGGGTCACACACACACACACACACACACACACACACAAAAACTAGCCATGTGACCTTGGGCAAGTCACTTAACCCCAACTGCCCTGTCCTCCCCCCTTCAAAAAGAAAAAAACAGTTTTGGGAAAGCAAGAACTATTTTTGCATTTACTTTATATCCCATGAACTTCATTATGTGTTTAACAAATCCTTCCTAATTGACTGACTGGATCCTCCTTTCTGTCCAATCATTCCTGCTCAGTCTCCTTTTCGTGGTTCTTGATCCACGTTCTGCCAGCTAACCCTGGTATCTCCAAGGCTTTACTCTAGTCCCTGTAACTTTATCTATTTTATTACAGGTACTTAAAAACATTAATATAAGAACGGGAATGTAAGTTTGACCAGACTGAAGAAGGGACTATGAAAAAAGTTAAGAATGCCTCCTATACTGTCTCACTTGGTGACTTCATCACTTTCCATGCGATCAAATATGTCTATGCAGAGGATTCCCAGATCTACATTTTCATTCCTAACATTTCTTCAGAGGTGGTCCGCACCACCAAGTGCCTTACGGCTATCTTGAAATGGCTGTCCCATTGGCATCTCAAGCTCAATATGTTCAAACAATTCATTACCTTGTCTTCCAAACCAACCCCTCATCCAAACTTCCCTATTAATGTCAATGGCACCACCACCCTTCCACCCACACACCTACACATCCCCATTCAATCCTCATTCTCACTTACCCCACATATCCAGTCTATTGTCAAATTTTGTCCAACCTACCTTCCAAGCACCTTTCATTTATATCCCCAAAACCTAGTTTGAGATCTCAACTTTTTCTGGACTATTACATTAGCCTCCAGGGATTTCGCCTCTCCAGTCTATCCTCCAAATAGCGGCCAGTGGTCTGCCCACATCACACACCCATCCCTGCTCAAGGAGCTCGTGCAGCCCCTTCTACCTCTGCACTCTTCTCACACTTGACTTTGCTCTAGATCAGCAGTTCTCAACCTGTGGATTATGTTCAATTTGTAACAATGAGAACACATCCTGCATATCGGATATTTACATTACAGTTCATAACAGTAGCAAAATTACAGTTATGAGGTAGCAATGAAAATAATTTTATGGTTGGGGGTAACCACAACATGAGGAACTGTATTAAAGGGTCATGGCATTAGGAAGGTTGAGAACCACTGCTCTAGATAAACTACAATGCAGCTACACTGGCTCAAGGCAGATCTTCACACACAACCCTCTCTCTCCTGACTGTGTTTTTGCAGTGGCTGTCCCCTGTGCCTAGAATGTTCTGCCACATACTCTTCGCCACTTGTTTCTTTGGCTTCCTTCAAGACTGAGGTCAAATCTTACCTTCTACTAGAGACCTTTCCCTGGTCTCCTTAGCTGCTAATATGGGCCTCTCTCATAACGCCCTCCATCTACCATCTGTGTACTTGGGTGTACCTAGTACCAAGTGGTCTCTTCCATTAGAACATGAGTTCCTCGAACATTGTTTTTCTTTGTATCCCCAGCACTTAACATAATGCCAGACACAGAGTAAGATCTTGATAAACTGTTTTTATTGGAAATTGAGGGGCTGCCCATCAATTAGGAATGGCTAAATGTGGTATATGACTGTGAAGTATTCATTGTACCATCATAAATGATGAGGGGGTGGTTTAAAAAAAAATTGTCAAAAGCTATATGAATTGCTACAAAGTGAAACGGGTAGAACCAGTACTGTACACAGTAACAGCAATACTGTTTGATGATCAATTGTGAATACCTTAGCTATTCTCAGGATTACAGAGATCCAAGACAATTCTAAAGGGCTTAATGATGCAAAATGATATCCATCTCCAGAGAAAGAACTCATGGAGTCTGAATGTAGATTGAAGCAAACTTTTTTTTACTTTATTTTTTCACAATATGGCTAATATGGAAATATGTTTTAACATGACTGCACAAGTATAATCTATATCTAATTGCTTGCTATCTCAGGAAGGTGAATGAGAGGAAGGGAAGGAAGAAGGGAGAAAATTGGAAACACACATTTTTAAATGAATTTTTAAAATTGTTTTTAAATGGAATTAGGAAAAAATAGAATGCTGATAAATAATCATTTGGTGATTGGCACATTTCGTTGTTGTTGTTACAGCAGCTAGGTGGCACAATGGATAGAGTGCCAGTCAAGAAGACTCACCTGGTCTCAAACACTAAGTAAATGTGTGACCCTGGGAGTCACTTAACCCTGTTTGCCTCAGTTCCTCATCTGTAAAATGAGCTGGAGAAGGAAATGGCAAATCACTCTCTGCCAAGAAAATTCCAAATGGAACCACAAAGAGTTGGACACAACTAAAACAACTGAAAAATAACAATGTGCTTACGTACTTAGTTATCTCCAAGTAGTCTCCCCCATTAAAATGTTAGTTCTTCAAAAGCTGTTTTTCTTTGTATCCCCAGGACTTAGCATGGTTCCTGACACTGAGTAAGATCTTAATAAACATTTGTTTAATAATTGGTACATAGTAGGTGCTTCACTATTGTCAATTGGTTGATTAACTGAAGGAGAATAATTTGAATGATATACAAGAATGATACAAGTGGTAAAATGTGCTGATTCAGATTAGCCTTGAATAAATTACGTGGAACCATATTTTAATCTCATTGTTACCAGCAAGCCTTAAAATTCCTCTCCATTCAAACAAGAATATGTACTCTGGAAATGAAAAGTCACTTTGAAATGGGCATATATCAACCATTAGAAAGGAAACTATCATTAAACAGGAAGACAGTAACAAGAGACCCCCAAAGTGAAAAAACAGCAGGATCGCCACTGACTACTGAAATTGTACTAGATGGATCTACCCCAGAATTCAAATTTCTAGAGAAAAGTGCCCAACCATATGTATCAGGAGATGCATGTAATAAATCCTTCTCCAAAAGACTTAAGTCCGAAGAAAAGGAAATGTGAGTTAGTATTTTAGAAAAATAGATTTACTACTTCTCTCTATTAGCATGGGCAACAGTCAATAAAATCAGTGCACAGAGATCACAGTATGGAATTTAAAATGGAAAGTCAGATAATCAACTTTTAAATAAAATTAAAATGCTGAATTACCTGCAAATGTTGTGCTGCTAACTTCAGACCTTGATTCTGGGTCATCTTCTAAGCCTTCTTCTTCTCCTAAGAGCACTTTACCTGATAAACAATGCAGTAATTAAATTCAATTAAATTCAACAACTACTTATTAAGTAGCTGAGGGTTAGGCACTGTGCTTTGAACTGGCAATTGGATTTCCCCATGGTAATAACTTCTCTTTTAGTTTTCCTAAAAAATATAATAGTCTTCTTGAAATAAAAAACGCACATTTCTAAATCTCAAATCATGGGAAGACTTCTTCATACTACCTTGATGATAATAATAGTTAATATTTGTACAGAATCTGATAGCTTATAAAGTGATTTCCTCACAGCACATAATATTATGAATACTGCTACTCACATTAACAACTATATTTTGAAAAACGACTTTGGGCCCAAAGACACAAAACCAGGTATAAATGTTTAATTTTACAATTCCTATGAGAATCTAAACATATCCCCCTTCCCTTCTACCATTAAACAAGAAGACAGCAACAAGAGACCCTGAGGTGAAATTTCCACTTCAGCAAAATGGGGATAATTTTATTTATAGCACCTATCTCACATATGCGTTGTGAGAAAAAGATTTCTTAAATCTTAAGGCACTGCAGAAATTAAGCCACTGCTACTATTAGTAGTAGAAAGAATATCCCTAAGACATTTAGTGAGATCTTAGAATAGTATCCAAATTGACACCAATTTAGAGAAAATAGTTTAATACCACAGTGCCCAACTAATAGAGTATGCTATCTTAGAAAAATAGGTAAACTAGTGTTAAATTAAATTTCTGTGTAATGACCAACCCTGGCCACAGAGATGATATAAACAAATGATGTAATGCATCCCTCAGCTTTCCTTGAAAAGATGAGTGACCGAAAGTGAAGAATGCTGCATAGGCTGACAGACACAGCTGTTTTTTTGCATCAATTGGTGCTGTTTAACTGTTTTTGCTTTGTTACAAGTGAAAGATCAAGGGGATGGTGTGAAAGAAGAGGGGAGAAGACATGGAAGCTGTTAACATGTGTAAACAAAGGACATCAATATTTTTTTTAAATAATAAATATGGATTCACTGATAAAAAGATACAATTCTTTTAGACTTAGAAATGTTACTTCTCAAGAGTTCTTTTCACCAGATTAATTTTATTTGATCTCTATAAATTAAGTTGCTTTCTGTCAAAATTAAGCTTTAACAGTCAGAACCTACATATCTCCAGAACTAAAATGTGAAATTACAATTTACTGTGGCTTCAGATTTCATGAAGTATTTAAAAATATTTTTCAGACAGTTCTTGACAACAAATTATTCTTCAGGAGAAAACATGAATCCAGATATAAACTCAAAGCTATGTGTATTATCATTATCATCACCTAGGAGTAAAATAATAATGATAATGAAAATAATAAAATCTGACATTTGTATAGACCCTTCAGATTTGCAAGATACTTTATATTATGCAATCATTAATTTTCATAATCTACCACCTTGATACTTACAATATTTTATTCCTTGCTTTAAAACTGCTTTATAAAATGTTAATAAGCAAAAAATTCATGCACATATATATACACACACACACAAAGGAATGAATAAAAAGAGAAGGGGAATTCAGAAGGAGCAATAAAGAAGATGTCACAGATATAGAAATTAACTTAAGAGTAAATAGTGGTTAATGTAGGTTTTTTGATTGTGTCATTTAGAGTTAGACAGAACAAACATTTAAAAAATCTTCAATACTTGGGGTACATGTGATTTCATCAATGTGCACATTTCTTCTGTCAAGAGCTTCCATGGCCAAAAAAATTATCACCCTATGACCAACCTGGTGGTGAGCATCTCAATAAAGAATTTTTTCAACTAAATAAACAAATACATTACTCTTTAAATGAATGTGATGAATCCTCTGGTAAATGACATGTAAATAAATAAATAAAACATTATTAAAGAGAAAAATGCAGAGAAGTCCCAACTCAAGAAATGTCCCAACTCATAGAAATGTGGATGGGCTAAATATGGCTATGATTTTTTGAAAGTCACAAGTCATTTAACTTGTCAGATTAGGGAAACTTTCAAAGCAGAAAACTCAAGTTTTTAACAATACTAAAAGACAACAACTTTATTTTATAATGTTTTTTAAATCCTCTGAAGAAAAAGGTTAATTTCTTTTGTCCTACCCACAGGAACAATGAACCTAAACCAGATCACACACTACTAGTCAAGCAAGTACTAGCAACTGGTTTGTTAATTACTCATGACTTTCTAGCTAACTTTATAGCTCATCACCACAGGAAAAAGTTACTACACTAAGATAAGAACAAACGAGTAAACAAAATGATTTGGTTGCCCTAGGGGACAAAAAAATATCAATTTCCAAGAAAAGATAAAATATACATTAAAAAAATGAAGGGATTCTAATATTTTTAAAATTTTATTTATTTACTTTTGGTTTACAACATTCAGTTCCACAGTCCCTTGAGCTTCAAATTTTCCTCCCTCCTACCCCCATGGCAGTATGCAATCAAATATAGGATCTACAAATACCTTCACATTAAACATTAGTCAGGTTGTAAAGAAGGATTCTAATTCTAGTAAGTATCTTTAAGGCTTGCCAAAGAGTAGCAGTAAATCTTTCAAACTGGCTGTTAGATGGTACAGTGGGCAGAGTACCAGGTTGGGAGTCAGATAGACCTGAGTTCAAATTCAGCCTCAAACACTCACTAGCTGTGTGATTTTGGACAAATTACTTAACTTGTGCTTGCCTCAATCTCCTCAACAGTAAAATGGGGATAATAACAGCACCTGTCTCTCAGTGTTGTTGTGAGGACTAAGTGTGATCATTATAAGTCACTTAGCACAATGCCTGGCACATTGTAAGCAGTATATAAATGTTAGCTATTAAATTACGAATCTCAAGAACTTCAAACAACAATGCACAACAGTTATGAAATATATGGATTACTGACTAATAGAAATAACTTTTCTGAATTCGTACCCATCCTGCCATGCACAGACCCATCAATAAAATAGTAACCTCCTCTGGAAAAAAGACTTGAAAATCATCATATGAAAAGCATCCTGCAGTACATACAACAGCCACCTAATAAATGTTTTTTTTTTTTAATGAACAAATGAATGAAAGAGAAAAAAATAAATGTCATTCTTTCAAGATTTCAGAATAGTAGATGAAAGAATGCCCTTCAAATAAAAGGGCATTCACACTGAACAAGAAACTTAGAATGGCATTTCAAAGATTTATGACATGTACAATCACATCAAATAAATTAGATGTGCATTAGTTGATGCAGTCAAATTGACATATTTTGCACAAAATTTGGTATCTAGTATTCAAAATATGGCTGACAAAATGATAACAGGGCTCCAGTTTAACAAAGATAGTAAATACTTAGAGTTCTAAATACGAAAAAAATCTGAAAGTATCATTTGTCTAGATAAAAAGAAGTTAAGAGCATAGAAACATACTTGTTTAACATCATTAATTAGTTCCACAAGTACATTGCCTTAAGAGGAATTATATTACAAGACAGTTATTTTCAAAGTTAACAATGCTACACAAATGGGAAATAATGTTTCTGGGAATACAAAATTCAAACTACAAAAATTCCCAATAGCTGACTTTTACAGCAACCTAAAAGCAAAAGAAGGAATCCTAATTCCAGGCCAAAACTGAGCAAAGGAGAGATAGTAGACCCAGAACATTAGACATATGTTGGCTAGAGGGATAGAGGCACCCAGGAACAACTGGGCTGAGTAGAACTGACTTATGATAGGGGTCTACTTAAAATGCCTTAACTAAGTTATTGTTTTAACTATTTTGGCCAAACCTATAGGCATGAATTACTTCAGGGACACTTTTGCAACACAAAACTAAGCAGATTACCTATAACATTAGAAACAGAAAATAAAGACAAATTTGCAAAACTATTATGGCCCAGTTATCAAGGATTTCAGCAATATTTTTAAAGGTAAAAAATATTACTGAGAATAGACATGGAAACAGGGTCCAATGTATTATGAAAATAGAGAAAGAAAATAAATCATGGAAAGAGAGCCCAATACATTATGAAAAAAAGAAAATAATAAGATCACACAAGACTCTGACTTTTTAAAATAATCACCTTTTTGTTTTCTTGAAAGAACAGGGCTGCATGAAGACCCCCCTCCAGCTGCAAATCATAGAGAGCAAAAGATCAAAAGTAAGAAAATGGACTGCTGAAATCAGGAAAGAATTTTTAATAGCTTCAAAAAAGCTGGATTTCATGCAAACTTGAAATAGCAAATATATTCCATAAACTGTGATTAAGGATATAATCAATATTACTGTACTCTAGTTTGAGAATCTCAAAATTGTATAAAAATACAATAAAGTACTGAACACAAATTAGATGCTACCCAAGATATAAAAAACCAGCTAGTTAATTACATGACAGGACCATTTCACAAAATATCAGAAACATTAGGATATTTGCTTGATCTCCAGTAGCTAAATAAGTAAATATAATATGACTAATTAACTGGAGAATAGATCCTCTTTGGTTTAAAAAAAAACATAAATCCTAACAATCTTCCAAATTAATTGTTCATGAAGACAAACATTCCATACATAAAAACGTATTTCAATATACAGGACTATACATAGTAAGCAGTATATAAACAAAAGTTTCTGTTATTATTATTATTATTATATGGTTCACCACTTTAATGCTGAATTAACAATAATATTTATGTTCAAATTAGGCAATTAATTATTAGAATTCAAGCTGATTTTCTTCTAATTTGCCTAAACACATCAAGAAAACAAAAAGTATTCAGTATAAATTAACCAAGTTTGGCTACTGTTGAGGCTGATGGGATAAAGGTTTGATGGAAATATTTATGTGGACTGCCAGGATCCAAGAGTAAGACTCCTAATAACAAGAGGTATTTCCAGATTAGAGATGGTTTTTATAGGGTTATTTCCCAAAGACAGGACTATCACCCTGGAACATAACTAGACAGCACAGACCTAGGGCCAAAGTCACTCAGAGGCTAAAATCCAGGCAAACAAAGAAACAATACAGGATAGGAACTTCAGATAAAGTAGGAAAAAAGTAGGCAGCTAGGTGGTACAGTGAATAGAGCAACAGCCAGGAAGACCTGAGTTTAAATCTGACCTCACTTACTAGCTGTGTGATCTTGGGCAAGTCACTTAATCCCAATTGCCCTGTTTTCTACCCTCCAAAAAATAAAAATAAAAGTAGGAAAAAAGTGATCAAGAGAGTGTTTCTGAGGTTATTTGATAAAAGATAAAGGAAACACTTCAAGCAAACTACATGTTCCTTAAGGGCAGAAACCAATTTTTTGTAGTTGCATCCCCAATTATAACATAGTGCTTTGCTCATAATAAGGAACATAAAATTCTTGTTGAACTCCATTAAATTGCTCAGTGGAGAGGACAGAAAGTTTTATAGTATCTTAAGATCTAAAGCCAGCAGGAAGTTATCTAGTCTAACTCAATTTTATAGATGAAACAGAAGCCCAAAGAGAAGTGACTTTCAAAGTCAAGGAGGAAACAGTAGATCCAGGATTGAGTAGAGGCATTCAACTACAGAGCCACTGCTTGTTGGTTTTCCCAACTATTTAACATCTGAAAACTCCTAGATTCCCATAACTCAAGGTGACTCTCCTTGGCCACTTCCCTATCTCCCATTAAGCCACAAAATGTCTCACCCATACTACATAAAATTCTTTAGTAAATCGCAGAACCCAGAAATTCTACCAATGAAAATTAAAAGCATCCTTAGGAATTCAAATGCCCTGAAAAAAGTAAAGACTATTAATTATTAACAACCTAGAATAAATTCATTTAGTCTGATTGCTTTTCCCCCAACATCAAGTTGAGATCAACTTTACTGGGAATATGTCATACTTTATTTTGGGAGTAGAACAAAGTAATTTTAGAATGTAGGCAACCTTAAGGGTTGGGAAGTAAGGTGATAAAGAAACAGAGATATTAAGACACAGAAAGAAAAATAGAAGAGTCACAAAGGAAAACTGAAATGCTGGCCAACACTGGGCCTGCCTCCAGCTCACAGAGATTAAATAAAAAGCAGTTACTTACTTTGTAAAATGGGGTCTCAAAATAAAAACAATTTAAAACCCAAAGAATCAAACTTAGAAAAAGAATATAAATCTGCTTTTATGTCCTGGGTCATAAACATCCTGTTTACTAAAGAGCCTGGCTTTTTCATGGATGGCCACAGGGTTAGTTATACTGGCCACAAGAGCAACTACATAAATCTCCACAGATCAAAAAGAAATATTGCTTCTAATACAAAACCTTCTGATAGTACTATGAGTAAGATACACAAGTGTCAGCAATACCTGAATGAGTATTAAGAGTTGAGAGTTAAGAGTTGATAGGTAACTGATGATATTAATGCATAAATTAATAATATCAACACACACCCATCAATCAACAAGCTTTATTAAGCACCTATTATGTGCCAAGCACTGTGCTAGGCACAAAGTGAAACAGTGCCAGTCCTCAAGGAATTTATTATATTAAATACATTTAAGAATATAGAAAACATAAAGTAAATACAAGGTAATTTTGAAAGGAAGGCAACAGCAGCTAAAGGGAAATGAAGAAAGGTCTCATATAAGAAGTAACATTTAAGCGGAGTTATTAAGGAAATAAGGGATTCTAAGAAATAGACATGAAGAGTAAGTATATTCTATCAATGAGAAAGCTCAAAAGCATAAGATCTGAGATAAATGTTGTATTTAAGGAATAGCAAGGTTAATCTGGCTACATACTAGAGCATGTAAAAAGAAAGAAACTATAATAAGCCTGGGAAGGTAAGTTGGAGCTAGATTGTAAAGGAATTCAAATGACAGAAGAGAGTGCATTTGCACCTCCTGGTAATAGGGTGCTAATGGATTTTATGGAGCAGAATAGTAACAAAGTCAGACAGAATTTTGTTAGGTTGAAATTTTTACCAAGACAGAAACTATAAATAGCAGTGAAACTCCAGGCTTCTGGAACTATTCTTTATAAATCTATCAAGTAATTAAGACTGTGTTAACATGTTAACAAGCAGAGCAGCATGGGAATTTTATTGGGATTTTAAGGTTTACTAAAATATATAAGTATGCTGAATTATGTTATTTCAAGTTAAAAGGAATCTTAACAAAATGATAAGTACATCTGATACTTATTAAGAAATACTGGAAAGTACATCATGCAGATATTAACTGAAAATCTTAACATTCCAAACAACTTACCTATAAGTTCCACAATGCTCCCACTGCGACTTCTGCTACTAAACTCCTCTTTGGTCACAGTGACCTGTCCAATACCACCTGCAGTGGTCAGGGCTTGAAGAAGCTCAACTGGAGGTGTTTTGAAAAGTTGTTGTAATAGTTCTAATGCTCCAGTTACAACATTGTGGTCTTGGTGCTGGGTATAATGCAAAGTCAATTCATATACCTAAGAAGCAAAAAAGACACAGTGGAATATTCCATTCATTTATTGGTGGGGAGAGGCCTGAAAGAAGAAGGTTAGTTTTATGTTCATGAATTTCAGGAAATCAAACTGTAAGAGCTAAGGGCCACATGGATAACCAAAAACCCTTAAGTCAAAGTGACTTCTTGTTATATGAATTAATATTAAGATTTCATTCAGATAATACAGTAAACTGTATCATCTAATTCACTACTACTAGTATAAAAAAATAAAATTATTGTGAAGAAAAATATGCATCTCAAAAAAACTAAGTGCTTTGTTCCTATGGAATAACTAATATCCTATAGTACGGAAAAAGGGAATTATAGATTTTAAGACTTAGAAGGGATATTTAAAAGTCATAGTTCAATCCCTGTTATTCACTGAGGAGGAATCTAAGCCCAAAGAAATCACAGAATCACAGCATTTCATAGCTGGAAGGGACCCCAGTGACCATTCAGTTCAAATCACACTTGTAAAAGAATTTTCTTTACATGTTCAAAAAGAAATTGCCCAAGCTTAGCTTGAAGGAAGGGGATATCTCACTGCCTTCAAAGGCAGCCATTACATCTATGGAAGTTTCTAAGTAGGAACGGCTTCCTTACAGTGGGCCTGTATTTACCTATTTTACCTCCTACCAACCTATTTACCTCCTACCAACAACTCCTAGTTCTGCTCTGTGGAGACAAATAAAATTTGTCTAAAGCCTCTTCTACAAGTCAGCCTTTCAAATTCAAATGATTCAGGACAACAACTCCTTTCCTAGAGAGTGTTCTCCAAGATAAACATTCCCAGGTCCTTCTCCCCTTTTCTATCTCACCTCAGGTCTCTTCCCCCAGATATCCTAAAACCCAGGAAGGAGTGGGAAACCAGGCCACTCTTATCTATTTCCTTTTCCTAGGCTGCTACTAACAGGGCTTGGATAAGATAAATCAACACTTTTCCTTCCAAAGAAATGCAGAAGCACCAAGCCTTACCATTTCCCCTAAAACTTCCTCCTAAACTGCTCTCTTAGGACTTCTGAGCCTTTTCATCCAACCTACTGTCATTTCCTTACCACCTCTGAGTCTTTCCATCTGGCCTGATTTTTATGGGCTGTCTCCCCTGAATTAGAGTGTGAGAACCTGGACAGCAGACTCTGTCTTACTTTTTCTATTTGTAACCTCAGCAGTCGGTACAATGCTTGGCACACAGTCATCACCTAATATTTTGTCATTCATTCATTCTGATATTATGAGCAAAAGGCCTTTCATCACCCTGGTTCTCTTCCTTTGGTTGCTATCTTATCAATTTCCTTCCTAAAATGTAATTCCCAGAACTGAATATAAATTTCCAATACAGTATGAATAAAAAACAGTACAGCAGGGGGCGGCTAGGTGGTGCAGTGAATAAAGCACTGGGCCTGGACTCAGGAGGACTAGAGTTCAAATCCAACCTCAGACAATTAACACAAAAAACTAGCCATGTAACCTTGGGCAAGTCACTTAACCCCAATAGCCCTCCAAAAAATTTTTTTATAATTAAAAAAAAAAAATGGTGTAGCAGAACTATCACATCTTTAGTGAAATCTAAGATCACTTTAGCTTTCTTAGCTACCATAACACACTGTTCACTCATATTTAGGTTATCATAGCCTAAAACTTACATATGGTTTAAAGACAAATCACTATCTAAACAGACACACCTCATCTTTTGCTTGTTAGTTGCCTTTACATCAGTCCCTCTTAAATGTAAGGTTTGATTTAGCCCAATGTTCCAGCTTGTCAAGAGCTTATTAAATCTTGACTATCATTCAGTGTGTCCTTCCCAACTTTAAATCATTTGTAAATTTGTTTAAGCATGCAAAGTGCCTTTTATCCAAGTCACTGATAATGATAAAAAAGCAAAAAGGCACAATGGAAAGACAGCTAGTTGAAAAGAAAAGAAGACCTGGGTATGAGTCTCATCTTCTGACCCATCCTAGCTGTGTGGGCAAGTGTAGTGCCAATGCAATATTTACAGCACCCATGATCACAATAAAGACCATGACTATAAGTATCACATGACATTGGATCACAAAATATACCAAACTCTCCAGATAGAGGATAGAATTGAAGCATTTATTTAGATACCAGAAAACCCAATCCCAAAACCAGTAAGTTGATTCCATCATAGTACCAAAGATATTCAGAAGCCATAATAACACTGAAAGCCACAGCATCCTTCAGCCTTCCCACAAACCAATAAAAGATTAGTATTTACTCACAAACCTCTCTATCTCCTTGCCTGAGCTCCTCTCTCCCCCATCATCTGGCTACTTCTGACAAGCTTCCTGTGGGCTGTGCTTCCCTTCAGCAAACTTCTCCCACCACAGGTTCCATGTGACTATATTCAGCCCATTAGGGGGCACAGTTTATCTTCACAGCAGGGAAGCTTCCTGTGGGCTCTGCTACACCCTTTAGCAAATTCCCTCCATCACAGGCTCCATGTGATTACATTCAGCCTATTAGGAGGCAGGATTTACTTTCAAAGCAGTGGAGGTCTTCAAACTCCCCCCTAGATCTATTTAGGGGCAGAGAAGATCTTCAAATTCCCATTCCCATTACAGCAAGTCACTTAACCTCTCCACATTCTGGAAAATTCTCTAAGACTATAAGTTACAGAGAAAGTTTGACCTGTATTAATACAGGGAATTTCCTCACCAAAGAGTTGGCTACATCAATGAAATCAGAGGTCTAGTCCTTAAACTTATCCATACTGATAATAGTGCTAAATAGCACAAAGCCAAGCATGGATTCCTTGGGTACCCTAATGGATATCTTCCTTCCAGTTGACACAGATCCATCAATAACTACATTTTGGATGCAGTCATTAATATAGTTCCAATAGCATCAAGAAATACTTGTAGGAAACTGTGGAGATTAAAGTGAACAGAAGCAAAAAAACTATTTTTACAATAACAATGGAGTTTTTAAAAAAAGCAATTTAAAAAAAACTTAAGAAATTTGGTCCATGAAATAATTAACAACACCAAAGAACCCACCATGAAATATAATACCCACCTCATGACAAATAGGTCATGGTCGCAGGGTAAAAAGTAAGAATTTTCATACATAGCCAAGATGTGGATCTGTTTTGCTTGATTATGCATACATATGTTGGGGGGGGGGGGGGAAATAGGAAACACAATTATTCTGTGACATCTTGATGGATTATCAATGTAGAAATCCACCAACCATCTGGTGGCTTAATATTAGAAAGTTCCCAACCACTATGCAAGAATATGGGATGGAAAGTCTTCTTCAAGGAGACTGGGGTTAAGTGACTTGCCCAAGGTCACACAGCTAGCAAGTGTCAAGTGTTTGAGGCCGAATTTGAACTCAGGTCCTCCTGACTCCAGGACCTGTACTCTATTCACTCTGACACCTAACTGCCCCAAGTAGCGGATAGTCTTATTCACTACTATACAACTACTTGCTGCCTTCGGATAAGAGAACAATGCAATGTCATCTACAAGAACTGCTTTCACAATTGTTAAAAGTATCTGGTCTCTTCTTGCCTTCTGCTTGTGGACAGGAGGGGAAGTGTTCTCTTAATCTTATTATAAATCTTGCCACTGAAGTTATAAATACTCTCCTTTTCTCTGGTGGATCATCTACCTCTTTTTCTATCACACTCCCTTGCTATGAAATACTTTACTATCTAGAAAAGATTCCCTAATAAAACTCTTTAACTTCAGTTTGGCCTCCTATCTTTGACCCACAGTCATGGGACCCTTTGCTAACATATATGTCGCTTCTGAGAAGTAAAGAAAGTTTCCCAACTCATGTTGGTAACAAGGGTTTTCTTTTTTCCAAAATGCGGGTGGAAGGAGTAAGTATTTTAGAGTAGGTAAAAGGAGGACTAGCAACAATATTATCCAAAAAAAGAAGAAAAAAAAGACAGGCATTGAAGAATTTCAAAAATGCAGACAAGAAAAGATGGAAGTTCAGAAGGAATCACAGACAGTAAAGAAAGGTTTGAAAGTAACATCATATTCATTAAATGCTTAAAAAGAAAAACAAGCTGTGTATAATATAGTGTTTCATAAACAATCATCAGCGACCCTTTGTAAATGGAAATGCTAGTTTTATCCAATGTCTGCTTAGTTCAGAATATAAAAAAAAAAATTTAAACATTTTCAAATCCATCTAAATGTACTACTGTCTACTATACATCTCTGCATCTTTCCCCAAGAATAGCACGGAAGACTTTCTCAAATTCTTTATTAAAATCTAAGTAGTATAACTATTGAGTGCCTCGATCTATCAGTTCAATAACCTTGTCAAAGAAGGAAATGTAGCCATATTTCATAAATTGTAAAAAAAAAAAAAAAAAAAAAAAACACCTTTTTTTGGTAGTAACTGGGCCTAATTACATCTCTCCCACCCTTCCACACTCAGTTTCAAATCCAGTGATTTGACAGATCTTGTAGTGAGCCAGGGCACTCCAAATAATAACCCTTTCTGGTAAACTGGGTGTTTCCATCACTTATTTTTTATGAAGTCATGTCATCCCTCTGTGATCACCACTTGTTTCCCAGATAAAGCTGGGGAAGGGGAGGGATAGAGGGAGAAAGAGACAGACAGGCAGACAGAGACAGATTAACAGATAAGGCATTTATTAAGCACTTTCTATGGACCAGTAAACTGTGCTAACTTTATCAGGTGAGGGGAAAAATAGAGCTTTAATAAAGGAGAACTTGATGAAAAAAAAAATAAGATGTAGAAACATTGAAGTACTAATACAAGAATTAAAAAAACAAAAAGGTAAACCAGGAACAATGAAAAGGATAAGCTGTTCGCCTTCAAATAGGGGACATGGTGGGGACAGAGAGATCTCTCTGAACTCTATAATCCTCAGGGGTCATAGAGGAAGCCTAACTAGAAAGATGACCTGAGGATGATCTTAAGAGAAGAATGGGAAGGGGGGAAGAGAAAGGAAGGTTAGGAAAATTATCTCATATTATCAGGGTGCACCAGTAGACATCTATACAAACAAGGAGGAGGGGGTGGGGAAGCAACTGACACTTGAACCTGACTTTCATACGAACTTATCAAAGAGCAAAAGAACACATGAATACACACACACACACACACACACACACACAGAGACACACACACACACATACCACAGGTCGGTAGAAAAAGACATTTTACTCAACAGGGAAATAGAAGGAAAAGGGGAGAAAGGGAAGGGATGGGGGAGGAATTAGAGGAAGGATAGATTAAGGAAGGGATAAGTCCTAAAACAAACAAATTCTAACTAAGAATATACGAAAATATTTCTAGCTGTTTCTGAGATGTCAAAGAATAAGAAAGCGAAGGAATGCCCACAAAATAGGGAATGGATGAACAAGTGATAGCATAAAAATGCAATAGAATAGTACTGTGTTTTCAGAAGTGATGAGGGAGACAGTTTTCAAGACAGCTGGGAAGACTTGTAGGAACTGTCACAGAGTGAAGTATATAGTTGGTCCTTAATAAATACTTCTTGACTGACTGATCCTTACTCTTAGTCACATAACTCAAAGCTTTCCATACTTCCTTACTCACCAGATTCAAACAGTTAATATTTTGAATTTTCATAGTTATTGCAGAATGATAATGTTTACCTGAATGAGCTGGTCTGTAGAAGGTGAGACTTCAGCTTCTTTTCGTGTGACACCAAAGCTCCCTTTCAAACTCATGTCCTTGACTTGCTGTTGGAGCAAGGGGATTAAATACCTCAATGTGAGCAATACTCCAAGAATAAAAAGAGTAGAATGCTCCTCCTCAACAGGAACTAGTAAGCCTACAAAACAGTAAACAAAGTCATTAGCATCTGATTGATAGCTTAACCACCAAACAATTCTGTCTCTTTCAAAAAGAGAGTGACCTACAAATACAGAAGTATTCCATTTAAAGGAGGGCATTACTGGATAAAAATAGCATCCCTATTACTGTAAAGAGCAGTGGTGCCAGACAAACAAAAATGGATCCTTTAGGGCCTTATATAAACTTAGGAAAACATAAATTGATAATATCTATGTTGTGTTCTGTTTTTATTTATTTTGCTATATATTTCCCAATTACATTTTAATCTGGTTAGAACTCAGAAATTTTACAGGCCCCATACTAACAAGCTGACATCTCTGCTAAAGACCACAACGTCACGTGCATGTGACCCTATTGCTAGACTCAAAGTAAAACCCATTCATAGTATGGGTCTAGACTTTAAACAGGCTTTATCATATCTGTAAACTGAAAAAGAGCTTTTCATTGTATATATTCTATTCTTCACCTAATATGCCCTTCCCCACCAACTCTGCCTGTCCCCATTCTTCAAACATCATCTCACTTTGATGAAGTCTGTCCAGTTCTACCAGCTGAAAGTGATCTCTCCATCCCCAGAACTACATGAGAATTCTGTACCTTTTTTATATCCTTTCAGTCTTACTTGTAATACAGTCTTTTGTGTATATATCTTATGTCTCCAACTAAACCTTAATCTCCATGAGGCTGAGGACTATGCCTTATTCTTCTTTGAATACTCCACTAAGCATAGTATATGGTCTTGAACAAGAAATATTTTTAATTAAAGAATTAAAATCCCCAGTTGCCCATTTGGGAGTTTTATTTGGGGTTATATTTATTATATTTGACTACACAAATTCAATTCAACAAACATTTTAAAAATAGTTATGTCCTAGGCACTGGGGTGACAAAGATGAAAATAAGACAGAATCCCTGCCCACAAGAAGGTTATCCTCTACCAAGCAAGAGATAATGCAAATATAAAGAAGTAGAAAACAATAAGAGCAAAAGAGTGATCTTGGCAAAATACACCAGAAAAACTGAAGGAGAGAGAAATTATTTTCATCTGGGGCCATTTGGAAACCTGGGAACAAGGAAACCTTTCACAGAGGGAGTGACACATGTATTGAGTCTTGAAAGAAAGGAAAAATAAGGAAATAGAAGGAAAAATAAGGAAAAAAGATAAAGAAAACAAGCAGTGTCTCTTAGCCAAAACCAACAACCTTCAAGGGATGCTGAAGAGAGCCAGAAGCATCATTAGACCCTTGTAAACTTTACAATGTAGCATCCACAAGATAGCGACAATGCCTGTGATTTCAACAGTAGAAAGAACCCCAATACGACAAAGGCCCCCATACCAAGGAAGATCAGATCATTCTCTGCTACTTTTAGTTTTAAAGAGTGGCCCGGGATAAGGAGAAGTTAAGTGATTTTCCTAGTCACACAGCCAGTATGTGTCAAGACTTCCTGGATCCAAAGCCAGCTCTCTATTTCTACATCAGAATGCCTCTCTAGGTTTAAAAGTAGCCAGTCAGAAAAATGACAAGTGCTATGATCTACAAAGCTAGCAAAGTTTTCATAAAATCTAGTTTAAGAGCATGACGTTCATTAGTTTTTTCCTTCCACTCTTTCATTAAGTTTTTGGTTTGTTTTTTTCCATTCTTTCCATGTAAAAACTACAGAACCTCTACTACACCTTAAAATTTTATTTTCCCCTTACCTAAAAGTACATTAAGTAACCAGGTATAAAAATACTGTGTCCTCCTTGAGCGTTGGCAGATGCTCACTGCTGATCCAGCCGCTGTTCGCCGTATCGTAGGAGAACTTGACTTGAGATTAGCTATGAAAGCTTTTAATAAAACCTATGGTAACAAAATTACAAGAAAGTCAGATCAAGACAAAGGAATATTTTTTACGTATTTACAATTTTCCTGAAACTTGATGAAACTACTTCATCTTTTCTTGAATTTATAATATCAACATAATCACAATACTATTAAATTAATGAAAAATACATATCTTAACACCTGTTTTTCTTACATCTTTATTAACTGTTAAAGCTGAAAAATGCCATAAGAGTTATCTGGTCCAACCCCCTTCATTTTACAGATGAGAAAAGAGGAGGGGAGGGGAAGGAAGGGGATTTCTCAAGGCAAATTAATGACAAAGAAGAAACAGAAAATAATGATGTACTCAGAATTTAGGCCCATGAAAATTCACACAAAAATATTACTTTCATAAAAACCTACTACTGCATTTGAAATGTAAACAAATAATCATAATAAACTCTAAACTGGGCATCTTGCCACATAGAACAGTGGGGGGAAGTGAGATGAGAGGTGGGGTGATGGAGGGGAGGGCAGAGTGGGGGGGAGGGCTGATGAATGTTCACATTTCTGTAGAGGGATAGGGACAGGGTCGAGAGTGGATGGGGGGTAGCAGGATAGGAAGAAGGGACATTTAATCAGACTCTCACAGT
>CM053592.1:142060539-142077321 GCA_028646515.1 Pseudochirops corinnae
CTGGGGGAGGGGGGACACACTGGGATGGCTGTTTTGGGGCAGTGGGTGGGGGAAAGAGGGAGAGAAAATATGTAACTCAAAATCTTGCGGAAATGAATGATGCAAACTAAAATAAAATTTAAAAAAATTAAAAAAAAACAAATAATCATAATTTTATACCATGACTACTACTCTGAGAATATAATGAAAATTAAGAGTATGTAAAGCCAGGCAGTTCTCGATTTAAACAGTGATAAAGAAATAAATGCACTTGAAAAATGAGTCAAAACAGAATCCACCTAAAAATAGTCACCAACTAAATTGGTATCCTTAATGGAAAATGTTGAAGTCAAACAATTTTTAAAGGACATGGGGAAGGAAATACTTATTAAATACCACTATGTGCCAGACACTGTGCTAAATGCTTTATTAATATTATTTCATCTGATTTTAATAGCAGTCCTGGGACATAAGTGTTATTATTATCCTCATTTTACAGGGGAGGAAACTGAGGCAGGTAGCAATTAAGTGAGTTGCTCAAGCTCACACAGTTAGTAAATGTCTAAGACCACATTTGAACTCAGGTCTTCACTCCAGGCAAAGTGCCCTATCCACTGCAACACCTAACTGTCTCTAAGTACATTCAATCAAATCTCTGCTAAATGCCTCATCATGGCAGACAGCTGACCCTGGGTTTTTTGTTTTTGTTTTCGTTTTGTTTTTAATTCTAGGGGACCACATGCTCTAGCAGGCCCTACTGAACCAGAAAGGTTCAAGAGATAAAATGAATGTCTATCAACTGAGGCCTAGACAAAATACCTAGAGAGATTTATCAACAGAGAAGATGATCAACTGACAATCATGTGAAGACTTTTTTTGGCCCCAGCAATTCAGAAAACCGTCTATATTTGAGTCACAATCAGTCAACTAATCTTAAGTCTCTACTATGTGCCAGACATTGTGCTAAATGCTGGGGATACAAAGAAAAGCACAAGGTCATCCTTGCTCCCAAGGAGCTCACAGACTACTGGGGAAAAAACATGTAAACAACTATACACAACTGTACAAAAAAAGAGGTACACAGGATAAATTGGAAATGCTCTCAGAAGGAAGCGGGATCAGGAAAGATTTCTTACAGAAGGTAACATTTTAGCTAAGACTTGGAGGAAGACAGGAAATCTAAGAGATGTGACAAGGTAGGAGAGAGTTTCAGGCACAGGGGACAGTCAGAAACAAGATCAAAATGATCCAAGACAGGAAAAGGGGGTGCCTTGTTCAAGGAATAGCAAGGGGGCCAGAGTCACTGGATCTGAGAGTACATGGTGGGGAGTAAGGCATAAAAAAATTAATGGCTAAAAAAAGAGATCTGATTATAAAGCCAAAGCAAACAAAGGATTTTATATTTGATTCTGCAGGTAACAGAAAGCCACTGGAGCTGAGTGTATAGGGAAATGATATGGTCAGTTTTGTACTTTAGGAAGATCATCTTGACAGATAAATGTAGAATGAACTGGAGTAGGGAGAGGCTTTAGGGAGGAAAACCAGCCAACAGGCTAATGCAGCAGTCCAGGCCTGAGCTTGAGAGGGCCTGCACAGGGATGGTATAGTGTCAGAAGACAGAGAGGAGCATACAGAAGAGGTGTTAATGAAGGAAGAAATGACAGGAGCTTGCAACTGAGTGGATGTGGGGCAGGAAGAGGGGAGTGAGAGGAAGTAAAGAGTTAACAGTGACATGTAGGTTGAGAGTCTGGGGGCCTAGGAGGATGGTGTTGCCTTCAACAATAATAGAAAAGTTAGGAGGACGAGTGAGTTTGTCAGGAAGGGTAATGGGCTCAGTTGTGGACATGTTGAGTTTCGGTTATTTATGAGGTATTCAATTTGGATGTCCAATAGGCAATTACCAATAGGCAATTCAAGACTGGAGGTCAGGAGAAAGGTTTGGGCTGGATAAAAAACTCTGAGAATCATCTGCATAAAGATAAATAGTTGAATCCATGGGAACTGATAAGATCACCAATCTGACGGTCTTAACTCAATTCTTAAGTCTTTTCAACCTATTTTGCTTCATTTGACACTGATGACCACCTACTCCTCCAAGATACTCTCTTCTCTCTCACTTCTCTTGCCACTATTTTCCCCTGACTTGCATCTTGCCTATCCGAATGGTCTTTCTTAAGTCTCCTTTTCTGGTTCACCATCTACGCATCATGCTCATTTGTGGGAATTCCCCAAGGTTCTAATCCTTTTCTTCTATACTCCTTTTGGTGACAACCTTATCAGCCTACGGGTTTAACTACTATCTCAATGCAGATGACAAACAGCTTGAGCTTCAGTCAAACATAAATAATTACTACCAAACATTTCAAACGGGATATCTCTATGGAAACATTAAAAACGTCCTTTTTAGTTTCTCTAGAAATATTAGGAAATGGTATTTCCCCAGTCTAAAATACCCTTTCCAGACTTCCAGGTCTGAAGGCAGGTTAGGACAAAAGGCCTCTTCTTAAGGAGACATATTAGGGGAAAACCAAAACCTTGAGCAAAAAATATCTTTTGTCTTGTTTTAGATCATTTCATTTCAAACCCCTGAAGTGACTGGGCTATTGATCTACCAGGGAGCAGTCTCCTCTTTCCCAACCCCTGAAGCCAAGGTTCTATGATCCATCCTTCTGCACTGGGAAAGGATTAAGACATCGAGCTCAGGGAGCAAGTCACTTTGTTCCAGGAAAACATTTGAATGACTTGAAGGTAATTTAGGTGAAGGAAGAAACAGGATAGTTATTATTGTTTTGAAATGTTACAATTTAAAAGAACTGTATTTTAAGATATTATGATCTTTACCTTGTTCAAGATTTCTTCTCTGTTACCTCAAATGTGTCATGTGTCAAAGAAATTAGAGGGTAGGTTAAGAAGGACATAGGAGGAGGGGGTACCAGTTTGTACTTCTCTCTCTCCAAACTAGAAATGACTAGAATAAAGAACAATGATAAATTAAATAAAATTGTTTCTGGCTAACTTGTGCCTAAAACACAGAGTACATTATTAACAATTTTTTTCTTCATTCTGGAGATATCTTAAACTCAATATGTCTCTACACAAACACATATATGTGTGTATGTTCACATATACCTATATACACATACATGTGGGAATATTTCTTCTTCTTATGTACATACTCACATACTTGTTATCTCCTCCATTAGAATGTAAACTCTTTACCTCCTTACCAAGAGGGATTGTTACATTCTTTATATTTTATATCCATAGTATCTGGCACATAGCAGGCATTTAATAAATTCTATTAAGTGGCTATTGATTAACTGGTTATTTCATCCACACACAGTCTGTGTACCAACTGAACATTTTGCTTAATGGCTATCCATCATGCCCGAAATGGCTTCCCTCCTCATCTCCAACTACTAGAATCCCGTTCTTCCTTTCAAATTAAGTTCAAGGGTCACCTTCTATATGAAGTTCTTCCTAACCTCCCCAACTTGTGCTGTCTCCACCCTCAAAGTTGGCTTGTATTTCCTGTATATATATTTTGCACATACTTTTTATATGTAGATGTTGTTTCCACCAGTAGCATATAGCCTCCTTGACACCAGGGACTGTTTCATTGACATCTTTATATCTCTACTAATGTATGTTGTTGTTGCTGTTGTTGTTCAGTTGTCCAGCATATCTGACTCTTTGTGACCCCCAGGACCATACTATCCATGGGGTTTTCTTGGCAAAGATCCTGGAGGGGTTTTGTCATTTCCTTCTCCAGGTCATTTTACAGATGAGGAAACTGAAGCAAACAAGGTTAAATGATTTGCCCAGGGTCACAGAGCTAGTGAATATCTGAGGCATGATTTGAACTCAGAAAGAAGAGTCTTCCTGATTCCAGCCACTCTGTCTAGTGAGCTACCTAGCTGCCTCCCAAGATAACTTAATTATTAGAAAATTCTCCAAACCTTTTGCAAGAAATAGATTTGAGAGGGCAGCTAGTTGGCTCAGTGAATACCAGCCCTGGAGTCAGGAGGACCTGAGTTCAAATACAGCTTCAGACACTTGACACACTTACTAGCCCTGTGACTGTGGACAAGTCACTTACCCCCAACTGCCTTGCCTTCTCCCCTCAAAAAAAACAAAAACAAACAAGAAAACAGATTTGAACCAACCAGTCTTAAAGGATAGTCCTCCATGACTGAGCCAAAATTTATTTCCAGAGAACTCTCCAAACTAAGGACCATCCTGTGGAGCTCTCTAAGAACAGAAATAAGCACTTAATAAATGTTTGTTGACTGACTGACGAGACAGCACATTGTATCAGCACTTCCCTACCCCACATAACTGAGTGGGTTCCAGAATCCTACACTCTCTGCTTTGGAAGGACCCTCCAAGGTCATCCCTCTTATCCATACCAAGGCAGGAATCTCACTACAATAATCCAACAAATGATCATCCAATGCCCACTCGAAGACTTCAAGGCATGGGGAACTCATTATCACCGAACAGACTATTCAACATTTAATCCACACTTATGAGGCAAACTCTGCTTTTTTTCAACTTTTAACTAGTATGTCTAATTCTGCTCAGTGCTCTCCAGAGTCAAGTTTAAAAAAAAAGAGAGAGAGGGAGATGATCCTTTTTCTAAACAACCATCAACATAGAGAATGTTATCATATTGTCCCCTGAGTTTTCTGGCCTCCAGGATAAAAGCCCTTTGTTCCTTCAATAGTTGGTCCATCATGGACTTAAATCTCCTCACCATCTTGATTGTCTTTCCAAAAATGTGGTTCTTAGAACTAAGCTCCAGATCTGTCATCTGCTGGTTATACAGCACTGGGTAATATACTTAATCTCTCCAAAACTCAAAAGTCAAAAGGGTCCTTAGTCAAATGAGAGAGTTGGACAAAAGGGTTGCTACAGTTTCTTTGCAACTCTCTGCTTCCACAGCATGATTTTATAAATGCATGCTGTTGATACAATGAAAACAATGGGGCTATTTACAAACTGTGCTAAAACGTTCTAAGAACATAAAGTTCCACAGCTCTATAGAAGAAATAATTACTACAGGAAAGATGAATTATGGCTAAAATGTCCCTGGCTTGAACCATCCAAGCCACATCTTCATTCAGCAAACATGCATCGAGTTCCTGCTACATGAAAAGCTTCGGGCCAGGTGCTTCAAGGTAATAAAACAATTCCCTGAATACAGAAGGATAAAAAGAATGACTCAATTCCCTACAACCAGTAGCCAATGACAGTAAGAACCAAAACTGTTACTACTGCAAGAGATCTGACCTATCATCTAATATACTCCTCACTCCCATTTACAGATGAGAACACTGAGGAACAGGAAGGAGAACTGACCTACCAAACAGGTTGGTGGTAGAGCAGGGAATAGAAGTCAAGTTCTCCCATCTCCTAGTTTGGTACTCTAATTGCTTCCACCGGGGAATAACGCCTGACTATTCATTCTAAATGGGCCCCCAAAGGTTTAGCCATTACATATTCCCTGTTCATCAGAGCTCCTACAATATAAGTCTTTATGACTGCCTGGAAAATATATGCTCTCCCAAGGACGATAAGATTTGGGAGTCTTCCCTGGCCTGCATTCACTTCCCTACAAAGACAAGAGTAGCTCTAAGTCTCTCTCTGAGTCTAAGATACAGACACACATATACACACAAGTAGAGGAAATAACAGAGGAATAAGAAATAAAGATCTGAAAGTTTGTCTCTCCACTAGACATTAAGCATCAGAAATAAAGAACTCAGAGTCTACTTCTCCTTACTTAAAGGATCTAAAAGATATCTAGGGGTGGCTAGGTGGCACAGTGAATAGAGCGCCGATCCTGGAGTCAGGAGAGCCTGAGTTCAAATCCAGCCTCAGACACTTAACACGTACTAGTCATGTGACCTTGGGCAAGTCACTTAACCCCAACTGCCATGCCCTCCCCTCTCCAAAAAGTGGGGGGTAAAAAGAAATCTAGGCAGGCACTAATACTGAAAGACAGAAAGTTTTTGAATGATGAGGATGATGATAAAGACAACAATAACAATTACAATAACAGTAACTGACATTTCTATAGTGTTTTAAGGTTTGCAAATTTTTCTCTTATCATTACAACAACTCTATGAAATAAGTTCTTTAGGTAGTGCTATTCCCATTTTACAGAATGAAGAAACTAAGAAAGGTAAAGCAACTCACTCAACAACCATGGTGTATGTAGCAGACCCAGGATTCAAACACAAGCTCCTGGTCACATATCCAATCAATTTCAGAGAAAAGTTCTTCTGGACTCCAAGACCAGTACTAAGCAGTAATTATAAGTACAAAGGAGTTGCCAATTACCTTTAATAAGTTATAAGATTTAGAGCTGAAGGTGATTCACTGGGTAATCTAGTCAAACTCCCTATTTCAAAGAAACTAAGATAGAAAGAGAAAAAATAACCACCTGGGGTAAGATAGTGAACCTGAATTCAAATCCCCTTGTTTAAAAGCCCTCTACATATTATTATTTCCCCAACTTGCAGGTATCACGATATTCAAATATCCTTAATTAGTTAAAAGATTAGTTCAATGCTACAAACAAACAAAACCACAAACGTAACTCCTAACCTTTAAATTTTGTGTCTTGAAATGGCAACCTTAAGTGACACTTTAAAAAAATACATTTTAAAAGTGAAAAGCTCCGAATATGATGAGGTTCTAATCAGTTCAATTCAAACTGCCAAAATCTGGAAGTAATTTGAAATTTCACCAGCAACTTTATTTATCTTAAGACATTCAATAGCACCAAATCTCAAAAGGCAGTTGCTTACTTACAAAATACAAATCTATCTGGGATTAGTCTCAAGTTCATGCACTTGAAGAAAGCAACCATACCTTAATTTCATTGTCATTTGCAAAGTTGCCAAAAGATGCCATAATTTTGGGTATAGCAGCTGCCAAAGTTTCTTGTACAGATTCTTCTGTCCGCTTGCTTATTCGAGTCAGACAAGGTAAAAGATTTACCAAATATGGTCTGTAAACATGAAAAGTATATTAATTATTCCTTCCGCTCAATTTTGACAAGAAAAAAATCTTCACACGCCATAAATTGATGGGAAGATAAAGCCTTCTATGATATTTATTTATTGCAAGAGATTCTAATGTAAGGAGACAAATTTGCCTTCACAGGATTATCATGGATTCTTTGTCATGAGGTCCATAACTTAACTAGAATATGGCTCTGAAAGGGTGTACATCATTCAAAAAAAGGACAAACAAAAGGAGCAAAGGGAACAATTAGAATTTTATATTAAGAGGATACACATATGTAAAAAAATACAGGAGCTAAGTATGATAAGGGAGCGTTTGATAAAAGATGGCAGAAAGAAAAGCAATATTGTTTTTAGAGCATCCTTCAGAACCACATGGACCAAAAAAAAAAAAAAAAGAAACAGATGAGTATGGAAGCTTGACACAGTAATGACAAATCGATTATCTATACATGAGCTAGTTCCGTTTCCCTCAAAAACAAACTAATAATTTCTTGAATTGCATAATGATAATTTCCTCCTTTAAAAGGAGAAAGAACAACAAAGAAAACTGATACTGTGAATCTGACACTCATCAACGAAGAATTGCTTAAAAGAGTAGAAATGACGAAAACCGGGAGGTGGAATGACTACTTCATTTTAAGAGTTCTTGTCAGAAGAAGAAAGTTGAGAATGATCTGACATGTACCCTAGATTTGGGGAAAGCAGATTTCAAAAGGTTTATTTTGCTTTATTCTCAATATTCTGCTAATTATCTAAAGAAACCAAGACATAGGTGAATACACATGTGGATACATAAGTAACTCACAAACTGAGTCAAAATTTTAAAAGATGGATAAGGAAAAACAAACTTAAAAAAATACAGTGTGGTCCTATATAAAAACACTGTGAGAAGCATTCAGAATTAGGAGCTGAGCTAGTAAGACAATATAAAAAGGATTTTTTTTTTCATTTTTATGGTTTAAAAAAAAGGCTCACAGAAGCAAGAGGACCACTTAGCAAGTAGAAAGGATGAAAACAATGGATGATGGAGAGAATGCAGAACTGTTCAATTCCTATTCTGCTTCTGTTTTCTCCAAGAAGAATGATGGAAATGAAAGAATAAACATGATTAATAGAGAGTCAGTAACCAAGATAAGAAGGCCCTTGGCCCTTCATCAGATAAGTAAATTATCAGGATTAAATGAACTACAATCCAGTGGAATTAAAGAACTGGCACATGTGATTAAGCAGCCACCATCAGTGATGCTGAAACACTGTGGGGAGTGGGCAAAGGGTTATTCTCTGGGCAAATTTCTTGCTTTATGTAACTCAGTAGAATAAGCAAATTATAGGCCAGTTCTTAGCCTGACCCCAATTCCTCCAAAGAGGCTAGTGAACATGTACAAAAGGAAGTGGTGACTATAAGGAGACAGGTAAGGCTATATCAAAAACAGGTCCTGTCAATTTTCCTTTTCAGACCAACTAAACAGGGAACAAAAAGATGCTACCAAGAGAATTTGCCTAGATTTTAGCAAGACACTCCACAAAGTCTCTGGAAAACATGAAGCCCTACTGAGTAAACAACACTGTTACATTGTAACCAACATTGTTACACTGATTTAGAATTGCCTGAAAATCCAGAACCCAATGGTAAATGATTCAGTTTCTAGTGAAGCAATCCACATATCTTTGCTTGACCTTATACTGCTTCACATTGCTAACAATGCCTTCTTTAAAGGCATACAAGATAGGACTATGAAAACTGAACATGACACAAATCTAACAGGGAAAACTAACACAGTGAATGACAGTTGGTACCCCAAAATATCTCAACAAGTTTGAAAGTTAGACCAAATCTAATGAGGTGAAATTTAATAAGGATAAATGTAGTCTTACAATTGAGTTCAAAAAGTTAACTCCATAATATCCACTACAAGGTAGAGAACTGATAGATTCAGAGTACAGACTGAAGTATATTTTTTTTCCTTTATTTTTCTTGCTTTTTTAAGAAACATGGCTAATGTAGAAATGTTTTGCATAATTTCATATGTATTATAAGTTATCTTATTTCCTGCCTTCTCAATGGGTTGGGGAGGGGCTAGAAAAAGGGAGAGAATGTGGAACTGAAAATAAAAATAACTTTTTTAATTGAGAGAACAAGTACAAGAGAAGAGAATCCTGGCTACAGAGTTTGAAAATACAGGTGTTTTCTTATACTATAAATTCAGTATAAGTCAACAGCGTGATATGACAGTCCCCCAAAATCTCATTCAATCTTAGAATACATTAAGAAACATAAAGCTTCCAGAAACGAGGAGACAATCCTACTACACAGTCTGGCATAATCAGAAAACATCTGTTCTGGGTGTTACATTGTAAGAACATCGGTAACTGGAAGAACATCTAGAGAACAGCACTCAAGAGAGCTAAGGATCTCAAATTCATACCATATAAACATGAATTAATAGAAACAGGAAAGGTTAACCATTAGAACAGCAGTACTCAACCTGTGGGTTATGTTCAATTTGTAACAATGAAAATACATCCTGCATATCAGATATTTACATTACGATTCATAACAGTAGCAAAATTACAGTTATAAAGTAGCAATGAAAATAATTTTATGGTTCGGGGTCACCACAACATGAGGAACTGTATTAAAGGGTAGCAGCATTAGGAAGGTTGAGAACCACTGCATTAGAAGAAAAGATTTAGTGGGAACACAACTGTGTCCACACATCCAAAAAACTATTTTAAGGAAAAATGAACTAGATTTATTCTGCCTGACCCCAAAGCGAAAAACCAAGACATGGGTTAGAAGTTGCAGAGAAAAAAATTAAGTTTGATATAAAGAAAAACATCCTAACAATCAGTTACCCACAAGTGGGATGGGCTGCTTCAGGGGGCCATGGAGTGCCCCTCTTCGAAGGTTTTTACACAAAAGCTGGTTGCATGTGTTGTAGAAGAGGTTCTTTTTCAGATATTCATTAGTCAAATGGGGTTCAAGTTTCCCTACTATTCTGAGATTTAATGATTCTCTAACATTATTAACTGCATAGTATTGAATATGTTAGAAAAGACTAATCCAAAGTGGCAAATACACACAAAAAAGAAGAAACTAAAGTTATGAAAAAGTTAAATTAAAGCATAACACATGCAACTACTTTCATGCTTGTACAAAAAAAGCATAAAGGTCCAGATTCTGTAAAAATCTTTTCTCTAGCTATCAGTAGTAGTATAAGCAATAGCAATAGCAGCAGCAGAAGCTTACAGCTGTAGAGCAGCTGGCATTAATATCAGTGTTTTAAATTTACAAAACACGTCACATATGATCACATTTGAGCCTTACAACAATCCTGTGAAACACAGATTATTTTGCCCATTTTAAAGACACAGAAACTAAGGCTTAGAAAAATGTTAGATGTGACAGAGTAAGAGCTAACTTGAGGTCAAGAACAAAACCTCGGGGCAGCTAGGTGGTGCAGAAAATAGAGCAACAGCCCTGGAGTCAGGAGGACCTGAATTCAAATCTGACCTCAGACACTTAACACTTACTAGCCTTGTGAGCTTGGGCAAGTCACTTAACCCCAATTGCCTTGCCTTCCCCCCTCCAAAAAGAAAAAAAAAAAGAATGAAACCTGGCTGAAATTCCACCCCAAACACTTAGTTGGGCAACTCATTAACCTCATACAGCTTCAAATAAAGTCAGAATAAAATATTGCACTATCTCTCTCACAGAGTTGTAAGTTGTAAGGAATATGCTTTACAAACCATAAAGCACAATCGAGGTGAATTATTATCTTAAGTCACAAAATATTTGACATACATCTCATTATCTCATTAGACCTTAACAATAACTCTGAGAGGCAAGTAGCGTAAATGTTATTATTATCTCCATTTAACAGATTTTTTTAAATGACACTCAGAGAAATTAAGTAATTTGCTGAGGATCACAAAGCTCATCAATAGTCTTCTGACTATTCAAGGGCTCTTTCCACTATACCTATTGTCATGAAACAAGAGTTAGAGGACACCATAAAGAACAAAATAATCAAGAAATATAATTATCACTATTTCAAAAGGCAAGTGGAAAGGAAAAAAATAGGTTGCTCAATGCCAAGAAAAAGCCAAATGATCCACAAAAATATTTACACATAGACTTTGCAAAGAGTCAATTTTACACTTGTAAAGAGGTAGAGAAATGAAGATCAAGAAATAACTAAACCATAAAACTTAACATCTTTTTTAAAAGGGCCATTATAAATTTCTTAGAATACAAGGTCTTCAAGGAAGATAAAAATATTCCTCTATTTGCATATAACACTTTTAACTTTCCAGGCATATTGCTACTTCATCACAATTTCCCCAGTCATTCTATCATTCCACAAACATTCATTAAGCACCTTCTTAATAGGACTGACCCTGGAGATTCCAAGACAAAAACAGCAAAACTCTAGCACTCAAGGAGCTGACATTCCACTGAGGGAAAGTTACATTTATAAAGATAAGTAAATACAAAGTATTTTCAGCAGCAGAGTACAGGAAGCCTATACAAAAGCAGAGTTGGGAAATGGAATGTTGTACTCTAACAGCAACAAGGTCAGTTTAGCTGAAATAGTAAGAGTATGTGATGGAGAGCAATAGACAGTAAACCTGGAAAGGTAGGAAAGCCCCAGATTAGAAGGGCTTTAAATGCCAAAGAGAGACATTTGTATTTTGTCCTGGAGGCAACAAGAAGCCACTGGAGCTTCTAGAGCAAAGGAATGCTATCAATCATCAGACAGGTGTTTCCTTCTGATCTCTTCTGTGCATTTTAAAAAATCCTTCCATGACTCACTCTTCTATCTTTTATTCTTTTTGTGGCATTATGATCACTCACTTCATCTCCCCCCAAATTTTAAAAAACTGTCCCTTTCTCTGATAAAGGCCTTATTTCTAAAATATACAGAGAACTGAGTCAAATATATAAGAATACAAGTCATTCCCCAATTGATAAATGGTCAAAGGATATAAACAGGCAATTTTCTGAGGAAGAAATTAAAGATATTTATAATCATATGAAAAAAATGTTCTAAATCACTATTGATTAAAGAAATGCAAATCAAAACAACTCAGAAGTGCCACATCTCACCAGTGCGAATGGCTAATATGACAAAACAGGAAAATGATAAATGCTGGAGAACATGTGGGAAAATTGGAACACCAATGCATTGTTGGTGGAGCTGTGGAACTGATCCAACCATTCTGGAGCCAATTTGGAACTATGCCCAAAGGGCTATAAAAATGTGCATACCTTTTGACTCAGCAATACCACATCTATAGAGAGCTGTATCCCAAAGAGATCATACAAGTGGGAGGGGGACCAGTATGTACAAAAATATTTTTAACAGCTCTTTGTGTGGTGGCAAAGAATTGGAAATTGAAGGGATGCCCATCAATTGGGGAATGGCTGAACAAGTTGTGGTATATGAATGTAATGGAATACTATTGTTCTATAAGAAATGAGGAGCAGACAGACTTCATAATAACCTGGAGAGACTTATATAAACTGATGCTAAGTGAGAGGAGCAGAACCAGGAGAACACTGACCCAATTACAGACACATTGTATCTGTGATGACTGACTTTGATAGCTCGGACTCATCTCAGCATGCAAGGTTATAAGATAACTCCAAAAAACTCATGATGGAAAAGGCTATCCACATTCAGAGAAAGATTGCCTGAATGCAGACTGACGCAAACTACTTGCTCTCTCTCGTTTTGTTCCTTCTTTCTCATTGTTCATTCCCTTGGCTATAATTCTTCTTTACAACTTGACTAATGTTTAATGTGAAGATATATGTAGGACCTATATTGGATTGCATGCTGCCATGGGGGTAGGAGGGAAGGAGAGACAGGGAGGGAAAATCTGGAACTCAAAAGCTTGTGGAACTGAATATTGTAAACTAAAAGTAGATAATTTTTTTTTTGCAAGAAACCAGTGTTTATTTTCCATCAGCATTCTTCCAACACTATTAGAGCATGTGGGTTTTAAGACCATTCCGTGGTAGTTCCTACCCACTCAGTGGCCTGAGCAGTAGAAGCAGCAGGCCAATCCTCAGTAGCCGGCTAAGCACTCCAATCTTCGATGGGGAACTGTTGAACAGGCACAGATGGAACCTGTACTCCCTCAGACTAATCAGCCACCTCTAGTTGAGCAGCAGTGAATTCTGGGGCAGGTGCAGTCCATTCACCCTGAAATTCCTCCTTTGTCACTGCCTTCTCAGCTGCAGGCTGCTCTTCCTTTTCAATCTCCTCTGGATCCCTGTAGAAGTAAAGATCAGGCATAATCTCCCATGGGTGTTCCTGGGAGATGGTATTACATATCCATAGGACTTCACAGGCCAGCATCCACCACATCAGACCCACGGAGTGAGCTCCCTTGTTGTTACATGGAATGGCAATGTCCACATAGCGAAGTGGGGAGTCTGTGTTGCACCGTGCAATGGTTGGGAGATTAACATACGATGCTTCAGTCAGAGGCTGGTGATAGGCCCAAGGATCAGTGACCACCAAAAGGCAAGGCTCCCTGAAAGCTGCCTGAATCTGGTTAGTAAGGTGCCTGGCATGAAACATCCAGCAATAGGTGTGGCACCAGTGGCAGCAGCAAATTTCAGAACAGCTCGCTGGCCAGCGTTCATGGATGAGATGACACTAATGGCATGAGCTACCCAAGTTCTCTTCAAATTAATGAAGTAGAAGCCATCACTCTTTCTTTTGAAGATGTATTGTTCCATCTGGAAGTCTGAATTAGTGCCACCCAGATGGGTTCCTGCAGCAAGGAATTTGAAGACATTCTCCTCCTTCATCTGCAAGACATCTAGGACTCCAGACATTGTGAAAGTTTCCCTTTAAAGTTACGACGGAAACCAAGAACAATGCCATATAGAACCCTCTTCGGGGCAGCATGGAAAGCTAGATAAATTTTTTTTTAAACTGTACTGCTTCTTAAAGAAAAAAAGCTGTCCCTTGTGACAAATAAGCTGTCAAACAAAACAAATCCACACACTAGTCATGTCCAAAAGTGAATATGTCCTTCTGTATCTCCCATCTAATCCTCTGTCTGAAGGTGAGTAAAAGGCTTCATCACTGGACTTCTGGTGTTATGGCTGCTCACTGTAGCCCAAAACCTCCCCTCCTGAATACTGAGCACCTTTTTGTAATAGGTTTTCATGATACTGCTCCCTCCTGGCTCTCCTCCTGCCTGACAAGTCCTTGCCAGTACAAAGCTCTATCTTGAGTCTTCTTCTCTTTTCTCCCTTGATTCTCTCATCTCATCAGCTTCCACGGGATCAGTTACCATCCTTAGGCCAATAACTCTATATCTCCAGTACTAGTCTCTTTCCTAAATTCCAGTATTGCATCACCAACTGCCTCCTGGACATTTTAAACTGCTTCAAAGTATCTCAAACTTAATGTATCAAAAATAGAGCTTACCATCTTTCCCCCCCGAAAAAACATCCCTCTTCTGAACTTTTCTCTTACTATTGAGATTATAGCAATCCTTCTAGCCATTCAGGCTCAGGAGTGTCATGCTTAACTCCTCACTCTCATTCACCCAATATATGTAATTGGTTGCCAAATCTTGTCACTTCTACTGCAATATCTCATGCAGATATATCGTTCTATGAACTTCCATGGCTATCAGCCTATTTCAAACCCTCATCACCTCTCACCTAGATTATAGGAGTAGGTTCCAAATTGGTCTACCTTCTTCAACCAAGTCTCTCTCCACTCTACAAAAGAGACAACATAATTTTCCTAAAATTCATACTCTAGGATCAAATAAATATAAACTATTCCGTTTGGCATTTGGTCTTCACAACCTGATGCCTTCCTAACTTTTCGGTCCTCTTATGCCTTACTTCCCTGCATGCACTCTTCAGTCCAACTATACTGGCCTAATTGCTATTCCTCACACAACCAAGCCATCTTCCAACTCCATCCCTTTACTCAATGGCTACTGACCCACTCTCATCCCCGGAATCCATTCAATCCTAACTTCTGATTTCTCAGAATCCCTACTTTCCTTCATAAATCAACTGAAGTACCACCTTGTATGTGAAGCCTTTGGAATTCACACCAGTAGCCTCCTAAAATTATGTTATCATCATTTTGTATCTATCATGGATATGCTGTGATCTACATGTTATCTCCAGTTTGAATGAAAGCTCCTGGGAAACAGCAACTTTTTTTGGGGTGGTTTGCACTCCCAGTGCTTAGTGTAGTATCTGGGACACAGGGGCACAGAACTAAATATCTGTTGACTGATTTTTGGTATTATTCTAGGAATTCTGTCAATATACCTATTGGGTTTTCTTATCTATTCTAAATATTTGCTTGCCCTTAAAAAACAGACATAGCATTTTCAACATATATTTTTCTTTTTTAGAACACTGTATGTTCTTCTGGAAAGAGGTGATATGACATATTAGAGAAAAGGCTAGCCTAGGAGTCAGGAAGACCTGCATTCAAGGCCTGCCTTTCACACATAAGCCCTAAGTACCTATAATGGTCATGGGAATTTGAAGATCTTCCCTGCCCCTTAATGAACCTAAGGGAATTTGAAGATCATCCTTGCTTTGAAAATATACTCTATCCCCTAACAGGCTGAACATAATCACATGGAGTCTATGGTGGGAGGAGTCTGATGAAGGATGGAGCAGAGACCACAAGAAGCTAAGAGTTAGAGCAAGTTAGACTGGGAGGAAGAGAGGACACATTCAAGTGAGTTAGATAGGCTTTGTAAGTAAATGTTGGGTTTTTTCCCACCTGCTGTGACAGCTAGACTTGTGTTGGTTGGGAAAGCTAAAAGATGCTGTTGTTCTCTGTGCTAGCATGGCTTATTAACTTCTTTGCTACTATGATGGAATCAGCTTGCTGGTTTTGGGATTCGGTTTTCTGGCATCTGAATAAATGGTTTGCTTCTCTCTTCTATATGGAGAGTCTGTTATATTTTGCAATTGAGCACCATACAGATATATTTACAGTGACCACAGGCATTGTGAATATTACATTGGCACTACAATACATCAAACAACTCTTAAAGACTATGAGTTAAAGACAAGCTGCTGATCCACTATAATGAACATGGAAAAATTTTTCTCACACTGATGAAATCTTGAAAGGTCTAGGTCAAAAAATATACAAATAAAACCATTCTCTTAAAGATAATATATGTTTATAATTCCAAGTGATCTAAGGGACAATGAAAAGTAATAGAGTTAAAGAAATTGAGTTGTACAGTATTACTAGTTATAGCCTACATAAGAAAAAGAGGATAAAAGATATCACTAAGAACATGAATGATTAAAAAAGGTGGTTAATTCATATAATGGAAATAAATGACCATAAGACATGGACACAAACATACCTACAGCACCAGTAGTAGCCACAAAATGTTACAAAAACAAGAATTGCATGGGATGAGAAGGTATGGATAGTTTGAGATTACTAGTGGAGGGAAGAGCCATGTAGAATTATGGATTTATCCAAATAAATACTGATAAGTTACTACTACTTTGGTATATAAACTAAAATAAATTAAATTGAACACTAAAGTGAAATAGTTTACCTGCATTTCTGAGGTCGAACAAGATGGGCAAGTTCAGCAAACCTCCAAAGAGCAGCTCTCAAACTTCGGGAAGCACCATTCTAAGAAATTTAATAAGTGCTAAGTTATATATGAGTGGTAACATAGTCTCTGGCACTGAAAGGATTTTATACAAGTGAGGATATATTACTGACAA
>CM053592.1:142077821-142094959 GCA_028646515.1 Pseudochirops corinnae
GAGCTGACTTTAGTGGGAAGTATCTTTGTGTGCGTTTTTGGAGTTCTAGGATTGGTTTAGAGTCCTATTTTATGGGTATTTTGGGGTGGCTATGTGAGAGCTACGATATGTTGCTGCTGCTACGCCGCCATCTTGGCTCCGACCCCCCCTCCTTAGAGAATCTTAATGATGTACTGGGAACTTCCTTGTAGTTCTTTTAGTGTGTAAGGATACTGGGGGAGCAGTGGAATTATCCGTCTTTGGTGCCTCACTTTTGCTATACAACTGGCACACCTTTTTGTTCTGGTCACTGATGCTAACTTAGAACACTATTTAAATTAAAAATTTATTTTTATCATAAAATTATTTTTCCACAGACACAAAATATTTAAGTGTACAAAAGAAGAGAGGTTTGCATATGAAGCTGAACTTCCATTATAGGCAGTTTGCTTTGAAAAATAGTATATATTAAATTTAAGAAGGTAGTAATAAATTGCCCAACTTGTGTCCCCTTCAGAGCTGTTTTCGTGTGTTTTAAAAATGTTATATTGATGCTCTTTTCTTTTTTTGCATCTTTTTTCCACCAAGATCTCTACCTTAAGACTGATTTTGGTAGCTTTGTGAATAGCCTAACCAGGTTTATAGAAACATATCATTAACTAGTAGGCCATTAATCTTTTTTTACATTTTTAGGAATTAACCCCAAATAAAAGCCCTTATGTGTAACAACAACAAAATAGTTAAGCAAAACACATCAACATGTTGGCCATGTCTAAAATTGTCTCATTCTACACCTCTAGTTGATCACCTCTGCCTGTGGGTGTGATGCATGCTTCTTTATTTTTCTGAAGTAATGAGTGGTCTTTGCATGGTTCAGAGATTTGAGATCTTTTATTTTTTTCCTCAACATTATTATGGTAATCATATAAACTGTTGTCTTGGATTTACTAATTTCACCCTGTATCAGATTGTAGAAATCTTACCAGGGTTCTCCGAATGTGTCATATTCATTTTTTCATTCTCATATTTTTCCATTATACTCATATACCACAATTTGTTAAACCATTCCCTTGATCACTGTGTACCCACTTTGTTTCCAATTTTTTGCTACAAGAAAAAGTACTGCTATGATTATTTGTCCATTTGAATCTTTTCCTTTCTATCTTTGACCCGTTTAGACCATATGCCTAATAGTGCTATTGCTGGGTCAAACAGTGTATATGTAATTTAGTGATATTTAAAATGTAGTTCCAAATTGTTTTCCAGAGTGATTGGATCAATTCACAGTTCCATCAACAGTCCATAATGTGCTTGTTCTCCCATAACCTGACCAGCAACTGCCATTTTCATTTGTTGTCATTTTTGCTAATCTTATTTATGTGAGGTAGAACCTCAGAGTTTTAAACTCTACTTTTCATATTCAAGTCATTGCTAGTGATATGCTGTGTTTCTTTATACCTGTCATGAATCTTTTCATTCCTCTTTGGGTTACTTATAATTTGATTCTTCCCAGGTTTTGGTTTATTGTGAGTTATCGATATTGATAAAGTAATTAAAGGGATAGGTTTTTGTGGCAAAAAGGAGTTTGGAATTTGCAAGTAACTAGGCACTCAGTAGTATCCAAATGTGAGCTAGCCCAATCTCATGTTCAGTTCTGGGCTCAGTTTTTTATCTTAATTGGTGTTTAAGGTATACATGTTGATGGACTGTCAATCTAGCTTCATATTATGGACTGAGCAGCATATGTTTTTCATGTACTTTTGTTTTTCCAGTGTAGATAGTTAGAACAACTCTTTTGCATTGTTCTAGCTTCCCTATGGAAGCTTTGGGAGGATTCTTGGTCTTGGTATGGTTAGTGTGTAATGCTATGTACAAAATTACTGATAGAAAATGCTCATTTAAAGTTTGTAAGGTTTTGCCACACAAAATTGTGCCAAGTTACATTTTAGAATGATAAACTAAAATCTTCTTAATCCTTATTCTGTTCACTTCAGCTAACATTTAAGAAGTGTAAACTAGAGCTGTGGGGTGAGGCTTCATTAGAAAGATTTGACTGCAACCCCCCCCTTGCCTTTTGGAAATTTACATTCGGGGGGGGGGAGGGAGGGATACAGCTGAGAAAGCTATATAAGCATTAACAGACATTTATTAGCTAAGTGACCCCAGGCAAGTCACTTTACTCTCTTTGCCTCAGTTTCCTCATCTCTAAAATGAGCTGGGAAAGGAAGCAGCAAACCATTCCAGCATATCTTTGCCATATAAACCCCCAAAGGGGTCACATAGAGTTGGAAATGACTAAAACAACTGAACAACAAATGAGCATTAAATTATTGGGAGGACCAGTGAAAGCTTTCTGGGGTGTGCCTGTGCGTGTCTGTGTATGTGTATGTATGTGACTTTTTAAAAAATTAAATTATTTACTTTTAATTTTCAACATTCACTTCCATAAGTTTAAAATTTTCTCCCCCTCCCTTCCCAAGATAGTTTGCCATCTGATTTGGGCTCTACTTGTGCCTGTGACTTTAAAGTTCACCCTCGATGTAAGGATTATGAGAAGGGGTTGAGGAGGGAGTGCAAATGTTTAGAGGCGAGAGATAGCATTGTGAGTTTAGAAAAATCACTAGGAGACCATTGTAGTTGAAGAGGAGGGTGTTAGCCTATATGATGAGTAATGTGAATATATAGACTATAAATTCCTTGAGGTCAAGGTTTAGTTTTAGTTTTTGAATTTCAGCTTTGAACATAGTACCTTGCTATGCTGTAGGTGGAACATAATTTGAGAAAGAGATGAGGTTAGAAAGATAGGCTAGAGCCAGATTGTGAAGGGACTTAAAGGCTAGGCCAGGTGTGGGGAACCTGTGGCCTCCAGGCTCTCTAGGTCCTTGCGTGTGGCTTTTTGACTGAGTCCAGGTTTTACAGAACAAATTTTTTTATTAAGGGGATTCGTTTTGTGAAGTTTGAATTTAGTTAAAGGACAGAACTTGAGGACCTAGAAGGCCATATGTGACCTTGAGACAGCTGGTTCCCTAAGGGGTTGGTATTTTGTCCAAAAGGCATTTTGTGGCTACAGAAGGTTTTTTTGAGCACAGTAGTGCTTAGTCAGACCTGTGCCTTAGGAAGATGATTTTGGTAGCTGTGTTTAGCTAAGTTCGGAGAAGCCTTTCATCAACTGGTTGGCCTGAAACCTTTTGATACGTCTTTGGGGGGCACAACAAAGCACCAAATGAGCACTAAGACCAATAGGATTTTCACTCTGTATTGGTGGAGGGAGTACTCATACTGTTTAAAACACTTGTGAAGTACTGAAATACATATTTAGTGGAAAGTATGATAGGTTTGCAGAAGAGAGGGCGTGGGTTCAAAATCTGGCTTTGCCGCTTAGTACTTTTATGAACTTGATTTACTTCTTTAAACTTTTGAACTTCAGTTTCCTCATCCATAATATCATTCTCATAATAATAACATTTATTTAGCACTTTAAAGTTTGCAAAACACTTTATATTTGACTCCTTTCTCCACAGTGTCCGTGTGCTATTATCCTCATTTTTACAGGTTAAGAAATTGGGACTCAAAGAGGTTAAATGAACTTGTCTATCCTACGATAGTGATGAGTGGTCTCCAAAATGGAAGACTCTGGCAGGAGTCCATGGGCTTTCACACATTTGGAGGATGGGAAGATGGGTCCCATCTTACTCATAATCTCCAGTACAACCATACCTCCCCCTTCACCTGGTAACTCCTGGCATTACTCCACTCTGCCCCCTCCTACTACTGTGAAAATTGTCAGCCTCCTTCCATTGACCCCAGCTCCCTTTGACCCGCATTCACTCACTTCATTTGCTGTTCAAGGGCCTTTGGGAAAATTATCTTTCTCCCTCCTCACATCATATCTCCACCCAGTTCCCCAGACAACCTGAAAGCAAGCACTCTCTGGTGGCTCTGTGTTCCTTGGCTGGCTCTATTAGCAGGCATGTATAGGAATATCTTTATTATTTAATTTTTCTCCCCAAATTTGCTGTTCTGAAATCCTCTACTATTGTTGAAGGCACTACCATGCTTTTAGAAGTCAGCCAGCCTGACAAGTTTGTTGTCATCCTTAGCTCCTTAACTCTCACTCACATATTCAGTCAGCTGCCAAATACTGTTTTTTCTACCTGTACAATATCTCTCACATCTGTCCCCTTCTCTTCACAGACATGATTACCATCCTGGTTCAGGCCCTTATTTGTGCCAGGTCTGTTCCAATAGCTTTCTGTTTGGTTTTCTTGTTTCAAACCTCTCACCATTCCGATCCATTCTCCAAACAGCTGCCAAAGTGATTGACTGATCTTGTTACTTTCCTACTTGAGAAACTATAGTGGCTCTCAACTGACTGTAGAAGAAAATAGTATTTCATATATCTCATCCTCTTAAAATTCTTATTTTGTGTATAAGTTTTATCATTTACAAAAGCACTGATTGAGTAGTATGTGTATTTAACTTATGAATAAATAAATATACATATAGATTGGGGTACGTACTCAAAAATATTTTACTGATAGGATTGTGTGATTAAAAAAAGGTTGGAAACTACTAGACTTAGATGACCTTTAAAGTCCCTCTCTTCCTGCCCGAAATCTGTGATCCCATGATTTTAAGATGAGGAAGAGGCTGATGCAAATATAAGGCATATTTACTTGCCCTCCCTTCCTAACTAAACTGAAAAACTTGGAAACCTCATTTGATGGAAATATACCATCAGTGCCTATTCTGTTTTATGACTGGTCTGCTGGAAGACACCTTTGTGAGAAACATTTTTTGAATGTTCTAAGTGGAAAACAGAGTCTGAACGAACTCTGGGAAGGCAGACTTCTTGTCTTCACAAGCTTGTTACACTCTTCTGTGCCTGGTGATCCAGGGAAAGGAGAAATGTTAGAAACTGGAGAAACTGTTACTTCAGTTGGAGACTAGCAGGGCTCAGGCTATGGTTCCAAGAAGGTGGTCATAGGCTGTATATTCAAACCAGTGAAGTATATTTTAATATAGCACCTTTTTCCTTTCAACTTGTTATTTCGTGAATGATTTGTTTTTGGACATGATGTGGCCAAACATCCATATGACAGTCCTTAGAAAGAAACATGTTGGGGGTATGGGGAGCAGCAAGGTGGTCTAATGGATAGAGCACTTGCCCTGGAGTCAGGAGTACCTGAATTCAAATTCAGCCTTAGACACGTAAAAGCTGTGTTACCCTGGGCAAGTCATTTAATTCTAATTGGGGGGGAGCCCTCCAAAAAAAAAACAACTGCACTTCAAATACCTTCCATGTATATTGTGTTAAGTGGATGCCTAATATATGTATATTGAGTTATGGAACTGACTCTTTATCTTGTGACCATCAATTCTCTTTTTTGATTATACATTTTTTGTTTTTGATGTTCAAAAGGTAACTATTTCTGTAGTTTTGTGTATTTCCTTTTTTTTTGTGGGAGGGGGGATGAGGAGGAGGGAAGGCAAGGCATTTGGGGTTAAATGACTTGCCCAGGGTCACACAGCTAGTAAATGTGTCAAGTGTCTGAGGTTGGATTTGAACTCAGGTCTCCTGACTCCAGGACTGGTGCTCTATTCACTGTGGCACCTAGCTGCCCCAATTCTGTGTATTTTCTGGAGAGTTTTCCATGAAGACAGACATTTTTTGTTTTGGTAAAATAAGCTGATTTTTTCCTATATTAAAACTTATACACAAATTAGAATTTTTCTGGCTCAGTGCTAAGAATGTTTGGAAAACCTTGGGAGAACAGGATTTTCAGGAAATATGGTATGCTTTTGCAGTTTGAATAAATTAGCTGCCCAACCCATCTCTAAACTTTGTTCTGTTGTCCTTAAAGGAAATAAAAATAGTTAATATTTTTTTTAATCTAGTGCAAAATAATCTGTTTTGGACCAGAAGGCTTTACATACAGTATATTCATTAGTTGTCCAGACAAAGTGTCTTTCTGATTTTAAAACCCAGTCTACAAAAGGACATCTCTCTTTTCCCCTGCCAATTTGACATAGCTTGGATTTTTTTTAAACCTTTAGATTCTGTACAAGTGGTTGCTTTAAGGCTAGCTTTCCAAAATGAATAGATTTAAATTATTTTAGAACAGGCAAAAATATTTTTGTAGAATGTCAGTTCATGTCTTAAAGACTTCTCATGTCCAAGTAGTATTGTATATTAGCTCCGGGAACTGAAACAAAATGAACAAGTATTATAGTGGATTTATTCAGTGTTTTTTGCTGTTTGAAAACAGACATTCATCAATAGAACAGGCACAAAAGTTTCCATCTGTGTTCAAAAAGCTTAGAATCCTTAAATTTTTTATCCAGCAGGGACCATAGAAATTATCTAGTTCAGCTCCCTCATTTTACACAGATAAGGAAACTGAGACCCTGAGAGGTAAAATGACATTCAGTAGTCAGGAAGCTAGTTAGTGGTGGAACTGGGAAATTAACTCTAGTCTTGATTTCCGGTCCTTTGTGCTTTTCACTAGACCACAACCTCTTCACCTATACCACAGTATTCATTGTGAGTAAAGCATCTGTTTTGTGGGCTATCCTTTCTTTTGTTCAATGGATCAGCAATGCTAGAGCCACATTTAATATTTTAGTTCATAAAATGAGCAGGAGAAGGAAATGGCAAACTGCTCCAATATCTTTGTCAAGAAAACCCCAAATAGGGTCACAGAGTCAGACACAACTGACCAAAATAGGGCAGCATAGCTGGCACAGTGGATAGAACGCTGAGCCTGGAGTCAGGAAGACCTGAGTTCGGATCTTGGGCTCATGGCCTTAGACACTTATTATCTGTGTGACTCTGGGCAAGTCACTTAACCCGATTTGTCTCAGTTTCCTCATCTGTAAAATGAACTGAAGGAGGAGATGGCAACCACTTTGGTATCTTTGCCAAGAATATCCCATGGGTCGCAAGGACTTGGACGTAGCTGAAATGACTGAACAACAACATTTATAGCAAATCAGCTCTTTCTAGTTATGTGATTAAATGAAAGGCATAGAAGATATAGGATCTCACTGTGCTTGTGATTTGTTGATTATTTGTTAAAAAGCATTTGATTTAGTAGAGAAAAAGACTTTCCTCTAATAAGGACTCTTCCACGCACATGTCAAAATCATAGAAGATTTGAAGGATACAACATTTTGTCAGGTGAGACATAAAACGGGAGGGCTTTATGCTCACCAGAGATGTTTGCCACTGTCAAGGAAGGTGGCAGGTACAAAGTTCGTAAGGTAGAGAGGGATTCCCTGTTCAAAGCCAGGTCCTGTCAGTGTTCCTGTTTGTGGATTATATTGTCCTGATTATATCAACTACCCATTGCCAAACATCCTGCCAGAGCCTATTAGAAGAGATATAATCACTTAAAAGCTTTTGACCAGTTAAGACAGATGGATATCTTATTCAGGAGAGAAATTAAGAAATGCTAATTATATCAAAAATAATAGAGTCTGCTTCTTAATAACAGTTTTTTATATGACACAATTAAAATTCTACTGTATTAAAATTCTACTGTACAGTAAATTCACTTCAGTTTTCTTTTATCTCCTTGGTACTGTTATGGGGTGGTATTGAGATCCTACCTTTAAAGATGTTTGTAATTTGTGGCTAAGTAAGACTCTGAGTAGAGATAGGAATTTGAACTAAGGGGATTGAATCATGTTTGAGTTTTGCAATGTGTTTTCCCAACAGTTATACTCTGTACACTTATAGTGCTTAACTACAAACAACTTATTTTGTTGATGATAAACTTCTTCAGAACCATTGGAACTGGTAGGTTTAGCTTATATAAAGGATCAATTTCTAATAAAACTTATTTCCTGAAAAAGTCCCAGTTCAGCTGGAATGACTCTTTATCACAAAAGTATTTCTTCTAATCCCAGTGAAATGACTGGAGGGATTGTAATTTGTTTCCTCAAGTAATCCAGGCTTTTAACTCCAGCACATCCTGTGATTCAAATGTTAGAGACCTTCTCCTTACTCTTCTGCTGTTAAAACTTTTTTGTGCTAAATTAAAGTAGCGATACCATTGAATAAAAATGACTTTGGAGATAAGGGCTCAGTTTTATACTTTGAGTATATCTTTCTCTCTGTTTTTGATTTTCCATCATGAAGATCCTTGTATGTTTTTTTTTTTACTTCAACCCCTTATGTCTACTTGAGCTTTGTTTGAAATTGGGCAACTAGAATGGCACATTATATACTCTAGATTTTAGTACTCCATGGCGTTGTACAGTGTAAAATGATCCTTTCTCTTTTGTTTATTGTGTCCTTATTCCTAACAGTATGTTTCATTTTTAGCAGTTTTATTTAAGGCATCTTTATTTTGTTTGGGGGCATTGATTGGGTGTCTGATTTGCCTAGGATTACACAGCCAGTATATGTCTGAGGTGGGACTTGAACCCAGGTGTTTTGACTCTGAGTCTGGATCCATTCAACCACACTGCTGCTTCTCATTTTGTTTGACCACAAGGGAAGCATTCATTAAACTTCTATTACTTTACTAAGCTCTTGGGAGATTTGGTAGCATATATAAATAAGACACTGTTCCTGTCCTCAAAATGCTTATAATTTAGTAGATCAGTAATGTGTTTTAAAGAAAGTTTTTACATTATTTATGTGCTGATGGAAAATCCATGCCATTTTCATAAATAAAAATTTTGGCAATCCCTTTTACTCCTTCTTTTTGCCAGCATCAATATATATATATATATATATATATATATATATACACACACCTTTGTGCAGTACCTTTGACTTGCTTTATTCTCTTCTTAAAGTTCCTTTCATTTTTTCCTTATATCTTTTTCTTTTAATACAGCCCATGCCTTGCAAATTTTTGCTTTGTTTCATTTTTCTTCGAATAGTTGAGGGAATCATAAATCATGGCAAAACCTGGATTTTAATCCAAAAATAAAGATTACATTGAGGGGGGTGGCTAGGTGGCACAGTGAATAGAGCACTGGCCCTGGACTCAGGAGGGCCTGAGTTCAAATTCGGCCTCAGATACTTAACACAAAAACTAGCCACGTGACCTTGGGCAAGTCACTTAACCCCAACTGTCCTACTTTCCTCCCTCCAAAAAAAAGCAAAAAAAAAAAAAGATTGCATTGAGAGTAGTCTTGTACAGGTTGACCATTGTTTCTTGAATTTCAGTTTTGAAATTAAGCTCTGTGGTGTCAAGATGAAGGGCATTGCTAAGATCACCTGTTTACATTGGAGCTGTCTGTTAAAAACTTCATGATTCTGATGATCACAGTGTCATTTATGGTGGTGGCTATCCTTTCAAACAACTGAGGAAGAAGGAAAAGACTGGTAGAGAATTAAGAGAAAATTTTTAAGCAGTGGTCATCAATTTCAAGATATAAAAAATGGATGTATGTTTGGAATTTAGCTTTTAATTAAAATTATTGAGCATTCTGAGAATGGGAGTAATGTTTAATTTTTTTTAAAGGTTTAAAGTAGAAATCACTAGCTTTGTTGAATTAGTGGTAGAATGATGAAACTATTATTGGTTTTTAAATTTGGGGCTTTAGTATGTTTTTGCTACATTAATGAGTAGATGGAAAGGATTCCAGCCATTTGAATAAAGGTAATACAAGCCCTACTATTCTTTTCTTTGGCTTCACATCTTCTGAAGTATTTTGTCCATTTCTGGGTGATACATTTTAGGAAAAGAAATTGACAAGTTGGAATATATCTAGAAGAGTGTAACCAAGAAGGTGAGGGAAGCTTAGAATCTGGAGAAAAGAAGACTTAGAGATGGCATTACTATCTTCATATATTTAAATAGGCACTAGATTTGTTCTGCATAGCCCCAGAGGACAGAAGGTAGGTGAAAGATGCAGGAGTCAAATTTTGTCTCAATATAAGGAAACATTTTCCAATTACTTTAGCTATTTAGTAGTAGAATGTGCTACCTGAAAACATAGTGACTTCTAATTTCCTGAAGATTTTCAAGCTAGAGACTAGACAGCCACTTGTTAGGTTTTTTTATTGAGTGGATTCATATTTCTGTTGCAAGTTGAGCTGGATGACCCAGCTCTTCTAACTGCAATTTTTCATTCTATGAAATTTTACAAATATGACTTGAAGGTTGTGAAGTTTTAAATGCTGGACCGTCATATTAGTAGTACAAATGAAAGTTGCCTGAAGATGTTTGTCTTTCTGAATAAGAAATCTTAACTCCTTATCTGGTGTCTGTTATCCAGATACCAATGGTCCTTTTCATAATTAACCAGAAATCTTGTGCAATTCCATTCCTCTAAGTTAAACCTTCATTTCTTTGCTATGAGAGACCACCAGCATTGATGACATGTGATTGGATGCTCTTGTGTGTTTAGTTCTGTGTATTGTTTAATGTGTATATTGTTTATATATGTGCATATCTTTGTATGTACATATATGTATATATACACACACACATATTTTATACACATAAAACAAATAGCAACACTGGCCACATCTGAAAATAGCTTATCTTATTGTATATCTTTTTAAAAAGTAATTATGCAGCGTGCAGTTTTACTAAGCATTTGACTTACTCATAAAGGCTGGTAGGGAAAGCAGTAAAAGGCGGTGCCTGTTGTTTTTCCGTGTATAGAATATTCTTCTTACTTGCCCATTGAATTCAACGCCTGGCGGGCAGTTTTTCTACCTCAACCTGTGCCTCCATACTAGGGGTCTTTGACATACAAATTTATGCTCCCTTAACTATCTTGACTTCTGAGTTCCTCAGTCTACTTAGTTTCCATGACCTATCTTCATTCTGCTTTAGCTACACACAGAGATGTTTATACCCCTGAACTTACATCACCTACAGATACTCTGCTTTCATGATTATGAATTCTAAAATTCCATTGTCCGACCATAATCTTCCATCACTTAACTTTCCCTGTGCCTTAAACCCCTAACCATTCTTCATCCTCACCGTGACCTCCAGTCCCTTCATCCCTTAGTCCTCTCCCAGGCCATTAACCCCACCTAATCTATTCTCCCTTCCTTGACTCTTGGGGAGTCACTTAAACTCTATACTGTTCTCCCTATTTTAATTCCTTGACCCCGTGGATAGTATTGATCAGACTTTGTCAAACCCTAGTCTTAGGGTAAGTAATATTCGGTACTGCTTCACCTGGTGATCTCATCCCTTACATGGATTTAATTACCATCTGTCTGCTCTAATCCATGGTCACTTAAGTGATTTTCCTAACATCCTTCTATCTCCCCCCCCCCGCCCCCGCCCCTCAATAAACTCCAGTAGCTTCTCATTGCTTCCAGGAGCAAATAGCAAAATTCTTTGTGGGGTGTTCTATTTTCCCTTTATACATCTAGCCTTATGATCTTATCAACTCCCCGAGGTCCACTTATCATCTCTATATAGATGATACTCATATCTATGTATGTAGTCCTACCTTCTCTCCTGAACTCCTGCATCATCAATTGCCTTTTGGACAAATAGAACTGGATGTCATGTGGTCATCGCATACCTATGTCTGAAACAGAACTCATTTCTCTTCTACCCTCACTCTACTAACCCCTAACTTGAATTTTTTCTAAAGTTTAGATCTTTAAAGCCCAGACTGTAAGCATAGTAACTACTTACAGGTTCTATTTTATTACTGATCATTGTAGCAACTTTGACCTGCTCCATTTCTGGCTTGGGCTGACTTGTTATTCTTTAGGGAAGCTGGTGGCATTGGCTTTCCTGGTAGCTAGGGTTATAGTGTGCACTACTGTGCCTGGTAAACCTTCCCTTGTTCCCAACTTCCTTATTACTATTGAGGGCATAACCACCTTCCCAGTCACCCAGGCTTCACAGCCTTGGTTTCACCCTTGACTTCTCACTTACTCTCACACCATGTATTCAACTTGTCAAATCTTGGTTTTGCATTCACATTATCTCTTATATACTCAGCCAACTCCAACACCCCCCCCCACTACAGGTCATTGTCACTTCTTGCCTGGACCACTTCAGTAGTCTTCTAATTGTTCTTTCTGCCTCAGGTCTTTCCCTCCTACATCTGTTACAATGACATGCCTAACATACAGATTTGACCATCTCACCTTCTACTTAGTGAACTTCTGTTATCTCCAGGATCAAATAGAAAAACAGTCTGGCATTTAAAGCTTCACAACCTGGACTCTTCTTACCTTTTAAGTTTTCTTATACTTGCCATTTTCTACATGATTCAACTACATTGGCCTATTGGCTATTCCTTACAAGTGACTCTCCATCTCTCCAGGATTTTTTTTTTTATCAGCTGTCCCCAATACTTAGAATGCTTTACTTCGTAATTTCTACTAGCCTTCCTTCCTCCCTCTGAAATCACCTTACATTCACATGACATGTATACCTTGTATGTACATACTTATTTGCATACTGTCTCCCCATTATAGAGCTTAAAGACTGGGGCTGGTTTTGCCTTTCTTTGTATCTCTATCATTCATCCCAGTGCCTAAGTCATGGTAAATGCTTGATTAAATTCTTGTTGAGTGACAATGTATAAGTCATCCCCTTGAAGCACTTAGCACAGAGCCTTGGAGATAGTATGGGTTCAGTGATTTTTAAATTCATAAATTGCACTTAGAAATAAAAAGTGTGGCTAACACAATGTTCTTTTTAAAATTTCTTCCTTTTTTTTTTTTTTGTTTTTTTTAGAAAGAAAGAACTTTCAACTACCAAGAAAGACCGGGTTAATCATTGCCTGACAATATGTGAAAACATAGTGGCTCAGTCTCTCAGGTAATTAAAAACAATGTGTTTTTAATCATTTATACTGTAAAAATTTATTATTTCTCCCAAAGAACTTCAAATCTTCATGAACTTCTATTTTAAAAGAATTAATTTATCACCAGGAGGCAAAATCATTTAAAATATTTATGGCATTTGGAATAATACTACTTGTATTCACAGGCAACACTTTTATTGCTATTTCCTTCTTGTCATTTTATACTAAATAGCTATAATCATTTCACTATTGTGATATTCAGTAATATTGTCTTACTTAAATTTGTTGTATTTCAAATTGCTTTCATGTGATGAAGGGGTCGTAGATACCTGTATTTCTTCTTATCTTAAATCTGTTTTGATTTGGCTATTTTTAGCATTTCATGTCTGTTTGTTGTTCCAGAGTGACTGAAAAGGGGTGACTTTGTGACTTAGATTTGGATACCTTACTAAAAGGAGATTAAGCTATGCCTTAAGTTCAGTTTTTGGATTGCATCTCTACTTGATAAAAAATGTCAAGTTTGATATCTTTGGCTTCTGTAAACTTTGTCCTTTCAGAAGAATTCTATATACATAAAAAAGTTTTAAGTTGTAGACCTTTAAAATTATTTGGTAATCTATTGTAATTATCTCTTGCCAAATTTGCAGAAACTACAGGATATTTGGATCCTTGAACTTTTGAGTTCTAGGTTTACTTTTAGGAGTTGTTTTTATGGATCATCTAAGCTTATAGGCTCTACTGGTCTCTTTTTAATGGTTATTTCCCCTTGATCTGACAAAAATTAATAAGGTTGTCCTAAAACCACTGTGCTTTCCTAGTCTTGGTTTTTTGGAGGGTTTGGTTTGTTAGGGATTGGGTAGATTGTTCCCAGCTTTTTCTTTTTCTTCAGTACAGAGTCCTGTGATTCCATCTTTGCAGTGAACTGCTGTGCAAACCATCTTCCCTGATGTGTACATTAGTACCCTACAGTCTTAGAGATCAGTCTGGGCCACAGGGTCCCACAACTCTTGTATGTCAGAAGCAGGACTTGAGCCTAGCTCTTCCTGACTCAAGGCCTTTATGTGCTGTCTGATATCAAACTTGCATCTTTTATTCTGTGATAAAGTGTTACTATTCAAAGTACTATTTCATTCATAGGTATATTGTGAGAATAAAAAGAAATTTATAATTTTAACTGTAACAACAGCTTACATAGCACTTGGCAGTTTTTCATGTGTTTCCTTGTAATTCTTTAACAAGCCTTTAAATAATGCAAGTGTTATTAACCACATTTTGAAGATGAGGAAACTGAAACTCAGTGAAGTTTGCTGATGACATAAGATCTTGAACTCAAGTCTTCTGATTCCAAGTATAGTGTTTTTTTTCTTTATTTCACTGTCCTATCATCAGTGTCATAGTAAAGCTTATATGTAGTCATCACGTTTATAGCATCATATTTGTGTTTTCAGTTGCATATGGATTAAAGATTGAAGAAAGACCTTTTTTTGTTTTTGGCTATTTTTTAAAAGATAATTTATTTTTAGTTTTTGGCTTCACTTTTGTAAGATTTTAAGTTCTAAATTCCCCCCCCTCCTTTCTTCCTCCTCTCTCCCCAAAATGTTATGTAATCAGATGTAGACTATACATGTACAGTCATATTAAACATATTTCCATATTCGTTAAGTTGTGAAAGAAGAATCAGAGCAAAAGAGAAAAACCATGAGAAAGAGAAAACAAAAAACAAAAAAAGAAAATAGTGTGCTTCGATCTGCATTCAGACTCTATAGTTCTTTCTCTGCATGTGGATAGCATTTTCTATCATGAGTCTTCTGGAATTGTCTTAGATCATTGTATTGCTCAGAAGAGCTAAGTCTGACAGAGTTGGTCATTGCGCAATGTTGCTATTACTGTGTACAATGTTCTGATTCTGCTCACTTCATCAGTTCATGCAAGTCTTTCCAGGTTTAAAGAAAGACGTTCTTAAAGAAGACATATTGATGAGACAGATTTCAAGACCAAAAAGAGCCCTTTCCTCCCCTTTTTTCATTACATATGGTAATATCTCATTTTATTACCATCTACAGGGTTTTCTTAAAGTAAATTTTCCGTATAATTGAAACTTCCTTAAGTGCCTTTCTACTTAAATTTTTTTTTTTAACAGTTCTGATCAAAAACTTTATGTAATTTATTCTCCTTTCCCTTCTTGGACAAAATATTACTTAGCGTGATTTTAACCTTTTCATGAAGGCCTAGGGCCACTTTGACCACTGGTTGTTGTGCTTGGCCATAGTGCTATGTTGTTTTCTGTCATGACTGTGAGCGGAAATTTCTGCTGTCAGGATGCTGGCCCTTCTAGGCCCTCTCTCTGTTAGTCTCCTCTGGCCAAAAAGCAAAAAACTCAGAGACAGTTAGGACCAGAGTTGGTAAAGTGTAAATCATGGGTGGGGAACCCGCAGCCTCATGGCCACATATGGCCTTCCAAGTCTTTGGATGCAGCCTTTTGACTAAGTCCAAGTTTTACAGAACAGATCCTTTTATTAAGGGGATTTGTTCTGTGAAGTTTGGAATTAGTCAAAGGACTGCACTTGAGGACCTAGAGGGCCACATGTGGCCTCGAGGGTACAGGTTCCCCACCCCTGGTGTAAGGCCATATCTGAAACAGGTATCTTTAATAAGTGATCTTCAGTGATCATTAATCCTCTTTTGGGCATATGATACCTTTTTTGATCACTTTCCCTTTCTGATTAGACTGACTGACATCCAACCTTTTGTGAATCTATGAAGTTAAATGACCAAATGCTATTAGAATTGTAATTAAATTAAGACTTACCAAGTTTTTGTAGCCCAAGGCCCTCTCCTACAGAATAAATTTAGGATAGAGGTTTTAATATATCAATTTCTGTACAGTCTTCATATTTGTCATTCCTTATGATTCAATTATATTTCATTACATTAATATACCACAATTTATTCAGCCATTACCCAGTTATTGAGCACCCACTCTCTTTCTAGTTTTTTTAAAAATTAAATTAAATTTTTATTTTTATTTTTAGTTTACATCATTCATTTCCGCAAGATTTTGAGTTACAAATTTTCTCCCCATCTTTCCCCTACCCACCACCCCAAAACAGCAATTCCACTGTGTACCCCTTGCCCCAGTCCGCTCTCTCCTATATCCTTCCCCATCCCTCTTCCACCTTTCCAGTAGGGCAGGATGGATCTCCATACCCCAGTGTCTGTATACCTTATTTCCCAGTTGGATGAATAATAATTTTTTTAAACATTTGATTTTAAAACTTTGCGTTCCAGATTCTTTCCCTTCTTCCCTTGTCATCCACCCTTACTGGGAAGATAAGCAATTCAATATAGGTTGTACATGTGTGGTTATGCAAAACATTTCCATAGTGAATATATTGTGAAAGACTGACTATATTTCCCTCCATCCTATCCCACCTCCCACTTGTTCTATTCTCTACTTTGACCCTGTCCCTTTACAAAAGTGTGTTTCTAACTACCCTTCCCCCAACCTGCCCTCCCTTTCATCATCCTCCCTACTCTCCTGTAGGGCAAGATACCCAATTTAGTGTGTATGTCATCCCCTCCCTAAGCCAAATTCAATGAGACTAAGGTTGACCCATTCCCTTTTGCCTTCCTCTTCTTCCCCTCCATTGTAACAGTTATCCCTTGCCTATTCTATATCAGATCATTTACCCCATTCTCTCTTTCCCTATCTCTTTTCATTATATTCCTTTCTAACCTTTCAGTTTCACCTTTTAAATATCATCCCTTCCTATTCAGTTAATCCTGTGCCCTCTGTCTATGTATACCTGTACACAAATATACACACACTCACATATGTATTCATATGCACATGTACCCTCCTATATAGAAATATGGGTGTGTATATATATATATATATATATATATATATATATATATATATATACACACATTTATATTCCCTTCAACTATCCTTATACTGAAAAAAGTTTCATAGGTTACAATTATCATTTTTCCATGTAGCCATGTAAATAGTTCAACTTTGGTAAGTTCCTTATGATTTTTTTTCCGTTTGCCTTCTCATGCTTTTCTTGCTTCTTGTATTTGAATGTCAAATTTTCTATTCAATATTTCAATTTTCTATTCAATATTTCTTTTATTTTTTTTTTAAATTTTATTTTAGTTTGCATCATTCATTTCCACAAGATTTTGAGTTACAGATTTTCTCCCCTTCTTTCCCCTACCCACCACCCCAAAACAGCCATCCCAGTGTGTCCCTGCTCCTCCAGTCTATTCTCTCCTATGTCACTTTTTGGTAGGGCAGGATGGATCTCCCAACCACAGTGTCTGTGTATCTCAAGTTCCAGTTGGATGTAGTCAATAATAATAATAATAATAATAATAATAATAATAATAATAATAAT
>CM053592.1:142095459-142120984 GCA_028646515.1 Pseudochirops corinnae
AAAAAAAAAGATTCTCTAAGGAGAATTTATATGAAGGTTCACAAGAATTTACAGTATGAAAAGACATGAAGGGGTTTTGCCTGGCACTGATGAAGGAAGAATTTACACCGATGAACATTTGGGTCTAACAAAGTAGCTAACATAATTCTGCATAATTATTTTCTTATTATTTTACAATGATATTACCACAAAGATACAAGACTATATTCAAGCCAAAATTCACTGACATCATCCTTACCCTCGCTGATAAAAACAGGCAAAACTTCACATCAGGTCCTCAACTTTCATAGCGATCTACATATTTCTGTTTTAATTAAGTAAATCCTCAAGAATACAGAGTAGTAGACAACTAGGCAAACAGTCTATAAGAGGATGACATTTGTGACATTCAGTCTTATTTATTTTATCCCTACATGTGTTGTCTTCCCCTGTTAGAATGTGAACTCTCTGATAACAGAGATTGTCACTTTTCTATCTGAAACCCCAGTGTTTGGTAGATAGTTAGCACTTAAAAGCTTTTTCATTCATTCAAATTGACATGTTTCTGTAATCTGCATCTCAGAATTATCATAGGTGCCAAGTTCAAAGGAATTACAAAGGAGATTGGGAAAGTATATTCAAGATTATGTTACTAGTCTTGTAACAATTTAACTATTGCCACCAGAAACATTTTTCTTTCAAAAAGAAAAAAAAATAGTCTTCAGGCAATTTTTCCAACAACTTTCACTACTACTATCTCTCCTTTATTCAAAATTTAAATTACTGGACTAAGTTCATCTCATTTTTATTATGTACAACCTATTCAAATTTTTACAGACCAAAATGAAAAGTGAGAAGTTGGGACCCTTCATTATCATTATCATGGTCATCATGTAGTCCCTGACTCTATGGAATTTAGTAAAGAAGCCAAAATTTTCAAGTCTAAAAGAGTCACCCCTAGGGTTCTCTTTATAATGTATCCTCTATTGGACATTCTTTGATCCACAACCCATGCCATTAGCTGACTAAATGCTTGAACAATTAACTCTACATAAACCTTGGGCACTGACCACAACTTTTAGATTTCATTCAAATTCCTGCACCTTCCCTTCCCCTTTCAAACTTGGAGAAGTGGCAGACCTAGGAATCTAGCAGAAAGCAGAGACTCTGCCCACGGGAGATGGGGGGAAGAGGAGGAGGACGAGGAAGAGGAGGACCGATTATCTAGAAATAACACAGAGACTGGGGAACCTGTCTTAGGTCTTCGAGGAAAGGAACGGGAAGAGAAGTGGGTCCATTTCCCAGACGACGGTTCCGGGATCTCTGAGGGGCGTGAGAATCTCTGCTACCACAGGACTAAAAAGGGGGTCAAGGTAAGGGATCCCCTGGTCTCCCGGAGGGCTGGGGGAGGGTGAAGGATGTGGAGACCTCAATGCACGCACAAGGGGTCTCTATAAAGTCCCCTAGGTCGGGGGAGGAGACCGGACAAGAAGCCGGGAAGGTGACAGGCTGCCCACGTCCTGTCCGGACCAGGGCGGCGGGTCCCCCTGATGTCTCCTCTGGGCCTAGGAGGGGACAGGACGTCAGGGGCCCAGGATGTCCCCTCAGGTGAGGAAGGATGTGGGGCTAGGCCCCCTCCCTCAGGGCCAGGGAGGTGACAGGCTGAGGCGTGCATGCGTTCCCTCAGGGCCAGGACAACAGGTGCTTCGGCCCCAAGGGGCGGGGTGGGGGTGGGGGAATGGGAGCCCCACCCCCCCCAACCCCACTTTCTCTGGGTCAGAGGGCAGCCCACCCCGGGGTCCCGGGAGGGGCCTGGGCGCCGCGCTCTCCCCGCTCGGCCGGCGCCAGCCACTCACGGTCGGTGCGCCGGCTCCTCCACCCCGGACGGCCCGGGCTGCGGCGGCGGCGGCGGAGGCTGCTGCTGGGTCGGCTGCTGCGGCGGCTGCTGAGGCGGCTGCGCCTGGGGCGGCTGCGGAGGCTGGGCCGGCGGCGGTGGCTGCTGCTGCTGCTGCTGGAAGGACTTGAGGGACTCGAATGCCTTCATCAGCTTCTCCAGGGTGGCCATGGCGGCCCGTCAGCGGGAGGCCCCGCGGCTCCTGGCGCCAGCCCCGGGCCCGGCGTGGCCCCCTGCGCTCTCCCCGGCGGGCCCCGGCCTCTCCCGTGTCTCCGCGGCCTCGCTCAGCAGCCGGGAAATGAATGGAACGCTGGGCAAAGACCCGGAACGGCGCGGAGCGTCGCCGCCATCTTGAAACTGTCCCGGCAGCCCCCGCGACGGGAAGCGGCCCTCGGCGCGGGGTTGAGCAGGGAGGAGGCACTGAGACTGACGAGAGGGGGCGCCGCGGGCAATGACAGCGAGGCAGAAACTGCGGCCGCCAATCGGAGACGACAGACAGGCCTAGGCCCTGCCCACCCCCTACGGGGCGGGGCCCTACTGTAGCACTGGCAGATTTGGCATCTTCCATCTGTAGGGTGAACTCGGTTCTTCTACGTCAAAACGGATTGGGAGATACCCGGGGGAAGAAGGACTCTGAAAGGTCATTTTGTCCATTCCTCGGCCTCTGGAAGAGACTAAGCCGAACGTGTCCTGGAGTCTGCTTCATCTCCAGAGGACTTCGAGGCCACATAGCAATCCCAAGAAGGAAAAAGTGGGGGGATTGGAGTGCTCATTGTACATAAGGGGAAACTGAGGCTCAACAAATTGAATTGCCCGAGTCTAAGTGCTGAGGCCAGGGTTTGAATTCAGGTCCCCTAGCACGGGATTCAGCACTTTAGTCACTAATACTGTCCCAACCTACAACAGAGCCCTCCCGGCCAGTCAAAAAGTTCGTCCCATGGCTAACCTCCTTCCTTTCGGAAGCAGCCCGATTCAACTCGAGCAGCAAGGCTTGCCTTCTTGCCAGGCCATGGATTGGAGCTGATCAATACAGGTCCTTGTCCTCAAGAAGCACACTGTCTAGCCTGGGAGACGAGACGTGGACGCAAGCACTGATGCCAAGTGGGACAGGATAATAGACGGGATAGCTTGCTTTGTGTGCGAAATATCTGCATATTGTGTGTATACTGTGCGTATATCGTATATAGATATCGTGTATATGCCCAGCTTGTTTGTCACCACCACCACCACCACCATTAGATTGTGAGCTTCGCCAGGGTAGAGACTGTCTTTGCCTCTTCTTGTATCCCCAGTGTCTACCATGAAGGGGACGCATAGTAATTTATTGAATGCTGCTTCCTGTATTATTTTATCGGGGGTGGCATATACAGAGTTAAAAGCTACAACAATAGGCATTTCTGTAGTGTGGAAGCTAGCAGCAGCATGTGCTCTCCACCACCACCACTCATCTCTGTTCTGTTACCTTCTTAATGGGCCACAGTTGGGAGGCACACAGGAAATGATAGGAGGGGTACATGTATGTGTTTATCCCAACCTCAGAAAGATACAGCCTATGAAAGTAGACGATGTGAGGAAGCAACTAATACTTTCCCTCTGAAGCAAGAAGGAGCTAAAAAGAAGGCATTCACCCTGACTGAGCTAGGCGCAAGGAGGAGGGGACCATCTGTGGGAAAGGAGCAGCCCCTTGGAGCAATTCTCTTAGTCAATAAAAAGATAGACCAGGGGCGGCTAGGTGGCTCAGTGAATAGAGCACCAGCCCTGGAGTCAGGAGGACTTGACACAACACACAAAAAACTAGCTGTAAATCCTTGGGCAAGTCACTTAACCCCAACTGCCCTACCTTCCCCCTCCAAAAAAAGCCAAAAAAAAAAAAAAGAAAGAAAAGATAGACCAAAGAATTTGACAAATGATCTGACTATAACAGAGTAATGACAATGGATAGAGTGATCATCTCAGAATCAAATCAGAAAGATGTGATTTTGACTCCTTCCTCAGACATTTACTTGCTGTGTGTCCGTGGACAAGTCACTCAACCTTTCTGAGTCTCAGTTCTATCTTTTATGAAAAGAGAATGTGATATCTGTAGTACCAAGCATCAGGGCTGTTCCAAACCTCAGATGAGATGATATTATGAAAAGCACTTTTCAAACTTTAAAGTATCATACAAATGTAATTCATCACAGTGATGATGAGGTTGCCAGGGCCAAGAGGAACTTGGGAACTTGGAGGGAAGGGCAGAGGCAGGAAAGTGTCTTCCGTGGTGATAAGAGGAAGTACAGCTTCAGCAGTGACCACTAATAATACAAAGATTCAGAGAATTGCAGCTTTGCTGTAAATGACAGTTTAAGAGGAGAGGCACTGACGCAAAATCTGTCCAAGACACAAAACAAGGCAACCTCACTTCTTGGAATAAGGTTCCTTACCTCCCTTTGCAGCCCGATGAAGCCTGTGGACCCCTTCTGAGAATCATGTTTTTAAATATATAAAATAAAATACATAGGATTACCAAGGAAACAAATTGTTCATGAATCCCAAATTAAGAACCCCACCCCAGCTTACATTTTAATTACATTGGCACTCCCAATTACACTTTAATCTGGTCTGGGCTGCATTTAGGAGAGGGCCAGATGTTTGTCACCTCTATCTTAGAGTACTGGTGTCAAACTTAACTAGAAGTCTGCATATTGACTTAGTTTTGAAATATAATATTGTCTGTGTTTTATTGTGTTTTCATTTATTTTGTTAAATATTTCCTAACTGCATTTTAGTCTGGTTCATAGTGCATTTCTGTTATAGAGCATGGATTCCCTTGGGGAGAATGTTTTTCTTTTCCCCTCTGGCCCCTGAGCCCATGAGAGAGTCTTGTCCTTTGTTTGGGAGGGACTCTTCACGTGATTTTGCCTGGTATTTGTAATTTGAGGCTATTTCAAATACTTCGCTATTTGACTTGTTCTTCCTGCCTGGACTCTGCACTGGATGGCGATTTGAGCTGTATTTTTTCCACACAATAACCCAAAGCATAGGTGTGTGGGTTCCAGAGTCCAGTAGGAAATCCATTCAAGTAATCTAGCAGAAAAGCCTCTGGATTTCAATCCCCAAAGCTTTCGTCTTAGACTGCCAACTCAGATACTTTGCCCACATTGTCAGGACATCTCTGAGCCTCATTTTCTTCATCCATAGCAGGTGAGATAACAATCATTATACTTGTACCCAGTAGGACTGTGGTGAAGAAAACAGCTTTTATACTTTAAATGCTTTTTAAATCCTAAAGCACCGGATAAATGGAATTTTTTATTTTTAAATGGTTATTATAGTTATTTTATCCATAGAGTCCTCATCACAGCACAAAGGGAACCCCAGATGCTCAAAAACAACACCACTGGGACACAACCTCTGGCAGATCCACAGATACGCAAAGGATAAAAAGTATAGGCTCAGTGATGGAATGGATGTCTCATGACTGAAGGTTTAGCCACCTGGAGATTAATTTTTTTTTAGCCACAGTCACTCAGGAAAATTGTGGAGAAGTTTTGATCTCAATAAGTGGAGAGATAAAATCACGGGGCCCTGTAGTGTTATTGTCATCTCCCACTTCTAAGTCCCAGTCCGGCTAGGCCTTTATATCTTCCCATACAGCTAACACAGGGCTTTGCACTCAGATTCAGAACTGGAAGGGACTTCAGAGGTAATCTAGTTCAACTCTCTCCTTTCACAGATAAGGAAAATGCAATTCAGAGAAGCAAGGAAATAAGCATTTATTAAATGCCTACTATGCACCGGGCACTAAGTTAAGCCCTTCACAAATATCATGTCATTTGGTTCTCACAACAACTCTGAGAGGTGGGTGTTATTATTAGCCCGACATTTTACAGATGAGAAAACTGAGGCAAAAGAGGTTAAGTGATTTGCCCAGAGTCACACAGCTACAAAGTGCCTGAGGCTGGACGTGAACTTGGGTCTATCCAACTCCAAAACTCAAGGCTGTGTCCAGGAGAACTACCTAAGCTACCAATCGTAATAGTAGCAACTAATATTTATACAGCACTTGCTATGTGCCAAGAATTGTGCTACACACTTTCTAAGGATTACCTCATTTGATCCTGACAACAACTCTGGGATGTAGGTGCTATTATTATCCCCATTTTGCAGATGAGGAAACTGAGACAAACAGAGGTGAAGTGCCTTGCCCAGGGTCATTCTGGTAAGCATCTGAGGCCACATTTGAACTCAAGTCTTCCAGATAGCAGGCCCAATGCTCTAACCACCACACCACAAAGGTAGTAATGGAAGAGCTAGGATCTGAACTCAGAACTCCTGACTCCAAATCTAGGCCATTTTTTTCACTGTCTTGTAGTACCACCGTCTCCCTTCAGTGTGCTTTGCATTAATAATTAGCTAGCATACACTATTAGCTCTTAGCAAGGGCATTTGGTAAGGTAGACAGTATGAAACATTGACTCCATAAACCTGGGGTGTATTCTCCCACAAATAGACAGTGACCATGTGAAGAGTAGATTCAGACTTAGAGAACAGTGGTGATAAAGCCCACCTCTAGATTCATGTGTAACAAAGGCAACTCACAGCTCCTGGTAGCAGAGGACCTGGAAGTCCTTCCTGTCTTCATAGTGTCCTCTTGTAGCTGTCCTTGTTGCTCAGGTGGGCTCCCAGGGCCTGTTCCTCTTCATAGGTCACTCTCATTTTGCCAGGGCTAACTCTTGCTTCCAGGGCTGCCTCTCTAGTAAGTATTCCATAAATTTTTGTTCATTGACTAACCAACTCACTGACTGATACCAAGGGTCTTATTTCTCCAAGCTGCTTGCTCCCACTATTGATTGTCTTTTGTGTATCCACGCCTGTTTAAAGAGTAATCCTGTGCTCCGTCCATTTTGCCTCATGCTCTCTCAGACTGATTAACCGCTACTGTTGGTCCTTCATTCTCAAAGAGGACCAATGACCTCATAAGTGACATCTTTATTTGCTCTCCAATTGTATTTAAGTAGAAAGAGTTGCTCGAAGTTGTCAGCTTTACTCTCTCTTCCAGAGTCATCAAAGTTCAGTGGCAATACAGAAGTCAAGATGACTGGTGATGGTCCATGATGCAGTGGATGACCTTGGTGTCTTTAATGTCTGACCAATCTCTGAGCCCTCCAGAACACTTGCTTCAGCTGCCTGCATGGCCATTGGAACAAATTGTTCTCATCCACCCATTCCACTAGGAGAAGTCTTCACATGTTTAGGGTAGATATCCCCCTAAGTCACCAATGGGTTTGAGGACTATGAGTTACCCTCAACCTGTTGGACTGAATAATAATTATTTAATATCAAATACTAATTGATGAACTATTAAATTGCTGGATGGGATGTCTTCCTCTGGACAAGTTGCTACTAGACACCCTAGCCAATTATGGGGAGAGAGAGAAAAAAAAGAATGGGGGGAAATTATCTTCTCTTTCTCCACCTCCTCCTGGCCCAGAGGTCCTCTCCACAAAGCACTCCAGAGTCTCAACTCCTTAGAATTTACAAACTGACTGGCCTTCAGAGATTACCTGGTTGACTGCCCCCTTTCCATCATCCAATGAGATTGCCCTTTGCCCACTCAGAAAGAAATCTGTACCTCATAACATTGTATCTTTACAGTTATTTTAATGCCTTACTAATAATTATTACATTCTGAGTTTTCTGACCTGGGAGGTTGGTCAAAGGTCAGCTGATCCTCACCCAGAATTATACTCTGATGGTTCATTGTGACATGGAGGTGACCCTGGATTCTCAAAAACTGGGCCAACAGAACACTAGCTCTGGCAGGTTCTGTCATGCTAGAAAAGCTTCTCATACAGTCCTGGTGACAATCCTGATATTCAACAACCAAATTACTTAAGAGGAAGTCATTACAAGAAAGCTGGCCGCTGTGATGAGTTCTTTGGCCGTGGCAACCCACTAAACAAAGAAAATTAAATGTGACTCTTACTCCTGTGCAGATTTATCCTACATCCACAATCAACAAATTAATAAGCATTTATTAAGCATCTATGCTGGCTAGACACTGGTGATATGAAGACAGAAATGAAATAATCCCTGCCTTCAATCATCAATCTATCAATCACTATTTATTAAGCACCTACCAGGTGCCAGGCACTATGCTAAACTCTGGGGATCCAAAAAGAGTCAAAAGACCATCCCTGGCCTCAAGGAGCTTGAATCTAATGGGGGAGACAATATGTAAGCAAATATATACAAAGCAAGCTAAGGACAAAATAAATTGGAAAAATTAATGGAGGGAAAGCACTAGATATTAAATTTACAGTCTAGTCAAAGGAGGCAATATGTACATATAGAGTGTACAAATAGATACAAGTGGTCATTGGAGTTAGGAGAATCACTAAAAGGGGTAGAGAACCTGTGTCCCACCCCTGCAACTAAAAGCTGATGGGATTAAGAAAAGCTTCAGTAGGAGGTGATCCTTAAGGATACTAGGGATTGTAAGAAGCTGAAGGGAGGTGAGAGTCTATTCCACCCATCAGGAACTGACTGTGCAATGGAGCAGATATGAGATGTGGAATGTCTTGTATAAAAAACACCAAGAAAGTCAATTCTGCTGTGTCTGTGTATGTCTGTGTGTGTGTGTGTGTGTGTGTGTGTGTGTGTGAAGGGGAGAACTATGTGATAAGATCAGAAAAGTAAAGTGGAATCAGGTTGTAAAGGGCTTTAGGGAAGTTTAATTTTGAACCTAATGGGAATGCGGAGCCACTTGAGCTCATTGGCCAATGGAAGAGGGGCAGATGATGTGGTTGGATTTATATTTAAGGAAAATAATTTTAGCAGTTGTATAGAGGATAGATTGGCAGGAGGAAAGACTTAAAGAATACAGGAATAATGTTGAAAGGTAGAAGCCATAAGGTTTGACAACAAGTTTTACACAAACACACATATATACATGTGTATATGAATGAGTGTATATATGCATATAAGTGTGCAGTGAAGGATGACCTCAAGGTTTTGAGTTTCCATTGAGTAAAAAGATGGCCCTACAAGGGGTGGGGAACTTGTGGCCTCGAGATCACGTGTGGCCCTCTCGGTCCTCAACTGCAGCCCTTTGACTGATTTATTTGAGGGCCTAGAGGGCCACATATGACCTTGAGGCTGTAAGTTCCCCACACCTGCCTTAGATGGTAACAGGAAAGTTTGGAACAATGGTAGGATTTTGGAGAAAGGTAGTAAGTTCTGTTCCAGACACACTCCATTTGAAATACCTACAGGCTATCTAATTAAAAATAGGATGTTGGCAATATGGAAATAGAACTTAAGAGAGAGACTAAGGATGGAAATATCTATTTAGGAGTCATCAGCATAAAGATGATCATTGAACCCAAATGAGCAGATCAGATCACAAGGGAAAGAGTGTAGAAAGAAGAGGGCCCAGGACAGAGCCTAGAGGTAAATCCTCACTTAGGAGTAGAGATATGATGTGGAAGAGAATCCAGCAAATGACAATGGCAAGGAATGGTCAACCATCTAAGGGAAGAACCAAAAGAGAATAATGTTACAAAAACCCTGATAGAAGGGAACATCTAGGAGACGAATAGTAAGGTCAGAAACCTGCTTGCAAAAGGTTAAGAAGGGAGTGAGGTGAGAAGCATCAGAGACAATAACAGTGGATAACTCTAATGGAGTGGCAAAAAAAATGGGCCAAGGGTGGTAAAAAAAAAAAAAATCACATTTTTTTGACTGCCGTATATACATTAATTTCATTATAGTTTCCATAAATGTGAAATATTAGTCCAATGACTAAAATGGACATCATAATGGAAAAACTGAACCATATTAACATTAATATTCTCTCAATTAATGAAATTAAAAGGTATAAGGTAATTATAATTAAATGGAAGGGTGGCTTGTTGGTTCTCCTTTGAGAAAAAAATACAAGAGTGGATGGAATTTACTTTAGCATGATCCAAAGACAGCAAGAAACCTCATTTCATGGAACATTTGGTCATCTTGTAGTTCAGTATTTATGATAAGTATTCCCAAAAAGACCACTGTGAAAATAATTGCAGCTGTGGCCCCAACATCTGTTGTGGAGGATGAAATTTTTAAAAAATTGCAAAAAGGTAGGTAAAACCATCCAAATTAAATCACCATATACTTTGATATATTTTTATATATGGTGGTAGGCGTTAGGTTATTGAAAGGAGAGGTGATGGGAATTGGGATTTTCTGAAACTACCCAGATGATTAATAGAACATTTGGATAGCAGTTCTGGAAATTTTTACTTTAAACTCATGCATCGAGGGTCCTGTATTTTAGTGGTGTTTTTTTTTTCTCTCAAAGATTTATTGAAGATCTTTTTTAAAAAAAATATTTCCATGAGAGAAAATAATATGCTTCAATCTGCATTCAGACTCCATCATTCTTTCTCTGGATGTATATAGCATTTTCCATCTTTAGTCTTCTGGAATTAGATGATTGTATTATGGAAAAGAACTAAGTCTATCAAAGTTGGTCATCACACAATGTTGCTGTTACTATGTACAATGTTCTCTTGGTTCTACTCACTTCCCTCTGCATCAGTTCATGTAAGTCTTTTCAGATTTTTCTGAAATCTGCCTGCTCATCATTTTTTATAACACAATAGTATTCCATTACATTCGTATACCACAACTTGTTCAGCCATTCCCCAACTGATGGACATTCCCTCAATTTCCAATTCTTTGCCACTACAAAAAAAAAAAAAGCTGCTATAAATATTTTTGTACATGTGGTTCCTTTTCCCTTTAAGGGTCCTGTATTTTTAGCTATTAAAACATCCATCAAATAAAAACTTTGATACTGGATGCAACTTTGAGAAGGTTTACACCCAAAAATGCAGATTTGTGGAATTCCAGTTTGGAAGCTCTGGTTGTATAAAAGAGTCCAATCAGGTTTTGAAAAGCTGAGGCTATCTGGCTAATTGATACCCTCATGGTTACCTCAACCCAAATGAACTGTTCCCTCTCCAGCAGCAGAATAGGCTATACAAGGAGAGAAAAGCTAAGGAACTGAGGGGCAAAGATTCGACTAGGGGAGAAAGCAGAGGGATAGGCAGTCCTTGATGATCAAGGTCACATAAAGCCTAATAGATTGGACTAAGGAACTAACAAAGTGCCTCCCACAATAAGACTGATGCCCACAATGCCAAAACACCCAAGTCCACTCCCTAGGGTTTTCCCCTGAATTCCCAAAAGATTTGAATCAATGCAGGTTTCTCGCTTCTCTCGTTCAATATCTGAAGAAAACCTGATATCCTGAGCAAATTCAGGTTCCCTATATTCAACTAATTTGAAATCCTGAACTTAGTAAGGGTCATGAATATTGTCATTTAGTCTTTCTTCCCTGTGTGGAAATAAATACTTTGCCAATAGTAGCTTGTACTTCTATTAGGCACATATCATATTTTAATTTGCATTATAGTTGTTTTTGTTCACATCCAGTCTCCCTCAGCAGACTATGAGCTCCATGAGATCAAGGAGGTATTTATATCCATTGTTCGTTAATCTTTATAGCCATCACAGAGACTAATACAAGACTTGACATTGCTCAGTAAATGTTTAACTCATCCCTCTCCAGTATTAAGCAAGTGTTGTTTTTTCTACTCTATATATGTCTTGTATCCATCTCTGCCCACAGCCACTACTTTGGTTCAGAACCTCATTTCATCTTTTCAGCTCCATGCTCATTGAAAGTTAAGGGGTAGGGGCGGCTAGGTGGTGCAGTGAATAGAGCACCGGCCCTGGAGTCAAGAAGACCTGAGTTCAAATCCAACCTCAGACACTTAACACACAAAAAAACTAGCTATTTGACCTAGGGCAAGTCACTTAACCCCAACTGCCCTCCAAAAAGCAAAAAAAGAAAAAGAAAGAAAGGTAGGGGGTAAGGATGGAAGGTAGTGTTACAAAGTTTAGACAAATTTCAACTTATATAAACATTATCATGTAGGACAAGCACAAATAGATATCTCTAATACAAAATAGTCAATGAGTCGACAAACATTTATTAATTGCCCATTATGTGCCAGGCATTGTGCTAAGTACTGACAATATGAAAAAAGGCAAAAGATAGTCTCTGATCTCAAGGAGCTCACAGGCTAAAAAGGGAGAAAACACAGTATGTACAAACAATATATACACAGAATAAATTGGAGATAATGAAACAAGAAAAGGAAGGCATCATCATTGAGAGGTAGGATTTTGGTTAGGTCTCAAAGGAAGCCAGGGAAGCCAGGAGTCAGGGATGAGAAGGGATAGAATTCCAGGAATGGGGAACAGCCAGTAAAAATGTCCTGAGTCAGGAGATGGATTATCTTGTTTAAGGAACAGCAGAAGTCAGTGTCACTGGATCAGAGTACATTTAAGGGTGTAAGGTATAAGAAGACTGGAAGGACAGGGGAGGGTCAGGTTATGAGGAGCTTTAAACACCATAGAGAGGATTTTAAATTTGACCCTGGAGATCACAGGGAGCCAATATTACATGATAAATGTTTCAGACTCAATGAGAATCCATATTAGCCTCCTAACTTCTTCTTGTTCAATTGTTTTTTAGTTGTGTCTGACTCTTTGTGACCCCATTTGGGGGTTTCTTGGCAAAGATACTGGAGTAGTTTGCCATCTCCTTCTCCAGCTCATTTTTACAGATGAGGAAACTGAGGCAAACAAGGTGAAGTAACTTGCCCAGGTCACAAAGCTAGCAAGTATATGAAATCAGATTTGAACCCAGGAAGATAAGTCTTCCTGACTCCAGGCCTAGCACTCTATTCACTGCACACCAGTTGCCCAGCCGCCTGTCTAGTCTCTCCGAATTCAACTTGTCCCTTCTTCAGTGTATCTTCTCAGGGCACCTTTCTGATCACATCACTCCTCTCACCAAGGACATTTAGTAATCTCTTATTGCCTACCTAATAAAGTGACATTCAGTACCTTCCACAATCAGATTCCAGTATAGCTTTCCAGCTTTATTTCTTGCTACTTCCCTCCATCTACTCTATATTGCAGACAATCAAAACCACTTTCTGTTTTCCTTATTCTTATTCTGTCCTAGTCTGCTTCTATACTTTCAAATCTTGTTTCTCAACTCTGAAGATAAAAGAAACTTGTTCCTCTCCTCTGTGAAATAACATGCAATCTTTCCATTATATCTTCGTATCAAATCTTATTTTATTTTGCTTTTTGGAAGGGGGAAGGCAGGACAATTGGGGTTAAGTGATTTGCCCAAGGTCACATGGCTAGTAAGTGTTAAGTATCTGAGGCAGGCTTTGAACTCAAGTCTTCCTTACTCCAGGACCTGTGCTCTATTCACTTTCATATCAAATCTTGAGGCAAAAGAGCTACTGTTTCTTGGCTAAAGTTCCATGATCTCAGACTCTTATGGGATAGGGGTTGTGCCTGATGTAGACTTGGAAGAGAAAGAACAAGACTGAGGAGGAATCATGCAGAAAGAAAAGTCCTACGCTGTTCCTTAGCACCTGTGAGCCAAGAACCAAACTTACGGACAAAATTAAGGAAGGAGGGAAAAGGAGGCTTCCTTTTTTAAGGAAGTTTACAAAGTACTTTACATAAGAAACCTTTCTTTGTTTACTCATCAATGAAGCTTAATACAAACTCAAGGTTAAATCTAAGGATTTTGGTCTTAGGTTCACTTTGACTTAGAATACAACAAAAATTAATTTATCTGGAAACAAAACTACTTAAGAGAGAAAACAAGCAAATGGTAAAAAGAAGAGGAAACTCCAGAGGGTAGTAATTCCTGTTAGTCAGGCAATGGAGAAAGAGTGGGAAGGGGATAATTTCACCATGTGCCCCATGCATGGCAAGCAGGTATGTCCATGGAAATGGCAAATTCTGTGAAGGCAGATCACTCCTTAAGGGAATCAGTGAGACAAACAAGGATGCAACTGTGTGGGGCACGGGGACCCCAAAAATCCTCTCCCCAAGAAAAATCAAAAGTCAGAGATATCTTGAGGAAGGAACAGAAAGTTTTATTCTCTTCCCCCACAGGAAGAGGGTGGTCCTCTCCATGGAAGGGATCAAGGAGAGCAGGCTGTTACAAAAGACAGAACAAGAATATATACCCTAAGGCAGTCAAGCTCACTCTCTCCCCCCCCTTCTCCCATTGGCTGGGAAGTGGGTTCTCTGTCTTGGCTCAAAATCTAACCCAGTGGTGAATAACAAACAAGCCCACCACTATCTCCTATTGGCTGGGAGGTGGGACAGGGAGCCAAGGTACTATCCATGTCATTATTTGGTAAACACCAAAGCAAGGGAGGGAAAAAGGTCACAAGCAAGGGTGGAGGTCTAAAACTCCTGAAAGGGGCTTAATGCTGATGACAACAAGGAAAGGGCAGAAGGGTCCTAGGTTGTGTAAACCCAGGACTCAGATCTGTCCAGTCTTACAAAAGTCTATCTCTGGTTTTCAAATAGTTTCTCTCCCTTCTCATTCTGAGGAGTCTTCACAGAGGGTGCAGAGAGTGTATTCCACTCACAACTGTTCATGATTATTTACTTTAGGGCAGCAAACTAAATATCCTTACTATCAACTTATTGCTAGTACATGTCTGCCCTGAACCCCTTCCTTCTCTGTAGAAAGCAGAAATTCTCTAGACTTCTCCTATCACAGCCCATGATCCTTCAGTCCCTGCTTCCAGTTTGGAAAAACTACCCTTCAAATCATCCCTCTTTCCTATAAGGAGCTATAGATATCTTCTCTCAAGGTCAACAAATCTTTGCCCCAGGACACCAAAATGTGGGGGATTACTAACAGAACTTATACTATTTCAGCAGGTAGAAACAGCTGAGCTTAGCACTTAAGTAGCAAGGAGAATTTGTTAAAATAGGAAGTTACCAGATGGCGCGCTTCCTCCCATGGTGGCTGTTCCCTTGACAAGCTCTTTCCCAGATCAATCCAGCCCCATGTGTTCCCTTCCCAGCAGTGACCTCATAGTTTCCTGGAATATCTCTCCTCCCTACAGGGTGGTGTCCTAGAGTCTGAGGTCTCTTCCCTCAGCTCCCATGCAAATGAATTTGCTTTTAAAAGTTTATTTGAGGTCATCTTTCTGCTGTTTTCGTAAGAAATAAGAATTTCTAATTATGGCTGTGAATAAGGAATATAGAAAGTATCAAACCTGGGGGTCTGGGAGGATGGTAATGGCTTTAAGAGAAATAAGTATCCAGAAGACTTTGTGAGGAAAATTATGAGTTCATTTTAGACGTGGTGAATTTGAGATGTATGTCTGGTTTTTGCCCATTATAGAGGATCTGGCTAACATAGGCCATAGAGGCCATCTGCATTTATCCCCATTTGACACACCAGCCAAGCTTTCTTATTTTCTTGTGCCTTGATATACCCAGCCCCTTCCCACACCTCCCTCTCCACCCCACAGGCCGTAGACCTAGAAGTCTGACTTTCCACGTTTGCATATCACATCTGGTCCAGTAAGACTCCTGCCTTAAAACAGATGGTACTTACCTCATTTCCTGTGGTTGTGTGGTTGTTTATAATTCTGTAATCTAATTGGTTTTTTACTCTGTGCTCAGCTGGTTTTTGTTTATGCTCTGATTGTCTTTTAACAACACTGAAAAGGCCCCCCTCACCTGAGAGATTACATCATAACATTCAATAATACTTGCCTAGGATTCTGCTACTACTCTTTAGTGCTAAAGACTGAATCAAGCCTGTGGCTTTTCCTGGCTCAGACTACAGAAATCAGAACTTACAGTCTCCTGTTATATCACCTCATCTTAGATAGTGGGTTCCAAGCTGTGTCAAGGTCAGATAAGAATTCCTAAGGAAAATAGACCTTGGGGTGGCTAGGTGGCACAGTGAATAGAGCACCAGCCCTGGAGTCAGGAGGACCTAAGTTCAAATCCAGCCTCAGACACTTACCACAAAAACTTGCCCTGTGATCTTGGGCAAGTCACTTAACCCCAATTGCCCTCCAAAAAGTAAAAAAAAGAAAATAGACCTCAAACTAAGTTTTAACACTTCCAAGAGCTATAATACTATATATCTACCAGCTTTTTGTTATTTCATGGAAGACCACAAGGTACATGCTACAGTTACTTCTGCTTTGAGAGTTCTGAGAGCCAGGGCTGAGGTGCATATGTACTCTATTGAGAATCTCTGCCAAAATCCAGCTGTTTTTGTGTGTCCTGGGTCCCTTTGGTCCCCTTCTCAGAATGTTTTTTTTTTCCTTTTTGGAGGTGGAAGGGCAGGGCAATTGTGATTAAATGACTTCCCCAAAACCACACAGCTAGTAAGTGTTAAATGTCTGAGGCCAGATTTGAACTTAGGTCCTCCTGACTTCAAGACCGGTGCTATGTTCACTGAGCCACCTAGCCGCCCCATAATGGGGTTTTAAAAACATATTTTGGTAGGTGTGGGGCTGGGGGAGGACTGACCCAGAGGTACAAGCCCAGTTACTGATTGCTCTGGATGTTGAGCAATGATGGTACTGGGTTCATGGAAGGAGCTAGAGTGAGTCTGGGAGGCTGGGGATAGATCTGTACCTTCAGACCTCAGATCATTAGGGAGAAAACATTAGTTTTGAATCTGGCTCTGCTACATCCTTGCTATGTGACCTTAGGAGATCACTTTAACTCTCAATTTATTTCCCCTTTGAAAAGATTAATTGGAGTAGATTGTCTCTCTAAAAGGTTTCTTCTGGCCCTGCTATTTTATGCTCATAAGTCCTTTCCATCCCTAAAACTTTTGATTTCCTTTTTATGCATTAGAATCCAAGGTAGAAATGGGGATAAGGAAACTTGGGTCCTCAGAGGGATCTGTGACTGGAAAATCAGAGTTCTGGAGTCCCTGAGGGTGAAGGGCAGCTCAGCCGGGTTGATCAGAGGAATCAGGATGCCTGGGCTCCTTTGTGGGGTGTGGGACTGGAGTTTCAAGCCACCTGTCTCTGAAGGAAGCACTGGGGCAGCTTTTCTGGGGCTGGAGGAAGTGTCACTGCTTCTCCTTCATTTCATTCTAGATCCAGGTGTGATAATGACTCAGGTTGACAATGACACCTGGATATTTGGCCAGGGCACAGTGTTCCATGCTCTAAGACATGAGGCCTTGCAGGGTCCATCGAACACCAAGGTTCCTCCAGATCACTCTGGCAGGAATCCTCTCCACCCTTCTCACCTCCAGCACAGACCATGCATCAATTGAAGACTCCTGGGTAGGCATTTTTCCTCAGAGGAGATATTGATTTTGACATACTGGAGGGTTATGGGATAACAGACAATAGGACTAGAAACGGTACCCCAGCCTAATAACAGGTGGGTTTTCTTGGGGTTGGCACAGTCTTGTGTCAGTCTGATGGGTTGAACTTTGGAGGTCAGATTCCCTGGCTTCTCAAGTAAGAGCAGCATTAGGTCGTGACTGATGGTGCTGGGGTTTTATTGAGGGTAAGTCACCTGGAGGTCCACTTTGAATAACAGCTGTGAAGGCTCTTGGTGCCCAAGACTGTGCTTCCCCAGGAGCACCCAAAGGTCTCAGAGGACACAGTGAGCAGCTGTGAGGACCTGCTGATTGTACAGCCCTCCCACTACAAAACCTTCAGCAGATGAACAGCTTGGCCTGACAGGGCTGGGAATGGGGAAGTACAGAAGAGGCCACCAATGATGTTATTCTCCTTCCTCTTGCTAGTAATAGAAGCAGTGATGATATTAGAAGCAACATAATTGAGGGAGTGGGATGAGATGGGAAGCTCTGAGAGAAACAGAAACAGAGTGGTAAAAGGAGACAGATACCCAGAAATGAAAGAAACAGAGATACAGTAACTGATAGAAAAAGACAGAGACAAGGAGAGCAGCAGAACCAAAGAGATGGTGAAAAAAACAGAAGATACGGTCTGGGTAAAGACACAGAGGAAGGAGAGATAGAGAGCCTGGGACACGAGGCCAGACAGGTGTCCCCTCCAGTGGGAGTGTCTCCCAGGGACAACTGCGTACAGGCAGAGGTCTCTTTCTCTATTTCCAGAATAATGTTTTAAATGTCAAAAAAAAAAGACACTTAGGATTACAAAAGAAATCTATGTTTAGCGGGGGAAAAACGTGATTTTTCCCCCCCCATTCACCTTTGTGGATCTTCTGAAATCTATCAAGAAACCCCAGGTTAAGAATCCCTGAACTACAGGGTAGTGTGTGGGGACTCTGGTTCAAAAGAGAATAATGAATGTTCATAGAACAAACTTAGGACAAAAGATCCCAGAACAGGTCATTGCATTTGAGTTTCTTGCTGTTAGAAGCAGGGAGTTCTGGTTCTAGGCCAGGCATGAGTTTGTCTGGCCCTTATCCAAACAAATAAGGAATATAGAGGCCACTGCAGTCTGCCTTGGCCCAAAGCCAATGGAAAGAGAGGTATTTGCCAGAGCCTGGAATCATAGAATCTCAGAGTCCATAAGATCATTGAGGTGGTGGGGACTTTCCAATTCCTTCAGTTTAGGTAGGCTGAGGGAGAGTAAGTTGCCTTAGGTCACACAGTGGTTAAATTGTAGGCCTTGAATTTAATTTTAACCTGCGTACTCTGACTCCAAATCTATTACTCTATCCCCTATTGGACCAGGAGAGTCTAGTCATCCTAGACCCCCAAACACTATGCAACCCAGGACCTGTGGGGCCTTTTTGTTGTTGTTTGATCTATGTTTTTGAAGAGATTTGTGGAGGACCACAGGCCAGTGGGACTCTGACCCTGATGGCTGAATAAGCCCTCTCAGCTGAAGAGCCTGCTATGGAGCCTGGATCGGTTCCTCATCCCCCAGGAAAGAGCTCAAACATACAGGTGTGAGGATTATGTCCTCAAGACAAGTGTGGTTTACAACCACCGCCTGGGAACAAAGAAGTGCGCAATATCCTCAGGGGAAAACAATTAGAAAGCATCCTATAAAAGCCTGGATGCGGGGTAATAAAATTGGCTCTCTATTTTCCACCATTCCCGCAGTCACATCTCTTTTTATGCACCCTCTTGCAACCTCTGGGTAGGTGATTCTTTCTTAGCCATACTGCAGGATGGCAGGGTGCTCCTCACAGAGATTCAGTGACATCACAGTGTGACTTGACTTGCACATGAATCAGATTTAAGCAAGGCAGAGTTGCACAAAGTTTTCAGCCTCACTCTCTTTTCCAGAATCATCAAAGTCCAGTGGCAAGACGGAAGTTAAGACATTTAGCAATGGCCCTGGGATGCAGTGGATGATTGTATAATTGCTGTTCAGTCCCTTTCCCAACATGTGCTATTGACCCTCCTCATCTGCTTAGCCCTGTTTCATACAATCATGAATGACTGAACAGAAGGGGACCACTCTAGCATCAGGTGCTACCACAATCATGGTTGTGTTGGGCTCCAAAGGGAAAACCAGCTCTTTATGCAGAACCTACGGGGGCACTTTCATTCATACAGGGCCCTTACCCTGGATCTGTAGAGATAGGGAGCCAGTAAAGGAAAGTAAGCAGCACTAGTGCAGCCGCAACCACACTGGCTTCCCCAGGATGATGGCTAGGACAGATTCTTAGATCTGCTTTACTAGGAAAGAGAGCTGTTTAAGGGGTCAACAAAAGTTAGCACCCTGAAAAGACAGAGAGAATACAAGCAGAGAAGTAAAGACCAACAGACAGGGTTCTGACTGCCAGAATCAAAGAAATATTGCTATATACTTTATATACATACCTGGTCGGAGAGAGCCTTTACATCTGAGTAGGCAGGGAGCTCTGAGCATACAGCCACTCAGAATCTCAACCAGGGAATCACAAGATCCTTCTCATAAGTGAGTCCCCAAAGCAAAATACCAACTCAGTGTTTATATACACCTCTCAGAGCCAGAAGACATCACAACTCTTGTGACTCAGTGCCTAATTAGAAATTAACAAAAGATGTGAAAGCCTTCCTACAAGTAAGCCTCCTTGAAGCAAACTTCCCTTAACAGGCTCCTTAATAGGGTGGGGAAGATCTGATATCACATTAACATTACAACTTGTCACCCTAATAGGAAGAAAACCAAGAGAAAGCATTCTCACAAATTTTTTTTAATCCAAAAAACAGAAAGTAAAGAATATCCAGGAGAAGAGAGTGCTCAATAATGTTAAATGCTAAATGAAAACTAAGAAGAATGAAAATGTGAAAAAGACCACCAGATTTGGCAATTAGGACATCAATAGTAACACTCTAGACAAGGAAAAGTAAAAAATAACAGAACTCAATAACCCAGTGTTTGATACACCCCAAAACACAAATTACTATTTGACAAAAGTTACTGGGAAAGCTGGAAAGCAGTCTGGAGAAAATTAGGTTTAAACCAACATCTTATGTCATATTCCACAATAAAAATCAAAATGAGTATGTGTTCTGATAAAGATCATATCATAAAAAAAATTTTTAAAAAGAGATGCAGGTCCTATGCCTTTCATAGCTGCAGGAAGAAGTTATGTTTTTGTTGTTATTGTTTTTGCTTTTTGGAGGGCAGTTGGGTTTAAATTACTTGCCCAAGGTCACACAGCCAGTTTTTTGTGTTAAGTGTCTAAGACCAGATTTGAACTCAGTTCCTCCTGACTCCATGGCCAGTGCTCTATTCACTGTACCACCTACCTGTCACCAGAAGTTATGTTTTAACCAAACAAAAGGTAGAGATAATTAGCAAAGATAGCATAGATTGTTTTTCTTCCATTAAATTGAAAAACTTTTGCACAAACAAAATGCATCTAGGATAAGTAGTGACTTGGGGGGGGGGGGCCCTTTGTGCCAAATATCTCAGAAAAGGGTTTGATATCCAAGATAAATAGATAACTAACATGCATGTGTGATATCAATCAATTGATCAATAACCTTTTATTAAGTGCCTACTCTACACCAGGCACTTGCTAAGTGTTGAGGATTTTTTTTAAAGTAGATGCCAATCAATTGAGGAATGGTTAAACAAACTGCAGTACATGAATAATGGAATATTAGTGCACTATAAGAAATTATACATATGATGAATGCAGAGAAGTGTGAAAAGATTTACATGAACTGTTGCAGAATTAAGTAAGCAAGGACAAGGAAACAATATACACAATGACTAACACAAAGTAAATGGAAAGAACAACCATAAAATAATCAAAAATAAATGTTGCAGGATTACAAAGAACAAGCATGGGAACAAAGAAATATGAGAAATTACCTCCTCCCATTCCTTTGAAGAGGTGGAAAGGAAACAGATGCAGAACAATATGTGCACTTTCAGATTTTTTGGCTGTATTGATCATTTTTGTTTATTATTTTATTAAAATATTCTTTCAATATGAAATGGCTTTCTGGGAAGGGTGGGGTAAATATACAAGTGGGAATTTAGGTGATATATAAACAAAAGATTAATAATTTTCTTAAAAAGTAACTTTGAAGAGAACAGTTTCAGTTGAATGATGAAGTCAGGAGTTAGATTGCAAGTGGTTGTCAGAGGCTCCCTCTAATACAAAGATGATCCAATACTTTGATGATCTCTCTAAAGCACATCGCTCCCACCCAGGTGAACCCTGGAATCTTCAGTGTATGTCACTGTCCACAAAAGTGGCCATTATTTCCCCAATAGTATAATCAGGGTAACATGGTATAAAACACAGAGCAGATTTTATTTACAGAATAAAAAACACTGTATAGATCCATGCCTAGCTGAAAGTCAGTAGAAACTCCAACCCTTCCAGGGTCCTGTATAGATCCCATAACCTACTACACTGCTCTGTGTAGGACCCCATCAAAGAATGAACTTGGAATTTTTCTTCTAATATTTCTAGCTTTCCCTGATTCCTGTTTCCTCTAGTCCCAAGTTCAATATGGCTCCAATTTTTTGCCCCATCAATCTCTTTGCCTTCCACTCAGCATTCCATCTTGTCACTTTCCTCTCACAATTATTCATCATCATGGCTCCTGACTGCTTAGTACCCAAAGCTATTAAGTTTGCATGGCTTCTGGTTTCTCCCCAGTATCTCTCTCTAACTTTGATCCTATAGGGCCCTGGCTTCTGTCTAGCTCTGCATTAGTTCTATAGTCTCTGGCCCACAGCAGCTCTTCAGCCCTATGGGGCTACTGTTTTTTCTCTGGCCGTGTGCAATATGACCAGAAATGGAAGAACTCTTTTTCTAATGAATGTACCCAGGAGGTAGGTAGAATAGGGAGATGGACAGGGTCAACTCCTCTTGGGGAGGCAGGAGGAATCCCTACCACAGTCACCTCCTAGGTGATCTAGATCTAGGGGCACTTCAAACAGCCACAGAAACAAATGAAGTGGCTGGATGAGCAGGAAACTACTTGTGTTGCTTACTACAGTGCAGATTCTGTGTAGAAAGGAGTCTCTTAGGCTTTACGCGAGTTTCTTCTAAGAAGCCCTGTTAACTTGTTCATTAATTGCTAACCATTCAGCAACAAGTTAGTGAGGTAACAGGTAGCAGGACAGGATTAAACAAGTTCAAAAGTGGCACTTCCTAAGACAAGTGTAGAAGTAAGCAGTTTCTGTCATGTATATGGGTGAGAGGTTCTGGGAGGGAGCTAATCTGAAGGCCTTTGGTACTGTGGAAACAAAATGAATTGTAAAGAGACTTATTCCTTCTATTCTCTATTTTTTGTTTCTGCCTTAAGCAGTCATCAGTCATGGTGCATGCAACAGAAAAATCTTGGGCAATCTGTAGGCACAGATTCAGAGGTGGAAGAAACTTCAGATACCAAATGCAATCAATCTTTTCATTTTCTTGATGAGAAAAATGAGCTCAGGAGAAGGGGACAACTTTGCTCAGGGTCACACAGCAATTTACTGGCAGAACTGGGATTATACTTTTGGCAAGCCCCTTCCACTTTCTGGGTCTCATTCCTCATCTATAAAATGGCAACATTGGACTGGATGATCTCGAAGGTCCGAGCCAGCTCTATGGTGATTTATATCTATTACATTTACAATCTGTTTTCCCTGCTAGAGGAGAAGTTGAAAGAGTTTGAGGAACACCTGTCGCTGTGGATAGAGTGTTGGACTTTGAGTCTGGAAGACCTGAGTTCAAATTTAGCCTCAGGCATTTAGTAGCTGTGTGATTTGGGCAAATCACTTAAATCTCTGGCTGATTCAGTTTCCTCAACTGTAAACTGGGAATGATAATAGGATCTACTTCAGATGGTTGTTGTGAGGACAAGATAAGATTGTATTTGTAAAGTTCTTTGACCTGAATATTATTACGATTACCTTGTGACTTATTAGAGAAGGTAAGGAGATCCTAAATATGATGGAAGAAGTTATTCGGGAAGGAAAATATTGAGAGAGAGTAGTTATCGGCTATTCAGTCATTTTTCAGTCATGTCCAACTCTTTGTGACCCCATTCAGGGTATTCTTGGCAAAGAGATTGGAGTGGTTTGCTATTATCTTTTCCAGCTCATTTTACATATGAGGAACTGAGTCAGTTAAGTGACTTGCCCAGGGTCACACAGCTAGGAAGTGTCTAAGACCAGGTTTGAACTCAGGAAGTTGACTTGACTCCAGGTCTGGTGCTCTATACACTGTTGAGGCTACCTCGCTTCACCCATGGAGAGAGTAGAGAGAGGAAAGCAAATATTAAGCTGTAGGTGAAGAGAATAACATTACACCTGAGAAAAAGGAGAAAAAAATGCACCTGTGGAACTATAGAACAGGTATGAGATTAATCCTACAGAGAGTTGTCCTGAACATCCTGGGCCATTGATTCTTGATGGCTGTACTTGACTGTTTGGCTCAATTGTCTGAAAAAAGCTTTTCTGGTGAGGTAAAGAGTAGGGTCTGATGTTCCTACAGGACAAGGGTCACTCCTCTATTCAAGGAATATCAGCAGTTCCATATTGTCTCTAGGATAAGATGGCAGCTCCACCCTGTTTGGCTTTTACAGCCCTTTATGATCCCATTAGAGGCCCCCACAGTCTCCATTCCAGCCAAACTGGTCTCCTTGCTGCTCAGTCTGTTCATGACATTCCATTTGTCCCTTTCATACCTTTGTTTGGGCCCCCCTTTACAGCTGATATGGTTTCTCCAAAACTTCTGTCTCTTGGAATCTCTAGCTCCATTCAGCTTCTAACTCAGGAGCTTCATAGCTCCTCCAGAAGTGAGGTCTTAGTTGATCCCTCCAATTGTTAGTGTGCTGGCACATCAGAATCACTTTTATTTATTTTGTACATATTTGATATAGGTGTGTATACATTTTGTATCCACAGAACTCAGCCCTACAGTACCTACTATATAGTAGGTGCTTAAGAAATGCTGATGGTGGGGCAGCTAGGTGACACAGTGAATAGAACACCAACCCTGGAGTCAAGAGGACCTGAGTTCAAATCTGGTCTCAGACACTTAACACAAAACTAGTTATGTGACCTTGGGCAAGTCAGTTAACCCCAATTGCCCTACCTTCCCCCCTCCAAAGAGCAAAAAAAAAAATGCTGATTAACTGATGTTGAGTGAGGTGAGCAGAACCAGGAGAACACTGTACACAGTAATAGCAACATAGTGTGATGATTAACTATGAAAGACTTAGCTCTTCTCAGCAATACAATGATCCAAGACAATTCCAAAAGACTCATAAAAGAAAATGCTAACCATATCCAGAGAAAGAACTATGGAGTCTGAATGCAGGTCAAAGAATACCATTTTCACTTTTTTTGTTTTTTTCTTGTGATTTTCCCCTTTTGTTCTGATTTTTCTTTCACAATATGACTAACGTGGAAATATGATTGTACATGTATAACTTATATCAGATTGCTTGTAATCTTGAGGAGGGGGGAGGGAAGAGAGGGAAAAAAATTTGGAACTCTGTAATAGTAATCAGTTTAGCAAGATACTTAGCCCTTAGTACCTTAGGGCTAAGTGTGGAAGGTGCAAACTCTGTCCCACTATTGAGAAGGCATGAACTCCCCTGTTGATGTGGAAGAAGGGGATTGGCTGAGGTGTGCATATAAGCAAGAATTCCAGAGACAGACAGAATTGGAACGCTGCTCTTGCTGAAGGAAGAACTGTAGAGACTGAAGCCAGCTGAGAAAGAGAGGGAGAAAGAGAGAGGGAGAGAGTTTCTCTCCCAGAATCTGGAAGCTGAGAACTGAGATGGAGTTTTCTTGAGACCAGAATCTGGTGAAGGCCACCTGGAAGGCTGAGAGGGCTTGCCTGGAAGGCTGCTTGGAAGGCTGAGAGGGCTTGCCTGAAGAAGCATGACGAGGATAAGACTTTTTTTGTTCGTGGCCTGGCTGATCCTTGAGTTCCAGGAAAGAAGTGGTGAAGAGTTTGAGATGTGCTGGACCCTGTGAACTTCAGTGTGTGCCAGGGACTGCCCTGAGGACTGGACAAAGACCTGGGAGCCATCTACCTCTGAGGGTTGGACAAGGACCTTGGAGCTGTTTGCTTCTGAATCCAGGTGTCTGTTTGGTGGATTCAAGTAGGAGCTGGGATGTTGGAAGGGGATCCAGGGAATCAGAGAGACCACCCAGAGTCAAGATGAAGTAAAGGCCTCCCCTTGGATGAAATTGAGGTTTTTCTGGACACCGAGGGGTGGAGGGTTTGTGTGATTTTCTAATGACTGTATTTGTGATTAAGATATTTAGTAATTGTGAATCTAGATTAGTGACTGATTAAGTTAATGGTTGCCCCACGAGTGAAAGTTTGATT
>CM053592.1:142121084-142138472 GCA_028646515.1 Pseudochirops corinnae
TTGTGATATATTGTGAATGTTTGTCTTGATTTGTAATGGAATAAACAGAGTGTTCACTATATTGTGTAATCCAAACTCTAAAAGCTGTTCACAGTAGCATTCTTTTGGGAATCTGCTGGTGCATGGCATTATAAACTCAAAATCTTATAAAAGTGAATGCTAATCTGAGGTTATCCATCCTCAGAGAAAGAACTGATGGTGTCTGAATACAGAATGAAGCATGCTTTTTAAACTTTCTTTATTTTTCTTGGTTTTTTTCCTGTTTTCATTCACAACATAACTATTATGTTTTGATGACTACACATGTATAACCTATATCAAACCTATATCAAACCTTCTCAATGGGGGCGGGGTAGGGAGAGAATTTGGAGCTCAAAGTTTTAAAAATGAATGCTAAAAATTTTTTATGTAACTGGGGAAAATATTTTAAAAATAAATACTAACAAAGTGAATGCTGAAAACTATCTTTACATGTAATTGGAAAAAATAAAATACTATTCAATGGGGAAAAAGAAAAAAGAGGAAAAGGACATTACATGATAACTTTATAATATATTTAAAAGGAGTAACTAGTTATACATAATAAGATTTGCAGTTTCATGTATAATTATCTTTTTTTCTATTCTACTATGTTATGGAAGTGCTTGTTTTATTTCTTAAGCTCAGAATAAAATAAATAAAATTAAAATAACAACAACAAAAGAAGTGCTGATTGTCAGGAATGTTGTAGAGGGGATTTCTACCATAGGCAAGAGACTGAATAAATGACCTCAATAGTCTCTTCCAGCTATGAGATTCTATGATTTCAGGTAGAAGAAACTTCTTTTTTTCAAACAAATTTCAGTTTGAGGTCACCAAGTTTCTAGCTGAACCACAGATGAAAATGGGTTCCAAGGCTGAATCATTATGTGCCCTTGAGCAAATTCCTTTTCCACCCTGCATTTGTGTTTCTCTCTTTGTAATCTGCAGATATTAATATCCGCTCCAAATTACTCTTCCTGGTTGTTATTAAAATAAATAAAAGATGGGAAAGTGCTTTCAGCTCTTACAGACTAGCTAAATCTAGGATATTATAAATAATAACTTGACTGTAGCTATCATTTTCCATCCATTTACTTCAACTATATCCCTTCGATCATGAATGGCGGAAGTATTTCAGAAGCATAAACACTGAAATCTTTAGGTCTAATAGACTGATTCTTCTGTGCAAGCTCCAGATGTGTGAATGGTCTTTTTTTTTTTTAATTTTTTTTTTTAATTTACTCATTTACTTTTAATTTACAAGATTCAGTTCCACAATCACTTGGGTTTCAGATTTTCTCCCCTCCCTTCCCCCCCCCATGGTGGCGTGCAATCATGTATAGGATCTGCAAATACTTTGTGAATGGTCTTCTTAAGGGAAAGCCAAATATAGTTCGTAAATTCATAGAATGTCAGAACTGGAAAGAATCCTGAGAGTTTTAGGGTCATCAAGCCCATTAGGCCTTAAACTAGAAGATACAGTCCAAGCTTCCCATCTTGTAGGGGAGGAAACAAATTTAGGGATGTGATTTACCCATGGTCACATTGCTAGTTAAAGTGGAGAAGTATCCAGAACCCAGTTCTTCTGAGAGATGATTAGGTTTAAATTATGTACTTTATATCACTATATTTAACTGTTTTGATCATTGTACATCTATTTCTTATAGAACTGTTGGAGCTTGTACTTCAGGGAGGGCTTTCCATGTCATGGTAGAATTCATAGGAATGGCAGAAATCCCCTAGCTGGCCTCCCAACCTCCCATTCTGCTGGATGGGGATGAGGAGAATGAGACCAGAAAGTTTGTTGCCTAAGGCCCTGATAGGTTATTGGCCAGAACCCAAGTAGCCAGTTGGCTCCTGGGTTCTTTCTACCTCACTGCACTGCTTTCCTTTTTTCTTTTCATACCCTTGGTGCTTGCCTTCAGGAATGAAAATGAACAATCACGGAGGAGAAGAATTTAGACCTGTTGGTGACATAGGAAGAGCATGTTCAGAGGAAAGAAAGAGCCCTGGATATGGAGCTAGAAGACTTGACCCTGTCACTTACTGGTGACCGACTCTGGGCAATTTACATGTTACCTCATTTGAGCCTTTCACTAGTCCTTAGAGGTGAGTGTTTGAATTGTTCTATTATCCCCATCTTACACATGGCAAGCATAAGCGGAGCTCAAAGGGACCTCAGAAGCCATCTAGTTCAACTACCTTATTTTACATATGAGGACCTGAGATCTAGAGAGATGAAGTGACTTACCCACCTTCACCAAGGCAGAGAGGGGGAGGAGTGGGTTTGAACCCATATTTTCTGATGTTCGGAGCCACTGTACCCTATCTTCCACTGGATTGGTGTGTGCCTTACTTAAATAAGAAGGGTGATACAATAAGATATTATCAGCCTCTATACCCAAAGTACAGTTACTGCTCCTACTCCTTCTACTACTACTACTACTTCTACTCTTTTTACTCTTCCTCTTACTTCTACTACTATTAAATCTTTCTAGGGATTTGAACCCAGGACTTCCAACACTAATTAACTCTTTCCACTGCATCACACTGCCTTAATCAGTTAACAAATATTTATTAAATGCCTACTATGTTCCAGGCGCTGGGCTAAGGACTATGTAAAAGCATAGCCTCTTCCAAGGTCAGAATAAGGGTGTTAGACTAGAGCTCTAAGGGCTGTCCCTGAAATAGTGAAGTTAGCGTGGTAATGCTTCTCCAGAAGCCACCACCACCAATCAGGGTCAGAGGGAGGCCAATCTGTATGTACACACACACACACACCAAAAACTGTATAGCTCATGAACTTTGTAGTAGCAAGCCTACGTACCTAGAAGTCAGTCAGAGACAGCTTTCTCCAAGCACAGGCATTTACTAAGACAGTCTAGGGAGAGCAGTAGTTAGAAAGCATCTTTCTCCCTTCTTTGGACCTCAGGCACTCACACACACTCTCACAACTACAGGCAGTATGTGCAGAAAGGAGTGGGGGAGGGCACAAAATCAGAGTACTCTAGTAATGAGGTACACAAATAGGGCATTTGTGCTTTTGTCCAGATGTGGGCTGAGCTTTCTCCAAATAGAGTTCAATACAGTTCTCTCACACCATATAATCTGCATTAAAAATCTGTTATTGAAAATTTCTCTTGATGGTACATTGACACCAATAGGTTTTCAAACACAAATCTCTAACAGCAATTTCTATAATCTATTGTACACCTGTCATCAAGTGAACATCTTTGAGGAGACAGAGGCAGATAGGGAGAGCAGTGGACAGAGTGTTGGGCCAGGAATCTAAAAGACCTGAATTAAAATCCTGCCTCAGACATTTACTAGTTGTGTGACCTGGGCAAGTCCCTTAACCTTTGCCTCAATTTCCTCATGTATAAAACCAGGGAGTTGCACTGAGTGGTCTCTAAGGTCCCTTCAGACTGTCAGTCTGTGTATTGCTTTTTGATATTTCGAAACTGCTTCCTTAACTTGCAGTATTACAGACATGAGTAATTAATTTTCCTTCTCATTGTATTATCTGCAAATGGGACTAGTAAAAAATATTTTGAATATATTTGGCAAGTGCCATTTCAGTCATAGTAATAGTTGCAGGTAACAATTTTATCAAATGGGGTATTTTACATTGAGTGATCAGGGAACTTTATAGGATGTAAGCAATCCTTTGATATCACAGACTTTTAAAAAGTTTATATATTCCTTTAAAAATAAATTTTCATTGCTATTTTTTTTTACATCATCAGAATTTCTCCCAGTTTCCCTGTCTTTGCTTTTCCCAGACAGCCATCACATATAACAAATATTTTTAAAGAAAAAGAAGAAAAATTTTAAAATCAGCAAAAAGAATTTCATTTAAAAAATCTGAAAATATAAGTAATGTTTTATGCCCATGGACTTCCTACCTGAGCAAAGGAGAGAGGTGGGGGTGGGTTGATTTATATTTTTTAAGTTTAGTTTTTGTTTACTAAAAACAAATTATCTTGCCAACATATTTGGTATGTTTATTTCCAAGAAGTTTCAATTTATTAGGTGTCATGATATCTACAGCTAAAGTATTTACACAAAATAAACAAAGTAGTCTTTCCTTTCCATTAATAAAAATGCTTCTGAGTCCAAATATAGTAGATCATATTTTTTTTTTTTGAGATTTGGGCTTTTACTTTTGTTTCTTTATTTCTTAAGTTTCCTTTTGCATTTGCTTGTACCAATTTGAGCAGCTCCAATGGATTTTCTCTTCAAACTGGTTATATATTTATCTATTACGAAGGAATTTTTTTAATTTTTAAAAAAATGGATAAAAAATTGAGTAATCTGAATTTGTTTCAAATTTCAAATAATTATTTACAACTCTTATTAAGCTATTTTACTTTTTTAAAAGATGTAATTTGGGGGGGCAAACCAGCTATTGTATTTACTGAACCAAAAGATGCTAAGAAATGTAGCAGACATTATAGAGCTTTTAACTTACTCAAAAAGATTAATTTTGAGGTTACACACCTCACAATCATTCATAGCAAGTGGCATGAAGGGGATCTGACTCATCTGTGTCAGGAGCATACACTGTTACACTGACAGGAGCATACTGCATTCATGTTGACATGTGCTGACTCAGGGGTGACCTTGTTTGAATATACTATATTAAATATTGCCCTGTGTTTAGTGCAAATTGGAGCAAATTTGTTTACCTTCTGTGACTTTGATTTGATCTTTTTTTTGTGGGAAAAAGTGGGAGTGTTTATGCAGGGGCCATACTTTAAAATATCTATTAATTTTGGCCATTGCTCCATGATACTCTCCCCCAGGGCTTGACCCATTTCTCCTTACCTTTGTAGGGAGTCAACCCTGCAGTTTGGAAACATCTGCTCTAGTGAATCCCCTTTCAGCTTCGATTCTGTACAAGACACAACTATGGCAGCTATGTCCAAAGACAAAGCAAATGTGCAACACTGATTTGTGGAACTCATTTTTAATTTCATTGCAGGAGCAAGTGGAGGTGCTTAGGGTAGCCAAAGGATGGCAGGCATGGGCTTGCCAAACAAGTCCAGTTAGGGCAATCAGGCCTGCCAGAGGCTGAGTGGGATTTATGGAGAAGGCTATGGTGGTCAGAAGAGCATGAGCAGATAAGGGAGCCAAGGAGTCATGAACAGCAGCTGCTACAGTAGTATGAACTGGGCATCTATGGGAGGGTACAGAATGGAAGGGATGTGTAGCATGTACATAAAAATATGAGTGGTGGATGAGGAATGTCATCCTGATCACTGATTGACTCTCAGCCAACTTTAGAAAACACACAAAAACAAAGTTTAATGGTTTTGTAACACAAGCTTGTGATTTATGCTTACTGTAAGTGGAATCCAGATTGTTTTTAAAGTTCAAATCCAGTATTTTTGAATTACAGAAAAACATGCATCTGGGATTTAATAATCAAGCTGAATAAAGACTAGAAATATTAAACAGTTTCAATTCTCCTCAAGTTAGTTGTTGGAATGTACTTAAGCAACAAGTTTACTTAGGTTAAAGCGTTTTTAACTATGCTACAAGTTCTTATATAGCACATTACATGGAACATTGAGACGTGTTGATAGACGTGCTTTCTGCAAAACAAATTAGGAGCCTATGTCTATAACTCAAAAGTGAAACATTTGGCATGCTTTCCCCCGCCAGTTTATCTTGCCGCCTTGTACAGCATATACATTTAAGCTTTTTTTTTTAAAGTTATTGGAGACAATTTTGAGCTGCAATATGGTAAGTTTAGGATTTTGGTCTTAGTACTTGTATTAAATTTAGAGTCCTTTATTTAGCTCTTTCACAATAATGTGATTTCCTTTTAGGTATATTGCATTAAGTGATCTGTTAAATAATTCTTCCATGAAAAAAAGCCACATACATATTATGAAGATATTTGAATGAGTAACTGCATTTCATTTATTAAGTATCCAATTCTGAAAGAACCTGGTGTTCATTTCCTGTTGTTTTTCTAAGATGTTGCTCTTATTCTTACCTTGAGAAGAACTTTCAGATTTTATCATGGGATCTGTTTAACCATAGGAAGCCAGCTCTTTTCTCCTAGAGTAAAATCTACTATTTATTTCCCTGAATTATTTTGTTAGTTACCTAAAAAATGACCATCAAGGCCTACAGCAGGGGAGATGCTACTAAAGAAATTAGCTTTATCTATTTCTGTGCTGAATACAACATGTCATTTTAGTCATTGCTTAACTCAATGATAATTCAATCATAATATGTCCCACAGGTGTACCATTAGATGAGTGCAGTTTTATTCAGTGCAAGGAGAACTGGAGAAAGGAACACTTAGGCAGTGTTTTGGTTTTTTTTGTCATGGAAAAAATCAAATTTCAAGGGAGGACTTCCTCCCCTCCTTCTACTTCAAGCAATATATACTATATACTAGGGAATTTTAAACGATTCACAATTAAGGTGCATGGACAGATGAAAGATATTGTAGAGGTCAACTCAACTGGACTTGGAAAAATGCTTATGAGAGGTAAGCAAGAATAGTTGAGGAGTAAAAGTAAGTTAACTGCACTGTGTAGTGGTTTCATAAGAAGTAATGTAGAAATCAGGAGGACTGGTTTTCAAGTATAGTGGGTGTGCCCTGGAGGAATTCCTGGAGTCAGTAGGAGTTGAAGTTGACAAGCATTTATTAAGAGCCCAAAATGTGCTGGGCAAAGGAAGGCAAAAAACCACTCACCATCTAAAGAGGGAGACAATGTGGGCCTCCCAAGGAATAGCTGGGGAAAGAGCCATGATATGCAGAAGCAAGCCCGGATCTAGCAGGGAAAAAAGAGGCAACAATTGAGATTGTGCTTTCAGTCTGAAGGACTATACCAGGGACTGTTGGTGAGAGAACTCTAAAGACTGAAGCCATTTCACATAAGCTGCAGTTCTTGGCCACAGGCTATGGAAGGAAAGATGGTTTTAGTGACATGGTAATTTTTTGCCTGGCACATAGCAATAAATGCTTATTGACTTTTACGACAAAGTCAATTTGCTTGGAAAGGTAACAGCTTAGAAAAGAGAGGACAAAAAAGTTTGGCTAAATTGCTTTTCTTAAAGGGCTGTTGATATTTGCCTGACTCTTTGGACATCACATAATGCTTCGTTTTGTATTTCTTTAATACACGTCATGTAATCTTAACCCAAACTTATTCCTCCCAGGTAGACTATAGAGCTCAGATCATAAAAGTATATAATAAATGCTAGTTGAACTGGGTGATGGAGGCTGAGATATCAGCGATGATGTCTGGCATGGGGGGCTGGGCAGAGGAAGGAGTGGCAGCAATACACTATAGCAGGGCACCCAGTGGAGGACATGGGGGAAAGGGATGTGGTGGACCTGTTCTATGAGTACAGGATCAAGGACACTGAAGCCAAGAACCTTCAAGGTCTGGTGCCCTTCAAGGAGCCCAGGGATGCAGAAGATGCCATTCATGGAAAGAATGGTTATGAGTACAGCCAGTGTTCGCTTCCTCCAGTGTTATCAAGAGGGAGGACTGGGTCACCTTCAAGAATATCTGAATTTTCAGTACTCATCTCAGGTTTTCCTCCCTTGGACAAGTGGACAGGACCTGAAGATGGGAGCAATCAATTAATTAATAAACATTTATTAAGTCTCCACTATGTGTCAGGCACTGTGCTAAGCACAGGGGATACAAAAAAGGGAAAAGACAGTTTCTGTCGCTTACAATCTAATGGGGGAGACAATCTGCAAACAAACATTACCAAGCAAGCTATGTACGAGATAAATTGGAAATAATTAACAGAGGAAAAACACGAGAATTAAGAAGGGCTGGGGAAGGCCTTCCTGTAGAAGACAGGATTTTAGTTGGGACTTAAGTCAAAGAGGTCAGGATAGTTAGAACAGAGGAGGATTTGATTATGGTTCCCACACTATAAAAGTTGGAGAACAGTCTGAAACAAGACAGTTTAGAGTGATCCATAGGAAGCACTCTGGGCATTACAGGCCCCAGGGTAGAGTTGAAAGGGTTACATTCCCCAGGGCATAATTTCTGGTCCAGTGGGTGTTACCTCAGAGCTCAAGGAAAGAAGATGGACTGAGTTTATTTAGAGTGAAGCAAGGCTGGAGTCACCCTAGGTATAGCTGAACTAGAAACTCTCTGATCAGGGGAGCTTGGGTCCTAGAGTAGGAGTTCCATAATTGGAGGAGTTATCTGGTGAGCATTTTCCAAGTCTTTCCATTAGTTTAATAGAGTTTAGACCTAGAAGAGACATTAGAAAGTACTTCCTTTAGACAGTTTGATATTAAAAAAAAATACATAGGGGCAAATATGATCTTAAATAAATATCATGTGCCATTGGGCCCACTGCTGGACCTCCTCCGACCTTGGTTTAGGAAACATATGTGAAGTAACTTGTCCCCAGGTCATAGTAAATAAAGCCTAGTCTTGGCTGCAGTTTTGATGATCCCCAAATGCAAGGTTCTAATTTTTCACACTACAAATCACCAAAAAAAAAAAAAAAAAAAACCCAATGTTGGGGATAACTCTGGCATCTGTACCACAATTGCTTACCCTGGTCTAAAATACAGCCTTTTCAAAATTTTGATAGAATCAAATCTGAGATATTTCATTCCTTGCTCCTTTTAAAATACATTCCTTCCAAACCTGGGCCTGGCCTCCACTCCTGAGAATCCAGTGAACATTTGTGGAGAATCTATTTCCACTAAAGCAATGACGCACATTTTATTTCTAGAAGCATGGTTCAAAATCAACTTGATTTTAAAATAGAGCAACAAGAGTTGCTTGCTTAGTGAATTACTCATCCCTAAGAAGCCCAGAATGTGTAGAGATTTAAAAACAAAGAGCTCTATCCCAAATCTATCAGATTGCATTCATTTCTTTCCATAAAAACAATCAACTATGGACCATACATCGTAAACTAGGTTATTCTTCTTTTTCTGATATGACAATATGAAACCAGGACATCTGAAAGATACAATATACATTTTGACCATTAAAATTGTATTAAACATTCCTGTAGCCTTGCAAAATCTACCTGTTCTTGACTGATGGGCCCAGAGTTGAAAGTCCCTGGTAGCTGTGCCTCCTAAAATTTCAATCTGACTTCATTTTTGGTCTCCCAAAAATTGGAATTCGGAAGTTCTGGATATCCGGAAGTATGGTTTAAGGACTCTCTCCTCTGATGCCTTATTGTGAAGGAGGGATGACCCTGGGCTCTTGAAAGTTATATCAGCACAGTATAACTGGTCATTCCCTATGCCAAACTGAGAAAAGTTCTAGTAGGGTCCAGTTAAAGATGTATAACTAATGACAAGTGGTCATCATCAGAAGCTTTGTTATCAAATGATGAATTCTTCTGGTCACTGCTGCTCACATGAACCAACATAAAGGGGGAGGGGTGAGGAAGAGACAGGGAAAAGGCAATCCTAATCAATGAAAGGAATATCTTATTTACAGATTAATGAACATTTTAAAAAATATTGAATAAACTGCTACAGCCTAAAAGCTGCCTATCATATAGCAGATACTAGAAAGGCTTCCAGGACATTTAAGGGAGGACAGAGATAAGGAGAAGACAGTACCTCCTATTAATCAGGTAATTAATATTTGTTGAAATTAAATAAAAAAGAGTAAACCTGCTTGATAGAGCTGGACTAGGTTGAACCTATCCATTTTAATAGATCTTAGGCTGGGACAAGTTTCAGTCAGATGATGTAAAAATATTAATAGCCAGAATGAAAAGAATTTGATTGGGAAACCAAAAACTAATTTACTATTCTTTGGGTTCTAATGGAGCTTAGAAAGATTCAACTTGTTTTCCTTGACTATAGAAAAAAAGAATCAGGACCAATGGTTGAAGTAACAAGGAGGCAGATTTCACTTCAATGTAAGAAAAAAAAATTTCATAAATAGAGCTTTGTAAAGCATAAGTTGCCTTCAGAAGCAGTGAGTTACTAATGGTTGGCATTTTTCAAGTACGGGTGGGTTGGCTACTTGTTGGGATTGTTGTAGCAGGGATTCATGCTTCAGTAAGTGTAAACTAGAAAACTTTCGAGTCCTTTTCAGAAAACTTTTAAGATTCTAGGAAAAGAGGCAGAACTAATATGGTGGAGAAAAGGCAGGGCCTTTTAGAATGAATTCTGGAGCAGCAGAACCCACAAAAGGTCAGAGTAAAACAATTTTCGAGTCCAAAACAACTTTAGTCAGCAGGAAAGGTCTGAATGAATTCTGGAGCAGCAGAACCCACAAAAGGTCAGAGTAAAACAATTTTCGAGTCCAAAACAACTTTAGTCAGCAGGAAAGGTCTGGCACATGGGAGTTCAGTACATGGAACTCCCCAGTGAGCCAACGAGTAGGCTTTGGGGGCAACTGAATCTGCAGCAGTGGCTTCTGGAGCTCTCAGCCCTCAACTGTAAGAGGGATGGGCATTGGTCAGAAGGAAATTAAAGGGCTCCTTTTTCTGGCACTGGACTCTGTTGCATTTTCCATATGTGGATCTGGATTGCAGCCCTAGGGGTGAGGAGGAGCACTAGCACACTAGAGTTGTAGGAGAAGCAGGACCCTGGTGACAGTTCCAGGGTGGAAAAGAGTGCTTACTGGTTACTCAGAGACCAGAAAACAGGCCAGAAGGATAGTAAACACACCTCTCCTTAGGGCATACCACTTTGGAAGAACTGATAACTTATAGACCCACATAACTAGCTCTGAAAACATCTGCACAAAAAAACCCGAAGCTTGGAACAGTGTCCCCAGCACCCTGGGAGATGAGCCTATCTTTATCATTAAGCTAAAAGTCAAATGGAAAAATGAACAAACAACAAAAAAAGAACGTGACCACAGAAAGATACTATGGTGACCAGGAAAACTAAAACACAAACTCAGAAGACAACAGAATCAAAACTTCTACATCTAAAACCTTAAAGAAAAATGTGAATTGGTTTCAGGCCCAAAAAAGAATTCCTGGAAGAGCACAAAAAGGATTTTTTTGTTTGTTTGTTTTTTGGAGGGGGGAAGGCAATTGGGGCTAAGTGACTTGTCCAAGCTCACACCACTAGTTAAGTGTCTGATATTGTCTGAGGCTGAATTTGAACTCAGGTCCTCCTGACTTCAGGGCTGACGTTCTATTCACTATGCCACCTAGCTACCCCAAAAAGGATTTTTAAAACTCAAATCAGAGAAGTAGAGGAAAAATTAAGAAAGGAAGTGAGACTGATACAAGAAAATCATGTGAAAAGAATCAACAGCTCTTGCAAAAAGACTCAACAGGCATACACACACACACACACACACACACACACACACACACACACACACACACACACTGAACAAAATAATGCCTTTAAAAAACAAAATAGGCCAAATGGCAAAAGAGGCACAAAAATCCACTAAAGAGAAGAACTCCTTAAAAAGCAGAATTGGCCAAATGGAAAAGAAGGTACAAAAGCTTGCTGCAGAAAATAATTCCTTAAAAATTAGAATTCAACAAGTAGAAACTAATGACTCCAAAAGACATACAGCAAAACAGAATGAAAAGGATGAAAAAATGGAAGAAAATGTGAAATACCTCACTGGAAAAACTGACCTGGGAAACAGACTGAGGCAAGAACATTTGAGAATTACCAGATTACCTGAAAGCCATAATCAAAAAAAGATCCAAGACATCATATTTCAAGAAATTATCAAGGAAAACTGCCCCAATATCTTAGATTCAGAGGGTAAAAGGGAAACCAAAAGAATACACCAATCGCCTCCTAAAAGAGATCCCAAAATGAAAACTGCCAGGAATATCATAGCCAAAATTCAGAACTTGAGTTCCCAATAAGGAAAATTGCAAACAGTCAGAAACAATTCAAATATTGTGAAGCCACAGTCAGGATTACACAAGATTTATAAGGTTTCTATATTAAAGGATCAGAGGCCCTGGAATATGATATTAAGCTAGGATTACAAGACTCGAAACATAAAAAGATAAAAAAGAAAGAGAAAGTATAGGGGATTCAATAAGGTTAAACTATTTACATTTCTACATGGGAAGGTGAGACTTGCAGCTCCTAAGAATTTTCTCATTATTAGGACAGTTAGAAGGAATATAGATAGACAGAGGGTGTGGGTATGAGTTGAATATGATGGAAAGAGTTCTTACAGTGTAGGGGAAAATGAGGGAGGTCAGGTGGAGGACTCGAACCTTCCTCTGATTACTCACCCAAAGACAGAATAACACACACACTCAGTTGGGTATAGAAATCTACCTTACCCTACTGGAAAGTAGTAGGAGAAAGGGATAAAAAGAAAGGTTTGGGGAATGATACAAGAGAGGAAGGATTGGAGGAAGCAGCAGTAGGAAGCAAAACACTTTTGAGGATGCAGGCCTTTATGCAGGCCCAAAAAAGAATTCCTGAAGAGCACAAAAAGGATTTGTTTGTTTGTTTTTTGGAGGAGGGAAGACAAGGCAATTGGGGCTAAGTGACTTGTCCAAGGTCACACTGCTAGTTAAGTGCCTGATATTGCCTCAGGCTGAATTTGAGAGAATAGGATAAATGGGGGGGTGGGGGAATAAGATGGAGGAAAACATACAGTAATTATAACTGTGAAAAAATTTTTACAGCAAGTTTCTTCGATAAAGGCCTTATTTCTCAAATATGTAGAAAACTGAATCAGATTTATAAGAATACAAGTCATTCCCTAATTGATAAATGGCCAAAGGATATGAACAGGAAGTTTTCAGATGAAATAATAAAAGCTATCAATAGACACATGGGAATACAAAAGCTCTAAATCACTTCTGATTAGAGAAATGCAAATTAAAACACATCTATCAGATCGGTTAATATGACAGAAAAGGAAAATGACAAATGTTGGAGGGGATGTGAGAAAACTCAGACACTAATGCACTGTTGGTTAAGTCGTGAATTAATTCAACCACTGGAGAGTAATCTGGAACTATGTCCAAAGGACGATAAAACTGTGCACACCCTTTAACCCAGCAATACCACTATTACATCTGCATTCCAAAGAGATAAAAAGCCAAAAATGGAAAAGACCTATTTGTACAAAAATATTTATAGTAGCTCTTTTTGTGGTGGCAAAGAATTGGAATTTGGTGGGATGCCCATCAACTGGGGAATGGCTGAACAAGTTCTTGTATACGATTGTGATAAAACACAATTATGTTTTAAGAAACGACAAGCAGGATGCTCTCAGAAAAATTAGGACTTATGTGAACTGATACAAAGTGAAGTGAGCAGAACAAGAACAGTGCATATAGTAAAAGCAATCTTATATGATCAACTGTGAATGACTTTGCTCTTCTCAGCAATACAATGATCTAAGACAACTCCAAAGGACTTATGATGGAAGATGCTATCTACCTCCAGAAAATGAACTGATGGAGTTTGAATGCAGGTTGAACCATACTTTTTAAAACTTTCTTTGTTATTTAAATTTTTTATTTTTGGTCTGTGTTTTCTTTCGCAGCATAACTAATACAGATATATGTTTTACATGACTGCACGTGTATCACCTATATTAAACTGCTTGCCTTCTCAATGAAGTGAAAAGGGGAAGGAGAGAAGGAGAGCATTTGGAACTCAAAATTTTAAAAAAGGATGCTAAAACTGTTTTTATATGTAATTGGGAAAAAATAAAATGTTAAAAAAAATTCTAGGAGAAGTCCTTCCTAGCAAAATAGTCTTTCAAGTTTTATCTCAATTATATCATTAATTTGGGTATCACAAATCTTTCTGCAGTATTAATTTATGAAAAGTTGAGCTTCTTATTTGTAAAGTGAGTGTTGTAGCAAGCCAAAGCATATTTATATGATGTTTATTTTATGTTTACAATGACAGCTTTTGTTCCCATACAGGCTGCTAAAACATACCTTTTCAGAACTACTGTTTTGGGATTCTCTCCCCTGTCACTTTTTTTTTTTACTTATGAAACATAAAAGCAAGTATTTACACTGTTAAGAACTTTATATCCAGCTGCCAATCTGGTTTTGAGGCTTCAAACAGACAGAGGAACCAAAGTACCCATGATGCTACTTTAATAAAACAAATTTCTGAATAGTTCAGCACTTGGTTAGCACTCTCTTAATGGCTGCCAAGGCTGTGACTCCAGAGTCACAGGAAACCACACTATCTTTCAGTAAGTAGATAAATATAGTCTAGCAGAAAGCCACAACCAGCCACACAAATATCAACATTATGAAGGTAAAATATATTGGTATAAGAAAGGCAATATGCATAGCATACCTATCCGGGAAGATGTCCACGTGAATCCACAAGAGCATAGTTGAACGAACAAAACCAAACCTCTAAAAGAACTGTGCTACATTAATAAAAAAGACATTGTACTACATTTATTGCTCCCCTTATAACTATAAAGTGATTTTTTTTGTACTTCTGAACGCACCCTGAGAAGAGGGAGAGTGGATCTTTTCCCCATGTCCTAGAAGTCAGTACAAATTCAGGAAGCTAATGCCATTACCTGCTATCGTATATAAGCTCAATAAGGATTCTGAGCAATCATAAATAATAACTTGTGATTTAAGTTGATCCTCACACCAAATACATGTTTGTACTCATTTCCCAAGTTATTTCAGTTAACATACACACACATCTCACATGTGCCCAGCCATGGATATATCTATATTATGTACTGGAATACATAACAATGAATGTATTACACCAAAATGGTATTTTATAGCTTTTTCTTCAATACAGCTTTAGTGAAAATATACATCTGAACATAATTTAAGTACAAATGTACAAAATCTGTAAACTCATACAGAATGTTTTAAAATTTATAATAAAACTTTTATTACAGTTCATAGATACAATAAAATATTCAGAATTTTTTGCATTCGTCTTTTTGGCTGCTATACAGTGGTTTAAAGTCTTGTTGGCTCCTCTTCATCATCACTGTAACCAGATTTAAAACAGACCTGTGGGGGAAAAAAAGCAGCTCAGCTGTTTTAATTAATGTTTCAATGCCAACTAACTGGAACTTCAATTCTAAGGCACATTGAGCAATTTTCCAATTTGGCTTCAGGTTGTGACAATTTTCATATTAACAATTTTAAGATGAAAAACACTCAATCATTTTCTCCCAATTTACTTGAACTAGTGCATTATTCTCTTCACAATGAGCAGTTATATAAAACAAGCCATTCACAACTGAAAAGGCTCAGCGTCATTCCATGTTTTTAATTCCTTTTGCTTTTATAGGTTAGTCACACTTACACATCTGATTGCTTCAAATCAATATATAATGATTACATTTTGGTATGGAATTTTTTTTAACAACAGTAATATTTTTTAAACATTCAAGTTCTTTATGTATGAGATATGGAAATACGACACTTATTACAGTAGTCTAATTTAAACTTTGAAAAATATTTCACTTTAGGAGCACACCAGGTCAAACAGTGGATTATAAACAATAATTTCTCCTGGCAAATATGATTTGGTGCCCACGCACGTAGCAATTTTAATCATGGAAAAATAAAGTTCACAACAACTCCCAGGACCAAGGACTTTGTTTTTGTCCTTACGTTCATTATAGTCATATTAATAATGACCTCTAGTCTCTTTCCACAATGAAGCCTGGGAGGCAAGTTTAGATATAACAGATTATAAAAATAGCTTATCCGTTTGAGATTGACATCCATAAGATATAATTAGGACCAGGAAAAGGCCTCCAACATAGTGAATGGATTTTCAGACTTACAGAAGGACATTCCTAAAAATCACATGGTAGATAAAGAGTCTACACTGATGAAATGATGAATCCAAAGTTATTAAAACAAAATATTTTACAGTGGTCCAAAGAGAAAAACTTCACTTGGGAATTATGATTTCTAAATTCAATGCAACAGAAATTCTGTCTTACACATGACAATAATTAATTTCTTGTTTTCAAACAATTGTTCTTGTAGAAGCAACTTAAGGAGTCCAATAATATAGCTCTTCAGTAATTTTAAATGTTAGATAATTTACAAGTATTACAAAAATGAGTAATTAAACACAAACAACTTAATTTTTTTTTTGAATGGCAGTGACTTGCCCAAGGTCACATGGCTAGTAAGTGTTAAGTGTCTGAGGCTGAATTTGAACTCAGGTCCTCCTGACTCCAGGGCCAGTGCTCTATTCACTGCACCACCACCTAGCTGCCCCTAAACAACTTAGTTTTCAAAATAATTTTATACATAATGATTTCTACTTTAGTTCTATTATAGGGTTTGAACATTTTAGGGAGGATCTTAACTATTATGAAATGTTTAATTGTAACACGGTATATGTCTATAATTTTTATGCAAAATGTAACTGAATATTTCAACTGGGCATAGTACTTATTATTTATTAAAATAATGTTTAAACTTTGATTTTATTATAAAGGGTACATTTTTTTAAAAGTTCAAAGAAAAATAATTATCTGCAAATCCTTACTAAGATACATTTTTTATTTTAATACTTAAAGAAAAATATCTCAGGAAAATTTTTACCCCTCTTCTGAAGAGTCTATGGAAGAAGCCTCTCTTTGGTCTTGGAGTATGCCTGTTAGCATCTAGATCTGATGTCAATCTGTCATTTTCATATGCATTGATGTCTTTGAAACATTCTGTTTCAATCATCTGCATCCAAAAGAGAGGTAATAAGAAAAAATAATCATGACAAACCATGAATCAAAAATTAGTTTTGTAGACATAAATCCCCAAGCCACTGACCAAGATTCTGGCACTCTTAACTAAATACTGGCTCCCCTCCTGTGAGGCTCTTGTTCCTCTCCACCTGGACCAACACAACTGCTTCTTAACTGGTCTCTCTGTCCCCATCCATCCTTTGTCTCACTACTTAATTAATTTTTATTTGGCACAGACATAATCAGGTCACTCCTTCAATCAACACTCTTCAATAATTCCATAATGAATAATGTTCAAATTTCTTAGTTTAGCTTTTAAGGTCCACTACCACCTGCCCTGATCAAACCTTTCCAGCTATTAGCAATTAATACTCAACCAAAGGGTCTGTAACCTATCATCCTGTGTTCCAAAATTATCAAACAAATCTGAATCTATATGCTGATCAATCTAGTTCATCTTCAAATGTCTTTAGAAATGAGTTGAGAAATAAGCTAAGGCTTACTGCTCACTCTCAAGTCCTGCCCTCTCTCCACACAGAACCTCGTGCAATTTATATTTTAGCATTATATTTTATATATTTATATTTTAGCGTTAATTTAAAAGAATGCACAGAACATTCTCCCTTCTCACACTCAAAGGAGAGTGCCTGCTTCAGCCTCTACTCCGGAATTCCCATGGCATTCTCTGGCTGTGATTCCCTCCTCCTTGCCTTCTTGTCCATCC
>CM053592.1:142138972-142155913 GCA_028646515.1 Pseudochirops corinnae
TGTGCAATTTCACACTTTGGGGTCTTTGTTCATACTAGTCCCTATTCCCAAAATACCCTCTTCCTTTATCTTGACAGCTGGCTGAACTCTTGCCCCATCCTTGAAGATCACAACAAATGCTACCCCTTCCTGATTCTCCCAAATAGAAATGATCTTCACTAATGGGGACCTAACAGTACCTCTCTTGTGGATTTACATTCCATTTTATTTTGTATTACAGTTACTGACATATATGTAAGCATTCCTCTCTAATGGGCTGAAAGCTCTGTAAGAATCACAAGATCATACACTTCATCAAAGAAATGACTGGTCATCTAGCTTATCCTCATTTTAATATATAAGGAAACTAAAGTCAGGGAGCTTAAGTGACTTATCCAAAGTCACACAGCTACTAAGGCATCAGAGTCAGATTTAAACCCCTGCTGTCTCCCAAAGCACACCTGCTGTCTTATTTAATGACTTTATTTCACTTCCAGTACTTGGCATAGTTCTTTGCAAATAATATATTCTTAAAAAATATTTGCTGAATTGAAGTACCTCCTGGATCCTTCAAATTTTTCCCTGTCATTTCCTATTTTCTAAGGTTTCACAGTGAACATTTCCTTAAATAAAATAAAAAATTTTATACCAATACTGATAAAGTTGGTGTAAAATCTCTCTGGAATCACTTGAAAAACATTATTAAAATATTACACTATTTCCTCACAAATACATTAAATTATTTACCTAGATACAAATCTCTCTCTCACCAATAAAGGTACACTTTCAGAGAACACACATGCCCACAAAGAAAACTATGACATAACATGGATTCCTAGTCTTCACTGTAGAAATAAGCCTTAGAGAGGCTACAGGTTCTGCGGGCAATTCTCCATCATCCTGAGCTAAGCAAACAGATGGCTACCATCTGCTCCAATTTATACAAACTAGAGTAAATGAAGCTTTCATGTTTCTAGTCAATTGCTAACTGTGGCACTCTTATGGTTATAGATTTGGTATATCTCTTGCCCCTATCCCTTTGGTGATATTAGCTGGGAAAAAGAAATTTTAAGATAAACTGACATTTTCCCTTCATTTAGCTATTAAGCTGACCTAAATTAAGGGTACAGTACCTCATTTTGCCAGGGGATGGAGACACAACCTGTAACAAATTTGGAATAGAAATCATCATCTGTAGTATCCAGGTTCACTCCTTTTACTGTCGAGAACTGCTCAATATCCAAAACATCCTTACAATATACTGCACGTGGCTGTGTACAGAAAGAGAAGAAATTCTTTAATACTTGCATAATTGCTTATTTACCTTGAACTAATGTATTTTGAATATAAAATATATATGTATTTTTAAAAAATTCACTTTAAAGCTAGAGCAAAATTTCACACAATTTACCTGATGCTCTTCTATAGTGACCTAATGGTACAAGGAAATCAATTCTCTAGTTAGAAATGCTGGGTTTTCTGTGCATACTCTTTGATCTGGCAATATCACTACTAGGTCCTCATCCCAAAGAGATCATAAAAAAGGGAAAAGGACCCACATATACAAAAATATTTAAAGCAGCTCTTTTTGTGGTGACAAAGATTTGGAATTTGAGGGGATGCCCATCAATTAGGGAATGGCTGAACAAGTTGTGGTATATGAATGTAATGGAATACTATTGTGCTATAAGAAATGATGAGCAGGCAGATTTCAGAAAAACCTAGAAAGACTTACATGAACTGAGTCTGACTGAAGTGAGCAGAACCAGGAGAACATTATACACAGTAAAAGCAACACTGTGTGATGATCAACTCTGATAGACTTAGCTCTTTTCAGCAATTCAGTGACCTAAGAAATTCCAGAAGACTCATGATGGAAAATGCTATCCATCAGAGAAAGAACTACGGACTCTGAATGCAAATTGAAGCATATGATTTTCATTTTTTTCTTTCTTGTGGTTTTCCCCTTTTGTTCTGTTTCTTCTTTCACAATATGACTAATATGGAAATATGTTTAATATGATTGTACATGTATAACCTATATCAGACTGCGTGCCATCTTGCGGAGGGGAAAGAGAGGGAGAAAAAAATTTGGAACTCAATCTTATAAAAGTTAATGGTGAAAACTATCTTTACATGTAACTGGAAAAAAAAGAAATGCTGAGGTTTTTCCCCCCTCATTTCTAGTCTGAGACCCTGGATGTTAATCATCACCTAGAAACCTCTTGTGGGGTGTGGCCTCTGACACTGGCCATCAGACTCTTGATCTTTTTTTTTCTATAGATAGAGGAGAGGCAGGTGGGATGGGTAGGGTGTAGAATCACTAAATAAGACTTCAGAAGATCACTTGTAGTATTAATTCCCTCTACAACAGCCCTCTCTGATAATCATTTAGTTCTACTCTTAAGGAACTCACCACCTGCCTGTACAGCCCATTGCATTTCTGGGCAGCTCTCATAGTTAGCAGGACTGTAGCTGGCAGAAGGTATGATGTCCAATGCTGGGGAGAAGGAATCTCCTCATGCTTACTCTGCTTCCTTTATTGGTATGCTACGTCTCATTCTTTACACAAACTGTGACCAGTACTCTCAAGCTATGTCTAACCTAGGGCACACACAGTCTCCATTTTGTTTCTCCTTGAACTAGCAGAGAACCCAGCCATCACATGAACACATTCTCCTCCGGCAGAAGTGCTATCTATGGAGCAGACCCCATCTTGAGGGTCATGGTACTGATGTTTAAGAAAACTAATTTGGGTGTTGTTTTGTTAAGAATTTGGAGTTTATCTTCCTTCAGTATATTTCAGCACTAGTAAGTAGTAAGTGCATTTGGGGTAAAACTGAAGGCCCCTCTGTGGGAGTTTCTACCCATCAAGCAGAGGAGCAGTGAACTCCCTGTTACACTGAGTGCAGGGTGGTCATGTCCACAAAATGAAGTGAGGACTTTGTGTTGTACGGTGAAATGCTAACATAAGATGTTTCTATCAAAGGCTGGCTGTCAGCAGTCATTGAGAGGCGAGGCTTCTGGAAGGTGCCTGGATCCGATTAGTGTAGACACCAGGTGTTAAATGTGGAGCAACAGGCATATTATCGATAGCAAATTTCAAAATAGCAACCTGGCCACTATGCCTGGATGAGATGTCACCCATATCAGCTGGATTTTCAGTGGCAAACAATGGGATGAACAGAAGTGTCTCCCGCTGGCACTGGGCCTTATTTGCCCTGTGGCTTCAACCAAACGCCCCCTGGAACTTTTCATCTGTCCCACTGATAAATCCTAGGCAGTAAAAGTTCTCTTCAGATTTGCAGTATGGATATCATCACTCTTTCTTTTGTAGATATATTATTCCATTTGAAAGTCCATACTGTGTCACTAGCATGGCTCCCTACAGCAAGAAATTTGGGAACAAGTCATCTAGGGCTCTGAACAGTGTGAAAGCTTCCCTGTAAAGTTTCAAAGGAAACTGAGCACAATGTTGTATCAAGAAATCTCAGCGACTCATGAAGATAAATGACTTTTAAAAATGCATTTATATAGCTATAAATATACATAAACACTTCTTTCCATATTCAAATATATTGTTGCCTTGTGTTTTTTAGGTGGTCTAATCGCCATCAAAATGATGCTCATATGCTATTTATTTTTACAATTTTACTGATGTCTTTTGATTTTTACACCAGAGTCTTTTCCCATGATATTTCCCACAAACTCATTGAATCCTCCCTTGTAACAAAGTAAAACAGTACAGCAAAACAAAACTATAAAGTGACCATGCATGAGACCAATGCCACATTCTGTCCCTCTACTGAAAGGGACCAAAATTGGATGCTGAATTATCTCATTTGACTTCCTTTTTGTGTGGTTTTAGTTTAAACTACTATAGTAATTGTGCACATTATTTTTTTTGTTTTTATTTATCTGAATCAATTTATATCTTTCCATATTTCTATAAATTCCTCATATTCATCATTTCTTACAGCACAATAATATTTTATTGTATTACTATAACACAATTTGTTTAGTCATTCTCCAAATGTGGGCACCAGTGTTGCCTCTTTTTCTTCTTTTTTTTTGCTTTCATAAAGAGTGCTTTTCACTGTTCCCACTTCTGGCTAAATGTTGAAAGCCCCATGCCTATCCAGTGACACTCCCACTGAGGGTGGAAGAGGTCTACCCTACTCTGATCCTTAGGTCCATTTCCCAGTGGTCAGAGGAAAGGCAGATATGGCATCTATATAATTTCAAGAGCAAGGCATCTATCCCCAATTCTGTGAATACCTAGGTATTACCATCTTCTCTGTTACTATGCTCTCTGAATTAGTCTTACTATCTGCTCTACCACCAAGTACTTTGGGACTTGCCATGTGCCCATGGCCACACCTTAGGTTCTACTAGGTCTTTCCATTAGCGCTGAAGCTTCCTGGGTGGCATCCATCACTTTCCCCCTTCCTAGCTTCCCCAATTACAACATGAACCTCTTAAGGGCATAGACTGTCTTATTCCTCTAGCTGTGTTCCTCATATTTAGCACAGTGCCTGGAACACACTAAGTACTTAGTAAAGGCTTTCCTCACCATTCATTCATATGAGATTTCCCTTTCTGTCAATGATGCCATACCATCAAGGCATATAAAAAGTTGAGGGCCTTCTTATATAGTTCCAAATTGCTTTCCAGAAAAGTTGAATGGATTCACAGATCCACCAAAAGAGTATCATTAGTGTGCCTGATTTCCCACAGGCCTTCTGGCATTGATTCTTTCAGTCCTTTACATCTTTTCCAATTTAATGGGTATGAGGTAAAACTCGGAGTTGTTTAAATTTATTTACATTTGTCCTATTACTGTTGATCTGAAACATTCTTATATGGTTATCAAATATCTGAATTTCTTTTTCTGGGAAGTGTGTTCAGACTTTATTACGTGTGTACAAGAGTACTACTACTTTATATGAGGCCCTCACTCCCATTGCTTCGATTACTAAAATAAATAGCTTTTTAACTCATTTTGGACTGGTCGTCTCTCCTTTCCAATCCAGCCTCCACAGAGTGACCCTAGTAATCTTTGTGTCACTCTGATCATGTCATTCTTCTACACAAAAACATTCAATGCGTCCTTATAGCCTACTGAACAAAGTATAAATGGTTCTTCAAAGCCTCTATATCTAGTCACTACCTACTCTTCCTTTCATGTAACAGATGTACTTGTCAAACTAGACTATCATTCATCCAATCACCTCATTCTCTCCTTTCCTGCACCTTTTTTACAGTGTCTATAATGAGCTCCAACCTCCTACCCCATCTCTGTGGTGCTTTCAGGGCCCAGTTCAGATTCTCATGACTCTAGGCAGCATTCCTAGTCTCTGCCAGCTGAAAGTGATCTTTCTTTCCAAATTTCCCCAAAAACTTTAGGCCTTTCTTTTGCACTTATTTCACTCCCCTTTACAACAGTTATTTGTGTACATTCCCTTGATATATTAGACTAAAAGTGCTGTGAGAGTAGCTTTTATGTTATATCTATTATTACATCCCTAGCAACTGGTAGAATGCCTCTCATGTGTAAGGAAAGGAAGGAAAGGGAAGGAACGAAGCATAAACAAAGTTCTCACTCTATGTGCCAGGCACCATGCTAAGCACTTTTGTAGAGACTATCTCATTTGATGCACCCATCATCCTTGTGAAGTAGGTGCTATTATAATCTCATTCTATAGTGAAGGAAACAGATGAACAGAGGTCAAGTCACTTGCCCAGGTCACAAAGCTACTGTCAGAGGCTAGATTTGAACTCAGGTCTTCCTGAGTCCAGGCCCAGGGCTCTATCCACTATATCACCCTATATTTGTTGAACTGAATGAAACTAGAAGGCTCTTAAGAGATCTGATCTAATGCTCTCATTTTATAAATAAAGACGCTGAGGCTCAAATTGGGAGAAAAGACATTGCACTACTTCGTCTATGTTTCTGGGATTAGGTGGCGTGGAAAATGAACCCAGGAATCAGAATCAAGAAATATCCACTGAAACAGATGTGCTCCATGGCAGAAACAGACCTCTTACATCCACAAAATAGGGGAGGAATTCAGAAACAAATCCAGCAAATATTTGGATTTTTTGTCTGCACGCTGTATTTTTAAAAAGAAAACTTAATAACAAAGTGATGTTCTGAAAGAAAATTCTGCTGATGCTCGTGATCTATGAGAGAAGGCTGAGGTTCTTTCAGCCTAAGTAAAGTGCACTTTGGATGCAAAGATAAAAGTGAAGCTGTCCCTGCCTCAGGGCTCACGTGGTACTTGGAAGGATCTGTGTAATTCAAAGATGTGTCTGTATTCCTAGCGTCAAACTCTGTGCGTATGACATTCAACATCTCCTAAGGAGGACTCAGCACATTTGCCTAAACAACCTCTTGTTCCTAACTTCACGATTTCTGTTGAGGGCACCATGATCCTTCCACAAAATCAGAGTTTGAGAGCTCAAAGAGAACTCGGCCTCATCCAGTTGGAATCAAACCCCATGACAACACCCTCCACTGCTAGCCCCTGCCCAAGCCCCTGGAGCCCAGCACACCTGAGGTAGCCCATTTCACTTTTGGGGAATTTTCCATGATCTCTACCTTAAATTGGCCTCTTTGCAATTTCTACCCATTGTTCTTGGTTTTGTATAGGGGGTCAAACAGAACAGGTCAAGCTCCTTTCTCCATAACCCTTGCCCCCAAAATATGTGAGCACAGCTGCCCAGTTCCCTAAGACTCCTCAAGGCTAAAATATGTCTAGTCACTTCATTTTGGAGCCTTGATGTCACCCTTAACTCTTTCTTTTCCTTTACCAATGCATTGCCAAGTCGAGCCTTGTTGAATCTGCCTCTACAGCTCTTGCCTCTGGCCCCCATCAACAGGTTCCATGGCCAGGGGCACTTATCACCTCTCTCCTAGACCACTGCAGGAGCCTCCTAACAGATCTCTGGTCCCAGTCTCTCCCCACCTCCAAACAATCCTCCTCACAGCTGCCAGCTGTCGGCCCTAAAACAAGATCCAACCATGTCCCTCCCTGACACAGGAAGCTGCCTCTGAGCTCTAGGATAAAACATAAACTCTTCTGTTTGGAATTTAAAGCTGCTTTCAGTCTGCCTCCAACTTCTCTTCTCAGCTTACTACATGATATTCTTGCACATGCTTCACTTTCTTGCCAAACAGATACATCATTCCTTCTCCCCAGGCTGTGCCTCAGGACAGGTTGCTTGCTTTGGAATATACTTTCTTCTCACTTCCACTTCAGAGTCCACAGCTTCCTTCTAAGCTTGACTCAAGCGCCCCCTTCTACACAAGGCATATCCTGAGCCACACTCTTCTCCTCAGTCCAGTTTCTAGTGCTAACTGGCACATACACTGTTCTCCCCTCCCCCTCAATAATGGTTGCCCCTTGAAGGCAGGGATTTTTGGCATTTTTTGAGGGAAGTAGCAGAAGTGGCAGTGGAGAGGAAGGAATATGCTTGTTTCTTCCTACTAGCTCAATGTGTGTGTGGAAGGGGAGAGGTAAGGAGAGACTGGCGGGTGCAAGGAGAGGTGTAGAAGGTATATCCTCTACAGTGAAGGACAATCGGGGATGCTGGGGGAGCAAGATTTCTGGAATTGCAAAATGATGGAAGGAGTATGTGAAGGAGAGGGTTTATAAAAGGATCCTGAAAGACAAGATGAGCAGGTGCTATATTTCAAGCATCGGGGCTTGGGGGAATGGCTTGTAAAAATGCACTTAAGGCAACATATGGCACTCTGAGGTTGGAGAACAATTAGTAAGAACATAATCAAGGAAGGATCTAAGGTTGGAAAGGTTGGTTGAAGTTTGGAATTTATCCTAAAGGAAATCAGGAGTCACTGGAGGCTCCTGAGCAAGGGAATGACATTGTCAGATCTATGCCTTAGCAAAATCGTTCTGGTAGCTGCATAGAGCATGGAATTGGGGGGACGCAGAGAGATCAATTAGAAGGTTATTATAATTGTCAAAACCAGAGGTGAGGAAGGTCTCACTAGGGCAGTAGATGTATACTTGGAGAGAAAGGGGTAGATCTAAAGGACAGTGTGAAGGTAGATTAAGACTTGGCAAGTGATGACATTTGGTGGGTGAGAGCAACGGAAGGACCAAGGCTAACCTAAGGTTATAAACAAAGATGTCTAATAAGATGGTGGTACTGCCCCTGGCAAGAAATGTGCAGAGAGAGAGAATAGCTTTATGGAGCAAGAGATTTTGGGCAGGAAACGTCCAAAGGACATTTGACATATAGGACAGATAGGTGGAAATGTTCCACTTTTGATAATGAGGGGCTAGAGTTTAGGAGATTAGGACTAGATCTAGGAGTCATCAATACAGAGGTAACTGATATCATCAAGAGAAAGGCTTGTGAACTTCAACCATAACAAATTAGATTAAGCACATACTACATGCCAGGTATTGTACAAAGTGCTGGGAATACTAAGATAAAAAGGAAACGGCTTCTGTCCGCAATGAGGTCTATACTACTATGGAAAAACAGCGCATACACAGATAAGTAAATACAAAACAAATACAAAGGGAACAGCGTTTTGGCGGGGTGTAGGAAGTGCTTGTAAAGTGGGCAGGTACACTGCCTTGTATGTGGCAGGGGCGTGCACTGAGCTGTCAGAAGGCAGCGTTTCCAAAGAGGTGCAGGTGAGAAGGGAGGTAGAACATGGCAGGCGCTGGGGAGGGCCTGTGCAGCGGCTCAGAGAGAGAAGATGGAATGCTGTGCACAGGGAAATCCAACAAGATGCCTGGCTGGAAGGCACGGCCTCCACGGGCCTGTAGTGTGGAATCAATGGGGGCTTTCAGTGCCTAGCAGAAGAGTCTGTATTGTATCCTACAGGCAGTCTGCAGTCACTGGTGCTTCTTACAAGAGGAATGACGTTGTCAGACTTAGCCCCTAAGAAAGAATCATCTGGGTTATAAAGTAGTGCTTTTGTTTTACAAATTTGAGCCCATGACCTAATGAAATCATGGAGTATGAGAACAGAGATGCAGAATAGAGCCCTGGAATACAAACATACAGGAGGCAGCACCTGGATGACGACTCAGCAAAGGAAAGTTAAGGAGTATCTAGGTAGGAAGCAAACCAGGATGAAACACCATCAAGAACTGCAGGCGGGTGAGGACATCCATGAAGAGAGAATTGTCAATAGTGTCAAAAGCTGCACGGAGGTCAAAGAGGATGAGGGGTGAGAGGAGGCCGCCAGACTTAGCGACTAAGAAATCATTAGTAATTTTGGAGAAAAGTTTCATTTGAGAGGTGGAGATCTAAGCCAAAGCTGAGAAAGTGGAGGTACCATGCAGGAAGGAGGAATGGTGGTGGTTAGGGATTAGTGTACCTTCTGATTCTCTTGGCTGCTGCTGCAGGTGGGGGGTACCCAGATCTAAGGGGATACTCGCTACTGGCCCCACTCTGCTTTCTGCTTTGTTAGAGGAGGAAGAGACAGGAGAGAGCATTATACTGCAAGTACAGTGGGCAAGACCATCATTCCAGTGGGTTTGGGTCTTCCTGCTTTTATGTGCTGCCTAAGAATAGAAGGGAGATCAGTGCCCTTGTTAGGCACACTGGCAACAGCTGCTGCCTTACCAAACCACAGATCAATTGCCCTACCTTCTTTTTTTTTCTTTTTGGAGGGGGGAGAGCAGGGCAATTGGGGTTAAGTGACTTGCCCAAGGTCACATGGCTAGTAAGTGTTAAGTGTCTGAGGCCACATTTGAACTCAGGCCCTCCTGATTCCAGGGCCTGTGCTCTATTCACTGTGCCACCTAGCTGCCCGAGCCCTGCCTTCTTTATCATGGCAACATGAGTGCTGTCCTCTTCAAATAAGTTACTTTAAAAGGTGACACATTTATCCATAAGATTGAAGATTTAGAGTCGGAAGGGATTTTAGAGATCAGTTAGTCCAATCTCCACGTTTCACAAATGAGAGAATCAAGGGTCAGAGATTCGCCTGAGGTCACATCAGTAACAGAGTAGTCTAGGTGGTAACTGAACTTCAGGCCTCAGACTCCAACTTCTGTGTTCTCTCTGCTTTACTTTGCCAGTCAATGACACTGCCCTTGTTGACATCATTTTTGGAGCTCTCTTTTGGGATTTAATGAGAAAACAAACTTTTCTCTTCAAGGAAAATCACACCCTATCATCAGGATTTAACCATTTTAGAAGCCCTCATTTTATCAAATAAAATAATAGAAAAAAACTTAATCGCTGTAAAAGGACCAGAATTTAGGAATACCTAAAAGGACCAACCTGTGTCACTGATGCATCTGGTCTTTAGAGGTAGAACAACATGTTTTATTTCTTTCGTTAAAGGAGAAGTCTTTAGAATGCTAAGGAACACTGATATAGAAAAAGTCATCAAGTATGAAGTAGAAATAGCTAAGCTCTAACTAGTTTAAAATGTCTGAAAAATTTTTTCAATTCAATTGATGCATATGGTCCTATTACTGTTTCTTTTTCTACTACTGTTAAAAAGGATTAAATTCTATCATGGTAATAATGAATGTAAATACTTTATAAATTTTCAAAGTCCTATATCTAAATGCTCGCTATTATTATTAATAGGGATATAGTTTAGTCTGGCATAGGAAACTTCCACTGAGGAGAACCCTCCTCCCCAAAGAGGTCATCACTTTCTCTGCAACTTACAGCCTTATGCAATTGCCCAAGGTCACAGAGATGAGAACGTGAACCCATATGTTTCTGGTTCGAAAATAACGAATGACAACAGTGAGAAAGACAAAAAGCATGAGAAGGATGAAGCAAATCTCTCTGAATTGAAAAAAAATTAAAACTTTCAGAGGAAATGTATATGCATATTTATTTTTTAATATGTCCATTTTGGGTATTTTTCAGTGTATGCTTTTTTCCCCTTGGGAAAGATTTCATTTTAGAGGAAGAGTCTATATAAGGGGAGAGGTGTCATATTTATGTCCATGGATGAATGATGGTTCTGAGTAAGATTTTATACTTACATCAGGGGAGAAAGGAGGCTCTAACATGTTTGCTTCTAGTCTCTTGAAGTTAATGTCCTTGAAAATAGGATGCAGTTTCACACCAGCAGCTCCCTCTCCTTGGCAGCCCAATCGTTTTCTTGGATCTTTCTCAAGCAACTGCATAAAAGGGAAGCAAGGGGATCAATTTAATTCTTTAGGTTAAAATGAAAAAGTATTTTGTCTCAGAAAACTTCTCTAGAATAAATATAATAGAACCTAATGATCTCTACAAAAAGAGGAAACTCTCTAAGTGTATCAAATAATTAATTCAGACTTTACTAATTTGGAATTTGTCATATTTCAGATAGACACTGCTGAAGCATTATTTATAAAGTAAGGGTTTGTTAATTAAGTAAGAGTGCTAAAATAAGTAGGGAAATGTTCATACGACTGAAGAGAAAATAACTAAGTACTTCTGAGACACTATTTGTAAACAAATTATAAATAAATACACTCTTTTATAAATCTGTTCAAACAGGTCCTCTAAATACAAAATATGTTTAAATTTTAAAATTTAAACTTGTGAACAACTGAAAGGCCTTCTTGCCTTTACTATGAATTAGCTATGTTAGACTATATTTGAAGGTAACATTTTAAAGAACTAGAACGCTAAAATGCAACCTGGACTATGAGAAGTCTAGACTAAAAAAAGTGAAAATGAAGAGAAAAAACTATCCTACAAAAAGCTTCATTCTTATTCTTTACCTAAAAATGCTTTATATAACAAGGACTAAGTCTGGATTAGAAGAATTTATGTAAACTAAATTAGCTAGTTTAACTCATTGGTTCCTAGGTTGCAACTTGGAGAGTATGGGCCATAGAGACACCAGATTTCTGGAAATGGCCAAATAGATACTGTCTCTGAGTTTATCAGTTTGGTGACAGTTTTTGAACTTAGTTTTGGGATTTGTGTCATTCTTGCGCATGTGCAGACTTAGAGGGATGGTGCTCAGGGTTGAATGTATCTTCTGATCTTTGGATATTAGCAACCTCAAGGACTCTGGTAAACTCTGGTTAATAGGAGGGTGGTAATCAGAACTGGTGGGATGTCTTTCTTGGCCCCAACCTGGTTTACTTTTTGGTTAGAGGAAGAGACAAGAGGTGAAACCAATATCCCTTTCTCTAGTTAAAAGTAGCTAGTGTTTTTATTAATATCCCAAATGTATCCCTTGGAATTCTGTGTTGGCCCATGTATCTGATTAATGCAAAAAAAAAAAAAAGAAGAAGGGGAAGCTACCTACATCATTGTATGACAATAACATCATGGAGAGAGATTTTGGAGCAAGGTTTTGACCCTTTTAGAGGGAAGGAAATATTAACTCCTTTCCAAGTGTGATCTGAGGAATGGACCCAGAGCTTCTTTGGATTTCCCACTAGAGAGATGCATTAGAATACAGAATCATATCCCTTAGGCAAATTCAAGTTTCCTAGAAGGAGGTGAACATAAAAGCACACACAATAATTTATATATTGCTATACCTATGATAAATAAGTCCTGGAATCTGGCCAGAATCAGCCTTGCAAAAGGATCTCCCTAAGCCTCTTGATCAGTTTCCCTTTGGGTGGGCATCGGGGAATCTTGGTACTATCTATTGGGAGCTTTCCTCCTCTTACATCTCTCTTACAAAAACTGCCACTCACTTATTACACTGACCTGCTTCTCCTCCTAATATCACTCCCCCTTCATTTCTTTTCCTGTTTGTTCTGCCTAGAAATGATCCTGAATTTTTGCCATGATTTGGGGTAATCTTTGATTTCTTTATCTCAAATGGTTTTTCTCCCATTTGAGCTTCATTTTATTTAATGAAACTTTGATCTCATATTTGGATCATGCCTTTGGACTATCATATCCACATGTCTACCTCTAGTCTGGAAAATGATACCTTGATTGGACTGGTATGTTTTGCCCCTTTAGAATGATGGTCCTCAAAAAAAACGGAGTTACATAGGCAATGCCCAGTCTACTTTGTGGTGTAAGACAAAACAAAGAGCAAGTAATAAATACTACTCATTCCATTTATTACTTCTTGGGTGTTCTTGTAGGGAGACAGAGAAAAATCAGAGTATTGCCAATTTCTATTAAATGCTTCATATTTACTTTCATATGAATTATAATGTTTCTACAGATAGTAATCAAAATTGTTGAAAATTTACTAAGAGGGAATGGCCAAACAAATCGTGGTATATGAATGTAATGGAATATTATTAGCACCATAAAAGATGAGAAATAAATAGTTTTAGAAGAACCTGGGAAGATACAATGCAGAATGAAGCAAGCCGAATAAGGAGAACACTTTATACAGATAAATAACTTTCAAAGACTTTGGAATACTTAGCAGTTCAATGATAAATCATGAGCATATAGGAATGAAGATGAAATATACTACCCAGCTCTTACCAGAGACACTGATGGACTTAAGAATGCAAAAATGAGATGTATATATTTGGACGTGACAAACATGGGAATTTGTTTTGCTGGACTATGTATATTTGTTGAGGGTTTGCTCTTTCTTTTTAATTGTTCAATGGGGAAGAGACAGTAGTAGACAGAGATAATAAATGCTTATAAAAAATTAGTTTTCTTAAAAAAAATAAAGTTTGCTTATAGGATTATATTTGTAGCACTTCTTTTAATTTTAACAAATCTTTTGAAACTGAGCTAAGTAGAATGTTGTATTAGGAAGAACCCTGGCAATGGTGTCATGAAGGTCTGGCTTCATGTTCCAGCTCTGTCAATTACTACACTTGCAGCAAATGACTACTTATCTTAGCCTTAGTTTTCTCATCTATGAAATGTGGAAGACCATATAACCTCTAAGACTCCCTCCAGCTCTAACACTGTTATGACTGTGATGAAATCAGCTTTTGCTTATTCTTTAAAATGTTATAGACAAGCAATGGACAAAGTAAGAAGGTCTGGGTTTGAATTCTCTGTGCCTTGGGAAAGTAAAAGGACTAGAACTCATTATTTTGTTAAAACTGTCAAGAAAACTAGAATACGGCCAGGCAGAGACTACGTGTAGACTAGTATCCCACGCTGTACCAAGGTAAGTTCCAAATGGGTACGTGATTTAGATACGTAAAAGATAATATAACGAGCAAATTAAAGGAGAATGAAAGAAATTACCTGTCGGCTCTACGGATACGGGAAGAGTTTATGATTATACAAAAGATAGAAAAGTTCATAGGAGGTAAAATGGGTAGCTTTAATTACGTAACATCAAAAAAGTTTCTGCACCAACAAAACCAACCTGGCAAAAATTATAAGGGAGAAAGGAAATTGTGGGGAAAAGTCTTAGTAGGCTTTGTTGTATAAGAACCATTCTCTAATCGTTAGATGGTAAAGGATAAGAACGGGCAGCTTTAAGAAAAAAATCCAAGCTATGAATAGTCAAATTTTAAAAATGCTCTAAAAAAGTAGTAATAATTAGAAATGAAAACTAAAACAACTCTGAAGTACCATCTCACACCTATGAGATTAGCTAAATTGATAAAAAGGGGAAATGACAAATGCTGGAAGAGCTGTGGGGAAAAAAGACTCTAGTACATTGTTATTGGAGTTGTGAACTGGTTCAACCATTCAGGAGGGTAATCTGGAACTACAGTCAAAAAACTGCTAAACTGTACATACCCCCTTGGCCCAGCAATATCATCACTGGATCAATACCCCAAAAGAACAAAGAAAGAGAAAAAGGACTCATTTGTACAAAGATATGTATGTCAGCTCTTTTTGTGGTGACAAAGAATTGGAAACTGAAGGAATGTCCATCAAAAGGAGAATGGCTGCATAAATTATAGTACATGAATGTGATGGAAAACTATTGTGTTATAAGAATGAAGGGGATGGTTTCAGAAAGACCTAGAAAGACTTGTATGAACTGATGCAGAATGAAGTTAGGAGAAGCAGGAAAAACAGGTAACAACAATACTGTAAGGACAATTAACTCTGAAAGATTTTGAAACCACAATTCCAAAGGACTCAAGATCAAACATGCTCTTCATCCTCATATAGAGAGGTATAGATTGAAGCATAATTTATTTTCCTTTTTTTTTAGACATAGCTTATATGGGAATTGTTGTGCATGCCTATATATATTTGCAATGGGCTTTTGTTTTTCTCGCCATCTCAAGTAGTGGAGAAGGGGGAGAGAGAGAGAATTTAGAACTGAAAAAATACAACTGAATTTTCAAAAACAAAACTACTATAATTACAGTTCTTTAAAACATATTAGAAATTTATTTTCCAAACCTCTATATATCTTCACCCACCATCCTGCAGATAGACTGTGCCTCCTCTGAAAACTTCTCGGAGTACACTTCTTGGTCTTCCTTCACTCTGCGATCTACCTCCTCACGTTTGACTTTCTCTTTGCGTTTTCTGAATGGTGATTGTCCCTGAATCATTTCATAAATTAGGCAGCCAAGTCCCCACCAATCAGGACTAAATGTATAGTTTTCATTATTGATAACTTCTGGAGCTACATAATAGAGAGAGAAAAAATATTTTAATTAAAATAACACACAATATAAGATTATCTTATAACTAATTCAAAATATTTCAACATTTAAAAAGGATTTGTGTTTTCTTTTATGTGGTTATTCCCTTCACCAAAGTGGGGGCAATCCCTTTACAACTTGGTGGACAGTCTTAGAAAGTTCCAGTGGATCGTAAATTCATCACTAACTTGGATAATAAGCCTCTTTGGACTTAATTAAGCTTGTCTTTAAATGACATTCATACAGTCTATTACTAGAACTGTACTTGAAAACATTCCAGATTGGCAGAAAATAACATGCCAAAAGCTTACCATTCACTGGAATACCCTCCAGTACCAAAGGTTATACCTCCACGTCACAAGGAAGCATTATAAAATGTTATTTGGTCAATTACAAATAAAATAACAGAACTTTACATTTTTAATATTCAAACAACATGAAACCAATCTGGGGTGTTTACACTAAACACCTGATACTAGGATGTATCCAGGCAAAATGTAGGATTATCACCTTCTCTGGTTCTGACTCTTAATACTGTCTATTTTTTTAGACCTAGCACAGTGCTGGGCACGTAAATGATTTATAAATGCTTGCTGAATGACTATCAGCTCACTCACTATCATCTAGCCCACTTAAAACTACTGACAGATAGCCAGCAGAAGTAGCAGAATGCAAAGTGCACCCTCCTGATGAGAGTGGGACTTCTGGCCCTCATTCATGGGGCTTTGTGACATCCAAATTTTCATGCACTGAAAACTATCTAGAAGTAGAGCTTACATTAACACTAGTCATCTAATATATACCTGTAATAGTAATGTAATTTGATCCCTTTTTATTGGCAAAGGTAACAGGTACTTAGCACTTAATCCTGTTCTTATGTAACAGGAAGGGTTGGTTGAAACAGGAAGCTAATGCTGTCTGTATATAAGGAAAGACCTCGGCTGGGAAAGTTAGACCTTCTTGGAGCAGACTTCATGGGGAGGCTGAAGAGGAAAGCCCCCAGCTTGGAGAGAATGATTTTTTTTTTTAATGACTTGTTTATTTACTTTTAATTTACAAGATTCAGATCCACATTCACTTGAGTTTCAGATTTTCTCCCCTCCCTTCCCCTCCCCTGCCATGGTGGCATGTAATCATGTTTAGGATCTGCAAATACTTTCACACTGTACAATAGTTTGGTTATATAGAAGGGTTGTAACCAATGAGCGATCACTGGGAAAAAAAAAAGGCAAAACCAGACATGAAAGAGAACGATAGTGTGTTTTGCTTCAGTCTCCACTTAAACTACAGTCTTTCTATATCTTTCTCTGAGTTTAGATATTTCCTTCCATCCTGAGGCTTGTAGAGTTGTCTTTTAGCTGTGCATTGTTGAGGATAGTCCAGTTTATCAAGGTTGGTCATCATATGGACGATGCGTCTGGGATTGTGTACAGGTTTTGCCTGGTTC
>CM053592.1:142156413-142177372 GCA_028646515.1 Pseudochirops corinnae
TAGACTGGGGGAGGGGGGACACACTGGGATGGCTGTTTTGGGGCGGTGGGTTGGGGGAAAGAGGGGGAGAAAATATGTAACTCAAAATCTTGTGGAAATGAATGATGCAAACTATAATAAAATTTAAAAAATAAAGTTGTAAGTTGTAAGTGATAAATTATATATTTATCAGTAATTATCATATACACTCTATAATCCTCCTTCATAATAGACATTAGCATTATCCATCTAGTGTCCAATGCCAAGAATCTCAGGATTATTTTAAATTTCCCTTCAGATTTTGGAGCAGGTGACAAATCCTACTATCCTTTTCATGCATCATCTGTATGTATCCCTTCCTTGATTTGAACTGTGGTCCTCTCTCCCCAGGTCTGCTATATTAGAGGCATCTCACCTTATTTTTCTCCTTCCTGTACTACCCCATAAAATCTCTTTTTATACTGCTAGGCTTTTCATGTTGCCCCCTTCCTCTGTGTTGTGGTGACTTCCTCTTATCCTGCACATTCCAGTCAGAGGTTCTCATCAATCATTTTCACTTACTAACTAAATGCCAGCTGTGTGCTGAGTGCACATTAAAGTGCTTGAAGTATTTTCCTCCCCCATTTCATCAAATCTGTTTGACATCTCATGCATAAGTACCCAAAGCCACCTCCACATGTTCATTTTGTTCCTGCCTGATTCTTCTCTGAAGCAATACCTAGGCTGCCCTTTTGTTTTTTCTTCTCCAGTGTCTTCACACCCACCACTCAGATCCTCCACAAAACTTCACACTCTTTAGACACCTGCCAGAGTCTGTGCTGCAGATGTTAAATAGCTTTTCTTTCTCTGTCACATCCATCCAATTTTATTTTTGTCTTTTGCCCCAGAAATAAACATATCTTTCACTTGTGTGCTTGGAAATTACCTTACTATTTATTCATGTATTGGTTTTATTCTGAAAGTCTATTTCTCATTTATTTTCATGTTCCTGAGACTTAAAATATAGGAATTACAGGAACAGGGTGTAGGTCTGGGTAATTCTTTTGCACAATGCTCTGTATGTGTTAGTGATTGATAAGAGTAATTATAAGGACTTATGGATGCTGAGTACCTAGAACATTTTTTCTTCTTAAAATGTATCTGTATAGATCCTGTACTTGATTGCATGCCGCCATGGGTGGGGGCAGGGGACACAGAGAGGGGAAAATTTGAAACTCAAGGGATTCTGGAACTGAATCTTGTAAACTAAAAGTAAATAAACAAATCAGTTTTTTTAAATGTATCTGTGTAATGCTTCTTGAAAAGTCAAAATTGTTTTCTTTTTAATTGAATAGCTTCCTTGACAGTTCATCTTAATGTTTTTGACTCAGTCTTTTAACTTTTTAGGCCCAATTGGATAAATATTGAATGATGAATTTCAAGAGCACCAAAAATATATTCTTCTTTAAAGTTAGTCATTTTGTAGGGAGGTTTCAGTTTCCTCATTTTTGAATCATATCCCCATGAGGTTAGAGGTAAAGATAACTAATACGAATTAGCTTAGTAAACGAAAAAGATTGAATTGAAAGGAAATTTGAATTCTAGTAGCAGTCTCTAGGAGTCTCTCTAGGCACCATGTCAGTTTAGATAATAAAGTCTAGAAATATATAAATCTTAGTTGACTTTAAGTTAAAAGAGTTAAAACTTAATTCCTTTGAACCTTAAATCAAAGATAAGGAAATGATAGTAGATTTAGTTGTGTACAATACTAAGAAATAATCTCTTTTATTCTTAAACTGTCCTTGGCTATTCACATTAAGATTCAGCAGAAATGAAACCAAAAAACCCCAACTTTCTGCATTTTAAAAACTATTGATTTTTAATGTAACTTTTCTTTTACCTAGAATATTTCCCTTACTCCTCTCTAACAAAGGTAGATAAATGTATGTATGTGTGGTTTGTCATTCATGAAAAAGTCTCATTGGTTTTGGTTGTTAGAGGAATCTTACCTGTTTATCACTTTTGAAATTCGAGATAGAAAAAAAAAGTTGCTCTTTCCTAGCTGTGTGTGGTCATGTAAAAATTTTCATTAATAACTATTTTGATTTAATCAATAAATAGTAGATCTTAGATACATGGATGTCTGGATTTCTTAATTTTTGAAAAACTGATTTGGAGTAAATTCTTCTTTTTAAAGCCCTTCTCTGATATAGGGTTGTGTAGCTGATTTGTGATTCTTGAAGGCTGTGCCAGGAGGGCACAAGATTGTAGATATTTTAAAGCCAGAAAATATCAGATATAAGGCAGGCCGCAGACTATGTCTCTTTCCTGTGACCGTGTCAGCTGAGTTCAGAAAAACTTTTAACCACAGGGTTGGCCACCAGATTATTTTTGACCATAGAGATTTATGAAAGTATTCACAAAGACTGAAAGCAACGGTTGCAGCCTGCATTAGGAGTTCCCACACAGATGAAATTGCAAATGATTAAATTATGACAATAATTATTTCAAAAGATTATATACAAATTTGCTTATGTACATTGAAGGAAGTATTGTATTTCCAGTTGTCCTATTCCATTGTGTTTCATTTTGTTTTTTTCTTTCCAGTTATTCCAAATATTTAGTATCTATATAGTATTTGTACTTAAATACCTTTTGGTTATACTTAATTATTCCTGATAACAAAACTCCTTATCAGCAGTTCTCAACCTGTGGGTTATGTTCAATTTGTAACAATGAAAATACGTCCTGCATATCAGACACTTAACATTATGATTCATAACAGTAACAAAATTACAGTTATGAAGTAGCAACAAAAATAATTTTATGGTTGGGGGTCACCACAACATGAGGAACCGTATTAAAAGGTTGTGGCATTAGGAAGGTTGAGAACCACTGCCTTAGACAGTTCGGCATAATTATTCACATTTTACACATGAGAAAATTGAGACGCGTGAAGAAAGGTTGAGAAATTTTTCCAAGATCAGCCAAACAAGGTCAAAATCAAAATCCACTATTTAAGTTCCCACTTCAATGCCCTCATCCATGTAACTGAAATATTGAGAAGATTAGGAGTCATTAGGCCTAGATGTGCCAAAGTCTGGTCTACAACTAACTTGTTTTGTGACTATCCAAGTCACTCTCCCTCTTTGTACCTCAGGTTCCTTATTTATAAAATGAGGGAGTTTGAGTATATTATTGATATATACTAAGGTTTGATTGACGTCTAAGGCCTCTTCTAATTCTACCACTGTATGATGTAATTATAGTCACACTCTTCAAAGGTAGGTGGTCATTTAACACACACACTCGTCCCTTTTAAAAGTGTCTGATGTTCAGGACTGACACTAAGAAAATTTAAACCACATCTCTTTCATACTGAAACCCTTCAGTGCAAAACCTTTCAATCTTATTTCCCCTCATTTGTGGTCTTCAAACAAAGAGTAATGACCACTTGTCAGATAGCAGATTCTTTTTCAAATAAGCAATTGGTTCTAGCCTTTGAGGTCCTTTTTTTGGGTAGGTGGAGAATGCAGTGAACTAGAGAGATCTTGCCAAATATGGTGCTAAAATACAAGTTAATGGCTAATATGTTCTCTCGTTTTTCTGGGAATTAAAGTGAAGCTTATTGGTCTGTTTTGTGGTCTCTGTTCCCTTCCTTTTTTTTTTTTTAAGAAATGGTGACTTTCGTACTTCCTCAATGCTTCTGTACCTTTCTTATTAGTCTTTCTGAGAACACTGACGATCAGTTAATTAACTAACGTTGATTAAGTGCCCACTGTGTACTAGATACTGTGCTTAGCAAAACAAACAAACCAGTTTCTGCTCTCAAGAAGTCCAGTCTAATCTATGGCTGGTTATTTCCCTCTTCATAACACTCTTCTCTCTTGGTTCTTCTTCTCCTTTTCTGTACTTTCTCAGTGTCCCTCACAGGAGCGTCATTCATGGTCCTCCCCCTCAGACTGGTTAGGCGCTAGGACTCTGTCCTAGAGTACTCTGTGCTGATGCCTGCTGGATCTTTATGTCCAACTCTCATCTCTCTGCCGAGCTCATTTAAACTACCAGTTACTTGTCAAGACATCTCCACTTGAATGTCCCATCGGCAATGCAAATTCATCCCATTGAAAATGGAACTTGTAATCTTTTCCTCAACATCCACAATTCTGACTTGCCTATTTTTTTCAGGAGCACTATCAGCCTTCCAATCATCCTAGTGTGCAAGTTTGAAGTCATCTTTCCCTTTCCCTCTTCCTTCACCCCAATATCCAAACAATTTCAAAGTCTTGTCACTTTTACCTCTACAGCATCCTTCCTCTTCTTATCACTCTTATGGCTTCTACCTTCATTAAAGCACTAATTACATTTCCCTGTAGCTATTGAGTATCTCCTGATTTTTCTATCCCAAAATATTATATAGGTACTTGTATCTCTTCATGAAACAGTCATAAAATAGTACAACCAACAATCTAATAACTGATAAAGGACCCCATGTTTGTGTATAGCACCCCTTTATAATACGATAGTTGACTGATGTTTATCACTAAGCATAAATGAAGTGTTTCTAGTAGTGCAGCAATAAATCATCTGTTATTATATATGAAATATATAATAAATTTCAGGGTACTTAAGAAACAAAGTTTAATTCAGGTATTGTAAACAATTCAAACAATAATTATCCTTTGAATTTTCACTAATTTCCCAGAGGTGGAGGTTATTATTTTGGTCTAAATGTGATGTTATTTGTTCTAATAGTTATAGGGCTCTATTTTTATTTGCATATCAAGTTGAACCTTTTAAAATCCAAAACAATTATAACTTGAATGATTCTTAGATTGTTGTCATGTTAGTTGTGTGTCCATGTATCACGTTTGTTTTTCCCTGCCTAGTAAAATCCTGTTGATTGTGTTTGCTTGGTTGTAGTATTTGCATTTTATCTTCTCTTACCATTTTGTCTTGTTTTTAGACAGAATTAGAGAAAATAGAAGGAATGAATGGTAATGGTATCAGCAGGTCTTTTTTGTTTTTAGGTTAGTTTATCCTACACATATGAAACAAAAGATGCCCTGTGCTTAGTACTAACCATCATGAATGGAGGGGATTTGAAGTTCCATATATACAACATGGGGAACCCTGGCTTGGATGAAGAGAGGGCCATATTCTATGCTGCAGAGCTGTGCTGTGGCTTGGAAGATTTACAAAAGGAGAGAATTGTTTACAGGTAAGAGTTAATGGCAGCAGTGACCTCTGTGAAAGTCTTTTCTCCTTCAGCATGGGAACATTAGCATGGAGGAGACAAGCTGTTGAGGAGGCCCATCCTGTGCTTTTAGAAAAGCTGTGTCTTGTTGGGGAGATCACTTATGCTATTGAAATGTAGTTTATAAAAATTAACACCTTTCTTTTTAGTTTTCGTTGAGGTTTATTTTTATAATATTCCTATCTGTATGATTGCTACTAAAGGTATTATTAAAAGTTAGCTTAAAGTAAACCTATCTTTTATGTTAGAAATTGATAATTGACTTGATTAAATAATCTACATGCTTTTGAAAAGAGAACATACTATTGAAAAGAGAACATCTTTCTAATCTTACAGATAATTCAGTTAATTCTGTTATATTTAGCATGGACCCAACAGAAAAAAATACCCAAGGAAAATCTACAAAGCAACAGTTTGTGATATACTGTGTTTTTTTTTAACCTGAACATACTTTTTAAAAAGATTAGAGGTGAATTTTATTTAGTAGTATTAACTTCAGGTGTTTAAATGAATTAAAATGTTCATAAAATATAAATGCTAGTTAAATAATAAATTTATTAAAGGAAATATGCTATTTTCACTCACCCTTAAACATTTTAGAAGCACTTTTTTTAAATTAAAAAAACACTTAGTAACTAATAACATTCTTCAGTGAAACAAGTATTCTTTAAGACTTATGTATACTGTTAATAGTTTGCCATATACACAAAACATTCTAATTAAAACCTTTTACCAATTTAAATTTTCTTTTCCCAGATTAGTTTAAATTAGTCAATTTTCTATAATTCTAGCCTCCTTTCCTACCAAATGTTTTCCCAAAGCAACTACCAAGGAACAAAATTGATTTCCTTTACCTCCTGCCACTTTTTTTGGGTGATAGTTAAACTAAAAAAACATTAAGGACCTACTCCGTGCACACATGAAATGCTAGTCCTTGCCCTCTGGGAGTTTGACAACCTTGGATCAAGGCTGTTTAGAGGGAGAAGATAAGAATATAGATAGCTTGCAGTGAAAAAGAGCATTAGCTTTAAGGCAGAGGACCTGTGTTCATATCCAGGCTCTCTCACTTATTTATTATCTTTCTGGGCTTCAGCTTCCTCATCTGTAAAATAAGAGTGTTGAACAAAATGGCATCTGAGATTCCTTCCAACTTCAAATCTGTGGTCTTATAATCTTTTGTGTTTTTGTGAACTTTAATATTTGATATTTCAAGGAACAGTCATTTCATCAGTAGATACTCTCAGTACTGATGAATGATTTGATCTCTGAGACTTACCATGGCCAATAGGTTTATTATCCTGTAGCTCATATGGTGACCAGCCGCTATATTACAGTTTAGAACATAACTAAGTGCATGGTTGGTGGTTGTCCTTCATTCTCAAAGAGGACCAAAAATGACATCACTCTCTTAGAGTCAAGTTACAGTGTGTCTGACTGCCTGATCAGACCAATATGAGCTCAGAATGCTCTACCACAGTTTCGACACAAATAGTCCATGTGAACATTTGGTGTGGATTCCCTAAATTTCAGCATCTTGCATTTCTTTTGAGCTACTTCAGTTCTGTTTTGCTCTTAGACCACAGCAGCTTCTCTGATGAGGGCACGCCATGCTGAGTGTTCTTGTGCCAGTGTCTCAATTCCATTTCCAAAGTTAGTAAGAGAGACCTTGAGAGTTTCCTTGTATCGCTTCTTCTGACTACCATGTGAGTACTCACTCTATGTGAGTTCTCCATAAAATAGTATTTTGGGCAAGTGTATGTTTGAAATTTGAACAGCATAACCAGCCCATTATGGTTGCACTCTTTGCAGTAGAGTTTAAATGCTTGGCAGTTTAGTTCGAGAAAGGTTCTCAGTGTCTGGTATCTTATCCTATTAGGTGATCTTCAAAATCTTCCTAAGACAATTCATATGGAAGTGATTCATTTTCCTGGCATGGCTCTGGAATACTGTCCAGGTTTCACAGACATACAAAATAAGGTCAGCACAACAGCTCTGTATACCTTCAGTTTGGTAGTCAGTGTAGTACCTCTTCTCTCCCCCACTTTCCTTCTGAACCTCCCAAACAGTGAGCTAGCTTTGGCAATGCATGTATCAACATTGTTATCATTGTGTACATCCCTAGAAAGTATACTGCCAAGGTAAATGAACTTATCCCCAGCATTCAAAACTTCTGCATTTACTGTAACCAATGGTTCCACATATGAATGGTGTGGTGGTGGCTGATGAAGCCACTTGTGTTTTCTTGGTGTTAACTGTTAGGCCAAAATTAGCACAAGCAGCAAAAAATTGATCTGTACTTTGTTGCATCTCAACTTCAGAGGCTGCATTGAGTGTACAATCATTTGCAAACAAAAAATCATGCACCAACACTCCTACTTTGGTCTTGGCTTGTAGCTTTTTTCAGGTTAAAGAATTTACCATCAGTGGGGTAACTGACCTTGATCTTATGTTTGTCCTCATTGAAGGCATTTAACGTGACTGAAAACAACATGCTAAAAAGCGAGGGAACAAGCACACAGCCTTGTTTCACTCCATTGTTGATTGTGAAAGTATGAGAGCATTGTCCGTTATCCAGAACCCTGGCAAGCATGCCATCATGAAATTGATGTACGTACTGATGAACTTCTCCAAGCAACCAAATTTTGACATAATTTTCCATAAGCCCTCACAACTGACAGTGTCAAAGACCGTGCTAAGATCCACAAATATTGTGTACAGACCTCTGTTCTACTTTTGGCATTTCTCCTGTAGTTGTTGAGCAGCAAACACCATATTGATCATTGCTTAGCCCTAAGGCCACACAGGCTCTCAGGTAGATGACTGTTTTCTAGGTGAAGGATCAGACTATTAAGGAGGATTCTGGCAAGAATCTTGCCAGCAGTGACTAAGAGAGAGGCTCCCCTGTGCTCGTCACAGGACAGTCTATTTCCTTTACCCTTATAGACATGGACAGTGGAGGTGTCCTTGAACTCCTGGGGGAATAACCTCCTCTTGCCATATAATCCAGAAAATTTCAGCCAGCTTTTTGTGTGAGTAATGGAGCCCTTGCCTTGTAAATCTTGGTTGGAATAGAATCAGAACCAGGTGCTTTGCCACAGGAGAGGAGCCTAATGGCATTCAAAACCTTTTTTTCAGTTGAAACTTCAACTAGGGTGGAATTGACTTCGACCTGAGATAAATGTTCAGTGGCTTCAGCATTGTTTGAAGATGATCTGTTGAAAACACTACGGAAATGTTCAGTCCACTTCTCTAGGATCATGTCCTTATCACTAATCAATGTGGCTCCATCAGCACTGAGTAGTTGAGATGTCCAATAGGTCTTTGGGCCGTAAATAGCCTTCAAGGCATCATAAGAGCCCTTTGGATTGTTACTATCAGTGTAAAACTGAATTTCATCTGCCTTCTTACTGAGCCAAGAATGCTGCTTCTTTCTAAGCTTCATCTGTACTTTACTATCAATGGAATTAAATTCTGCCCTCTTAGAGATGGATGAACTATCCTGCTGGTGAATCCTGTGGAGTTCTTGTTTGTCATTTAGCAGCTTCTGAATCTCCCCATCATTTTCATCAAATTAATCTTGATGTTTGTGAGTCTTCTGACCCTGATGAGCAAATGCAGTGCTGTATACTAAATCTCAGGAACCTGGCCACTCTTTTTCTGCTCTCCTATCACCAACTTTGTGTTGGTTCAATTTTCCCTCCAAGTTAGTAACAAACTGTTCCCACTCAGAGTAGTACTCTAATCTGTTAACATTAATTCTTCTGGTAGTCATTTTGTCTTGGGGCCACTGCTTTTGTTGAATGTGAATATTTAGCTTGGTGAGGATAAGTCTATGATCAGTCTAGCACTCCACCATACATTGCCTTCATTACTCTCATTCTTACAATTTGTCTCTTTTCCTTACAATTACATAGTCTTTTAATTGCCATTGTTTGCTACAAGAGTACATCCATGAAGTTATATTGTATTTAGGTAAACAGAGGATAGTGTTAGTGATGAGAAGTTCATGAGATGCACAAGTCTTCAGTAGTAAGTAACTTCAGCAGTAAGTAACTTCAGCAGTAAGTAACCACTGCTGTTGCTGTTTCCAACTCCATTCCTTCCAAAGACTCCCTGCCATGTCTGGTAATCTGAGCCTACTCTAGCATTAAAGTCACCCAGAATTATAAGCTTGGCCTCTTTTGGTACGTTGATGATGAGGGGCTCCAGGTCTTCATAAAATTTTTCTTTGACCTCATCAGGGTTCATCATGGTGAGAGCATAAGCTCTAATGATGATGACATGGTGTTTTCCTGCAAATGACAATCACATTGTCATGAGTCTATCTTTCACTCCTTTTGGTAGGCATATAAGCTTGTTGACTAGATTAGTTTTGATTGCAAAACCTACACCAGCTTCTTGGCACCCCTTCACTGCAGCCACTCCAGAAAAATGTATATCCAGCTCTGACTTCAGTAAGCTGACCTTCGATTGTTAGCCTTGTTTGATTCAGGGCTGCTTTTTAGATGTAATACCTGCTGAGTTCTCTCAAAACAAGCTATTCATCTTTCAGTCTACTGGATTTTATGTTGTCTGTAAGTGTGTGTACATACATTTCATGTACCGATGGTGAGTGGAATCATCTTTGCAGAAGCTTTTGTCCTTTTTTGGGTGTTTTGACTGCAGGGTGGGTTCTCCACCTGCCATGGGAATCAGGCCAGGGTTTGGCAAGCAGACAATTTTTAGGGCACTTTTCTAGCCTGTTCCTCACACCAGAAAGTGAGAAGTGTGGTCCTTAAAAGGCTGCTCAGACACCCAAGGGGCTGCTTAATCCTACTGCTGCTTCCTGTGAGAAGATGACCCTTTGACCTAGTCCACTTGTGTGCAGGATTGTGACTATAGCTTCCAGTATATCTGCACCTTCTGTTTCATTACATGCCTGTTACCACAGGACTTTGAAATAGGTAAAGATGGTAAAATAGTATGAGTGATGTCTTTTGATTCATGCCTAAATTGGATTTAAGTGAGGCAGAGTTGCACAAAATCATTGACCTCACTCACTTTTCCAGAGTCATCACAGACCAGTGCCAGGACAGAGTCAAGAGGACTGGTGATGGCTTGAGATGCAGTGGATGACCTTGGCGTCTTCATTGTCTAACCAAGCTCTAAGCATGCCATAGTACCTCCTTCAGCTGCCTTCATGGCCATTGGAACAAATTGTTCTCATCGGCCTATTCCACCAAGGGAGGACTTGCATGCTTGAGGTAGACATCCCCCCCTCCCCCAACTCACTGATAGGTTTGAGGCCTGTCAGTTACCCTCAACCTGGTTTAGCCCATCTGCCTAAATGGTTTGCTGGGATGTGGCCTCTGTGCACACTACAGCTTCTTGGAGCCACAGGTGAGAAATAAGTGGATCAGATGGACACCAGACATAGAAAGCAGCCCTAAAAAGGGCTTGGCAGTCCTCACATCAGAGGCACTAGTCTTCCTGGACACATCCTACACCAAACATACTTTTATGAGATTCTTAGAAGAAGGAACTGCTTCTGGTTGGGGTAGCTTAATGGAGGAGAGGTATTACTTGAACTGGGCTTTGCAGGTAGAGTTAGGGTACATGGAGTATGTGCAAATGATTGTATTGAGGTAAAAGAGAGCATGAAGAGATCAGAGAATTATGAGTGGTCAGATTTGAAGCATAGAATACATGAAGGAAGTAATATGAAACCATTGTGCTGAGCACTAGAAATACAAGTGGATCTCAAAAATCTGAGACGATCTTTGAAGCCTTGCAAATGATAACATGTCACCTAGGAAGGAAAAAATATCCAGAGGAGAAGAAGCGGTGTTAACTCTCAGACTTGGGGATTGGAAGAAGAACAAGGAAAGGAAACCAAGAAAACTAAATACGGATGGAAGAGAATTGACGAGAATGGTCAGTTATTGATCAGCAAGCATTTATTAAGCACCTTCTATATGCCAAGCACTGTACTAATTACTGGGCATACAAAGACATGTAAAGATAGTTCCTGTCCTCACAGAGCTCACAGTTTAATGGGGGAGACAACATGCAAACAGCTGTGTACAAACAATCTGTATACAAGATAAATGAGAAGTAATCAACAGAACAAATTAAAATTAAAAGGGCTTGGGAAAGACTTCCTATAGAAGATGGCCTTTTAGCTGGGACTTAAAGGAAGGAAGCTAGGAGACAAACATGAGGAGAGGTAGCATTACAGGCATGGGAGAGGGCCACTGAAAATGCCTGGTACCAAGAGATAGAGTGTCATGTTCAAGGAACAGCAAGAAAGCCAATGTTGCTGGATTGAAGAGAACTTGGTTGTCAAGGGGTTTGGGAGGAGAACTGTGTAAGATGTAAGAAAATTGGATAAGTAAGAGGGCTCTAGGTTTTAAAGAGCTTTTATTTCCAGAGGATTTCGTATTTGATCTTGGAGATGATAAGGGGTCATAGGAGTTTTGGGGTAGGGGATTGATGTGGTAAGACCTGCACTTTAGGAAAATCACTTTGGGGATTGACTAGAGTAGGAGAAACTTGGATCCCATAGACTAAATAGAAGAACATCACTATTGTCCAGGCCTGCACTAGAGTGGCGGCTATATCAGAGAAGAGAAGGGGACATATTAGATATGTTGTAAAGGTGAAATCAACGGGTCTAGGTGAGACAAGAGTTAAGGATGATGCCTAGGTTTCAAACCTGAGGGGCTTACATTCTAATGAGGGAGGCAACACAGAAAAGGGTATTAAAAAGTTCAGCAGTGCAGAGGGCACCTTTCCAGGCAAGATGAAAAAGCCCATCTCTAGAGATTCAGGAGCTGACTCAAGAGAAGTGAGCAGTGGTTGGCCCCAGGCATTTCCTCAAATGAAGGTTCTGGGCTGGAATTCACCAGTGTGAGGAAGGAGCCAGCAGAAAGAGCAGAAGCATTTCTAGGGTGAGGAAGCAGGACTGTGATAGAAAAGTTCAGTTAGGAGTAGAGCCTGGTGAAAAGATCAAATGGAAATTAAATGCTGCCTATCTCACCAAGTAGTTATAGATCAAGTGCTGTGTAACTTAAAGCACTGTATAAATGGAAAGAGTTATTACAGAAATTACTATTTTTCGCTTTGACATTGTAGCACAGACACTCGCTATATGTTATGTATATACAGAAGTTAAAATACGCACTTAAAAATATATCATATATTCCTATCCCCACTTTCAAATCTGAAAATTTATATCTTGGCCCATGCTATACCAGAGTGTGTAAACAGGTCTAAAGGATGAGAACAATTACCAGAATGTCTCCAGTTTTCAGTTCACAGAAATGTGGGTTTTGTAGCCATTAGCTGATGCTGCTTTAAGTGTTTATAGGAAAAGACAGTAACTTAAATTAGCTCCTTTAATTTAAGCATTGGGGAAGAGATTCCATAACAGAGCATCACATCCTCCATGTGGGTTGTATATATCAGTAGTTGGATCTCACTGTTCTGCGCTGACATTTCTTAGTGCTGGTTCAAAGGGTAATTCCAAGAAAAAATAATTTCTGTTATAAACAGCCTTAAAGTTTATATAGTCATATCAAAGGAACAAAATAGTTATTAATTCTACTCCTTAGAAGAAAGTTATAAATGTAAAGAGAAAAGCCATATTTGATGTCTCAGAATCCAAAAACCTTACACAGTTCCAATAGCACCCTGAATGTTCAGGTTTTAATAGGCAAACACAAAAACATGTATTTGTTTCTGCCCTCCAATAAAAAGGCAGAAGATGTCCCAATCTCATTTTATGAATTTTTTACACATATCCTGGCTCACATGAATTAGGAAACTTCAACTCCAAATTTATGCTGACTTAAAAGAAAAAAAATTAAAGCATGATATTAAAAGTCTGATTTAAATGAATACACTTGCGGAGTATACTTTGAATTGTTTGTATTTCTTGCATTCTTAGACATAATTGAAAGAAATCTTGTGCTGCTTCAAAGAAGATCAAAATTGGATGGTTGTAATCACCTATCAGTCGTACTAAAATCAACTTTTACCAATTAATGAAAGTTATTTTAAGATTCCTATGGCCTACCTTATGTCAGATGTTTCAAAGGATGTGAATTTTTTATTGTAGTATTTGTTTATAAAAGGCATTAATCATCAAAACTTATAGATGAGAAGCATGTAACAAGGATGAATGAAGGTCTCATTTTATGTCTATATGGATAAGTAGATCAAACTGGGTCATCATAGAAAAAGAAAATTATATACCAATTTTCCTAATGAATATTAATGCAAAAATTTTAAATAAAATATGAGGAAAGAGATTACAGCAGTTTATCACAAAGATAATACACTATGACCAGGTAGAATTTATACCAGGAATATAGATCTGGTACAATGTGAGGAAAACTGTCCACATAATTGACCGTATCGATAACAAAACTAGCAGAAATCATATGATTATCTCAATAGATGCAGAAAAAGCTTTTGAAAAAATACAATACCCATTCCTAGTTAAAAAAAAAAAAACACTGGAGAGCATAGGAATAAATGGAGTTTTCCTTTAAATGATAAGTAGTACCTATTTAAAATCATCAGCAAGCATTATATGTAACGGGAATAAGCTAGAAACATTCCTGAAAAGATCAGAGGTGAAGCAAGAATGCCCATTATCACCACTGTTGTTGAATATTGTTCTAGAAATGTTAGCTTTAGCAATAACAGAAGAAAAAGAAATTGAAAGAATTAGAATAGGCAGAGAGGAAACAAAAAGTATTACTCTTTGCAAATAATATGATAGTATACTTAGAGATTCCTAGAGAATCAACAAATAAACTACTTAAACAATAACTTTAGCAATGTTGCAGGATATAAAATAAACCCACATAAATCATCTGAATTTTTATATATTAACAAAGCCCAGCTGCAAGAGATAGAAAGAGATATTCCACTTAAAATAACTGTAGACAGCATAAAATATCTGGGAGTCTACCTGCCAAGACAAACCTAGGGACAATATGAACACAATTACAAAACACTTTTCACACAAATAAAGTCAGATCTAACCAATTGGAAAAATAGTAATTGTTCATGGGTAGGCCAGGCTAATATAATAATAAAAATGACAGTTCTCCCTAAATTAATTGACTTATTCGGTGCCACACTAATCAAGTACCAAAAAATTATTTTATAGAGCTAGAAAAAAATAATAAAATTCATCTGGAAAAACAAAAGCTTCTGAATATCAAGGGAATTAATGAAAAAAAAAATGCAAAGGAAAGTGACCTAGCCATACTAAATGTAAAACTATATTATAAAGCTCCAGTCATCAAAATTGTTTGATACTGGCTAAGAAATAGAGTGGTAGATCAATGGAATAGGTTAGGTACAGAAGTCACAGTAGTAAATGACTATAGTAATCTGTTTGATAAACCCAAAGACTCCAACTTCTGGGATAAGAACTCACTATTTAACAAAAACTGCTGGAAAATAGTATAACAGAAACTAGGCATAGACCAACATCTCACACCCTATACCAAGATAAGATTGAAATGGGTATGTGATTTAGACCTAAGGGATGAAACCATAAGCAAATTAGGAGAGGAAGGAATAGTTTACCTGTCATATCTATGGAGAAGGGAAGAATTTATGACTGAACAAGAGATAGAAAACATTGTGAAATGCAAAATGGATAATTTTGGTTACATTAAATTAAAACGGTTTTACACACACAAAACCGATGCAACCAAGATTAAAAGGAAAACAGAAAGCTGGGAAACAATTTTTACAGTTGGTGTTTCTGGTAAAGCCCTCATTTCTAAAATATGTGGAGAACTGAGTCACATTTATAAGAATACAAGTCATTCCTCAGTTGTTAATTACTCAAAGGATATGAACAGGCAGTTTTCAGATGAGGAAATTAAAGCTATCTATAGTCTTATGAAAAAATGTACTAAATTACTATTGATGAGAAAAATGCAAATTAAAACAACTCTGAGATACTGCCTCATTCTTACCTATCAGATTGGCTAATATGACAGAAAAGGAAAAGGAAAAATGTTGGAGAAGATGTGGGAAAATTGGAACACTGATACATTGTTGGTGGAGTTATGAACTGATTCAACTATTCTGGAGAGCAATTTGGAACTATTCCCAAAGGACTATCAAACTGTTCATATCCTTCAATCCAGCAATACCACTACTAGATCTGTATCCCAAAGAATTCATAAAAAAGGGGAAAGAACCTACATGTACAAAAAATTTTTATAGCAGCTATTTTTGTGGTAGTAAATTGAAAATTGAGGGACTACCCATGAGTTGGGCAATGGATGACCAAATGGTGGTATATGAATGTAACAGAATACTATTTGTGCTATAAGAAATGATGAGTGGATTTCAGAAAAGCCTGGACTTAAATGAACTGATGCAGAATGAAGTGAGCAGAACCAGGAGAACATTATGTGATGACTGACTTTGATACATTTAGCTCTTCTCAGCAGTGCATTGAGCCAAGACAATTCCAAGGGACTCATGATGGAAAATGCTATCCACATCTAGAAAAAACACAAAAACAGCTATGGAGTCTGAATACAGATTGAAGCATACTATTTTCATTTGTTTTTTCTTTCTTGTGGTTTTTCCACATTCTTCTTTCACAGCATGACTAATATGGAAATGTTTAAATGATTATACATGTATAACCTCTTATCACTTTGCTTGCTGTCTTGGGGAGGAAGGGAGAAAAATTTAGAACTCAAAATTTTACAAAAATGAATGTTGAAAACTATCTTTATGTATAATTGGGGAAAAAATACTATTGAGGAAAAAAATGAAATAAAGTAAAATCTATAATCCTATGATTGTTAGTTTCTAATGTAGTTAGAACGGATTGCCTCTAAGATCTCTATGATCCTAACCAGTTAACATCTGTTAAATTAAACACTTTCTCCACTTTACTTGGAATAAAGTTTGTTTTTATCTGGATCTTTAACAGGCCCTTAACTATGTAGAGCTCACTTTATTTGCATGATCCTTCACAAATATTTCAAGATTCAAAGTAACTGAGAAATTCAGGTTGATCTTATATGAACTTATTAAATACAAAATACATTTGAATATCTCTGTGATGGACTTGATCACTTTTGAAACTAAATGCATAAAAATATATCTTTCATAACAATTTATTTGGACATTTGTTGATAATGTTTATTTTATGAAGAAAGAAAGAATGAGACAGTTAGAAGACTTTTGAAGGATAAGGAAAGCAGGAAAGGATTCGGGTGGGGGAGGAGGGGCAGGGAGCACCTCTTTGCCTAAAAGAATGGTAGTTTGCAATGGGTTTTGAGCCAAAGAATAGACTAATGAATAAAAATCTATAACTGTTATTGAATTCAAATCTGCTTACTTCTTATTCTTTAGCCTCACAACAAAAAGGGGAAATGGTGGCTTAAAGATCCAGAAAAGGAATGTTCAGTTGCATATTCAAGTAATGCAATTGTACCATGTGACTGCTATGATCATTAATTCACCATGAGCCAAATAAACCCAGACTCAGCTTTTTTTCTCTGATGCTGAGAAAATTGCATCTGCCAACATGTGTTTATACAAATATTTGTCAGTGTCAGCAACCTAAAACTAAATAGCTAGATCCAGGAACCTCATGTGGATTTTGAGTGATTCTCACTAGGGTTTGATTTCATAAAAATTAACAAATGTAAGCTTGTGGCACAGCTCTGTTTCCATTTGTCATCCTGTTTATAGGAAAGCTACTCATTATGATAAAGTAACTAAAACTGTTATAAGAATTGGTCAGAATGATATGATAAATCTAAATGATGAACTCTTGGTGGCAGTGTGGCATTTTTGTCTTTCAAAAATTTTGAACCTCCTACTCGTGTGTGGTGAAATATACTTTAAGTCATGAAAAAAACCTGACATTTCATCTGGGATGATTGAAGATAAATATTTTATATTAATTTTTTGATATCTAACCCAGAAATTGATATTCATTGGGTCTCATATCTATTGAATGAGTTCAATTGTAGAATGAAAAACAGATGACATCTTCCTCACTGTGGAAGGAACAGTGGGTTATTGAGCAACAGAGACATCTGATGGCAGAACTCCAGTTGAATTTCATGTTTGCCCCTTCACTAGCCATGTGGTCTTAGATAAGTTGTTGCCTTTCAGACATTTTAAAATATATGTCCAATTATAAGACAACTCCAAAGACTCATGATGGAAAGGATATCCATATCCAGAGAATGCAGATTGAAACAAACCGCTTCCTCTCTCTTGTGTTTTGTTCTTTCTTTCTCGTTCATTTCATTGATTATAATTCTTCTTTACAACCTGGCTAATGCTTAATGTTAAGGTGTTTGTAGAGCCTATATCAGATTGCATGCCACCATGGCAGGGGGGCGGGGTAGAGTGGGAGAAAATTTGGAACTCAAGGGATTGTGGAACTGAATGTTGTGAGCTAAAAGTAGAGAAACAAATTTAATAAAATTTATATATGTGTGTGTGTGTGTATGTGTGTCTGAACTCAGTATGTCCCAAATAGAATTCATTATCTTGCTCCCTAAAGCTTCCCCATATCCTAACTTCCCTATTACAATCAAGGACAGCACCATCCATCCAGTCCATCAGGCTCACAATCTGGACATCATCCTAGATTCCTCACTATCTCTGACTCCCCACATCCAGTCTGTTTCCAAGACCTGTTATCTTTGTAATATCTCTCAATTACACCCTCTTCTCATTTCTGACACTGCCACCACTCTGGTTCAGTCCTTTAACACCTCATGCCTGAACTATTGCTCTAGCCTGGTGGTGGGCTTGCCTGCCACTCAAGTCTCTTCTCACTCCAGTCCATTTCTCCATTCAGCCACAAAAGTGATTTTCCTAAAATTGAGGTCTCATTATGTGTCACACACACAGACACAGACACACACACACCCCTTCGACCCCTCAATAAACTCCAGTATCTTCTTATTGCCTCCAGAATCAAATACAAAATCCTCTGTTTGGCATTCAAAGCCTTTTGAAAACTGAGCCCCTCCTACTTTTCCAGTCTCCTTCAACCTTACAGCCACATACTTTTTGATCCAGTGACACTGGTCTCCTTGCTGTTAGACAGGACACTCTACCTTGCAGATCTCTGTGTTGTTCTGGCTGTCCCCCAGGCCTGATAAACTCTCCCACCTTATCTCTGCCTTCCAGGTTCCTGTAAGTCCCAACTAAAATCTTGTCTTCTACAGGAAACCTTTTCCAACCCTTCTTAATTCTTCCATCTTTTAATTATGTCTTATTCAGCACATAACTTGATTTGTATATATTTATTTACAAGTTGTCTTCCCCATTAGATTGTAAGTTCCTTGAGGACAGGAACTCTCTTTTATTTCTTTTTAAATCCCCAGCACTTAAAGCACCGTGTCTGGCATGAAGTAGACTCTTAATGGATGTTCATTGACTGAGTGTCATAGTCCATCTTCTCCATACCTGCTGAAATGATTTTCCTCAAGCACACATCTGACCATGTCACTCTTCTGCTCAGTAAACTGCAGTGTGTTGCTCTTACCTTTAGAAGTGGATGTACAAGCTCCTCTGTTTGGCACTGAAAAGCCCTCACAATCTGGAGCCACCCTACTGTGCAGACTGATGATGTATTAACTCTCTCCTTCACTCACGATTTGGTTCTGCCCACCTGGCTGCGTTGGTCCCTACAGCACTCTAGGGCCTTTACACAAGCTAACTCCCATGTCTGAGATGCCCTCTCATTTCTCCTTCTCCTCCAAGCATCCTTTGTTTTCTTCAAAGCTCAATTTAAATTCTAGTCCTGATCAGCTTCCCCAAAAGTATTACCCTGTATTTGTATGTTTTAATATACTTTTATATACATATCTCCATACAACAACAGCAACAAAGAGAATAATATCTAGCATTTAGAGAACACTTTAAGGCAAAGAGCTTTACCAACATCATCTCATCTGAGCCTCACAACAACCTTGTGAGATTAATGCTGGTATTATTACCCTGTCTTACAGATGGAGAAATGAGGATCAGAGGTCAGATGATTTCCACAGGCATATAACTAGATCATGTCAGAGGTGTGACTTCGACCTGTTTTCACCTTATGTCATGTAAACTCTTTGGGGAGGAACTCTTGGTTTCTATTTTTCTGTCCCTGTCACCTAGCCCAGTATCTGGACTATAGTAGGCACTTAATAAATACTTGTTGGTTGATTGATTCAGTGGTCCTCACTTCAGATAAATTTCTGTTTATGGTTCAGAAATGTCATTGAGAACTATTTAATTATGTCTGATAGGAGAATATTGGCCAGATTTATCTAATGTGAGACAGTAAATTTGAAGTCAAATTATTGAACTAGATGAACTAGATGAAATCCTTTTATGTAATGTATCTCTTTCCTTGGACTAAAAAAAAAAAATCACTTTTTTCCCTTTAACAGTATCATCCAGTCTTCTGCTTGTCATCTTTGTTTTATTCAGTTTAGATTGTGAAAATTAGAATATACTAACAACATTAAGTAGTCGTAAATTGGTTAGTTTCTTTCCTTTTTATTTGTACTTTTTTTTAATCTTAGAGCTTTTGAAGGCAATCTGATAATTACTGTCTTGCAACTAGAGGTTACAATTTTGCTTTTATTTTTGTTATTTCTTTGTTTTATAGGGATTTGAAGCCTGAAAATATTCTCCTAGATGATCGTGGTAAGTGATGGCATGCCTTCAACCTATAAACATTTACATTTATTAATGGGGTCCTGATTCACATCTTTTTAGACAATTAAAAAGTAATAGATGAGGGGTGGCTAGGTGGCACAGTGAATAGAGCACCAGTCCTGGAGTCAGGAGGACCTGAGTTCAAATATGGCCTCAGACACTTAACACAAAAACTAGCCATGTGACCTTGGGCAAGTCACTTAACCCCAATCACCCTACCTTCCCCCCTCCAAAAAGCCAAAAAAAAAAAAAACCCCAAAACAAAAAGTAATAGATGTGGTGAGTGTAGTGACCACTCAGTGGTGATGAAACCTGCTTTGGAGAGATGATGGACTTGAGGTATAGAATGAGACATACATTTTCAGACACCACCAGTTGTGTGTTTGTTTTGTTTGACTGTGCTTGTGGGAAGTAAGAACTTTTATTTTTTAGATGTAGTGTTATGGGGGAATGAGTATTTAGTGATACAGATGAAAAAAGAAAAAAATTACAAAAGAGATCAGAGACACATACAAGTAGGGCAGTTTTGGTATTACCATCTTAAATTCAATATGTTCTTTTTGAAAAGAAACCATCTATACGTCATAGAGATTTAGGGCTTCACATACTCACTTCTTTTTCTCTTGTTGTTTGCATTGTGAAAATATTTGCATGTAATAAAAACAAAGTTGGGGGAAAGATAAAGATTAGACACAACTTCTTTTTTTTTTTTAATTTTATTTTAGTTTGCATCATTCATTTCCACAAGATTTTGAGTTACATATTTTCTCCTCTTCTTTCTCCCACCCACCGCCCCAAAACAGCCATGCCAGTGTGTCCCCTCTCCCCCAGTCTATTCTCTCCTATGTCACTTTTTGGTAGGGCAGGATGAATCTCCCAACCACAGTGCCTGTGTATCTCAAGTTCCAGTTGGATGTAGTCAATAATAATAATAATTGCATATAGATAAGACAGACAGATAGATAGATAGATAGATAGATAGATAGATAGATAGATAGATACACATTCATAGCATTTGATTATGGAACTCCAGATTCC
>CM053592.1:142177872-142207780 GCA_028646515.1 Pseudochirops corinnae
GGCATCTAGGGTTTGGGAGCTGTTCTTACTTTGCTTCTTATGCTTATTCTTACTCATGGTTGTTCAGACCGTGAATTTTTTTTTTTTAAATCTCTGTGGGGCTCTGCTTCCAGAAGGGAAAGCTCTGTCCCAAATCGCTGGGGTCCTCCTGGCTGCCGTAGACTTCCGGCTGACTGGATAATGAAGACTCCAAGACCGAGGCCCAAGACGGCAATCCAGATCCAGGCCGCTCAACGCGAGAGCACTGGCCTGAAAACAATCGCTTAGTCCCCCTGCTGTCTGCAGGCCGGGCGGGAAGCTACAATGCGGAGGCGGGTGCAAAACCTCTGCCTTTTGCTTTTCTGCTCTGGAGACCTTTCGGCCAGACTGCTTATTTCCCCCTTTCACAATCCCCAGCTGGTGCTAATCCACTCACCTGAAAGGATTCTGTGCACTTCCCGCCCAGCCACCCCTGGGGCACAGCTGCGGCTTCACGCCAGGCTGGTTTCGGTTTGCAGTGCTGATATGGTTCCTCGTAGCCGAGCTGATTTTAGTGGGAAGTATCCTTGTGTGCGTTTTTGGAGTTCTAGGATTGGTTTAGAGTCCTATTTTATGGGTATTTTGGGGTGGCTATGTGAGAGTTGCGATATGTTGCTGCTGCTATGCCATCTTGGCTCCGCCCCCTACAACTTATAACTTAATGGTTTCATTTCTATTACATATCATTTAATCCATATAACATTCCATCTATATCTCAGTAAATTGGACATCTGGGAAGATGTCTTATTTAAAATGTCTCATAGGAAAGAATGCTAATATATGACTAAGCTTGTTGATAAGAAAAAAAGACTTATCCACACAAGTAATTAAATCCATGAAAGTGAGTATTACTTAAATTCTGTAAAATAAGAAGTGTAAGTGATCAAGGACTGTGCTCTGAGGGACTCTCTATGAAAGTGAAGAAGTTTGTGAAAGAGCTGCTGAAAAGACATTGCAGAATTAGGGCTCTACCACAGAAGCCCAGGCCAGGGGTGATGAACAATGCTACCTGAAAGCATCAAATACTTTAGAGAAGTAAAATAAGTTAAGTCACTAAGTATCTACTGGATTTGTCAGGTAGGAGGCAGTTTTCAAGTGGAGATCTCTGCTTCATTACTGGGTAAGCAACCGAATGTTAAAGGAGCTAGGACTGAGTTAGCTATTATGTTTTTTACATTAAGAGCTCAGGTGAAGGAGAGATGGAAAAATACAGAAAAAAGGAAATTAGCGTTGATTTCTTAAGGATGGACGTTATCTACAGGTTGAAGAGAAGAAGACAATACAGATCACAAATGCTAAAAGGTGACTGAAAAGAAAAATGAAGATATATCCCTTGATCAGGGTTATCATCAGTGGGGATATTCCTTTTACAGATGTAGATACACATTCATGTCTTCTCATCGAGTCTGATTCTTATCCATGTCCTGTGAATTAACCATTAATGTCTTTGGGACCTGTTTCTAGGGCTTCTGTTATTATATTAACACAAACTGATGAAATGGATTGTCTACTGGTTATTTCTTATTCTCCCTACATTGAAGACTTGCCTTCACTTCTGGAAATACAGAGGATCCCAAAAGTCCTAGTCCTATTAAAGCTATTTAAACAATTAAGGCTTAAAATTATACTAAGACTTTTTTTTTTGGAGACTTTTATATATCTCTCTGATTATATATTTTAGGCACTGTTCATGTGCAATCCTTTGCCTATTCATGGTAACCACACACCTCTCCACTGTTCAGTTGTTTTCAGTCATGTCCATCTCTTCGTGACCCCTTTTGGGTTTTTCTTGGCAAAGATATTAGAGTGGTTTTTCATTTTCTTCTCCAGCTCATTTTACAGAGGAAAAAAGTGAGGCAGAGTTAAGTGACTTGCCCAGGGTCACACAGCTAGTATCTGAGGCCAAATTTGAACTCACGAAGATGAATATGAGCTTAGTCTTGAAAGAAGTTAGGAAAACTACAAGTGAGTGGGCTGAGCATTCCAGGGTTGGGGCCAACAAGGGCAAAGGCACGAAGGGACAGATAGGTATGGGAGAAATAGCAAAATAGATCAGAATGGCAAGATGGTAGAGTGCAGAGTACTGAGCAGAGTAAGTGTAAGAAGACTGGAAAAGCAGGAGGTTCCATGATGTTCTAAAGTCTAATACAATCAACGTATTATCAGCAAACAAGAATATGTGGAAGATCTACAACCAAAAGGGAATTGTTCAAATATCAATTTTAGGGAAGAAATGATCAGCTGACAACCAAAGTTATAAAGGTTATTGCATCTTCCAAGGAATCTTCTATGATTTCAACATCTGCATATAAGAGGAGCTCTTACAGCAGCATTTTGTTTTGAACCAAGTACTTCTCATAGCCAACAAACAATAAGTATAGTGGGAGTCAGTACACTCCACACCTTTCAGGCAGCAGTGTAACTATAAATCTGTAGTTTGCTATAGAATACCATTTGCAAAGGACTTCTCCTCTCAGATCTTTTTTTTTTTAAGGGGGAAAGACAAGGCAATTGGGGTTAAGAGACTTGCCCAAGGTCAAACAGCTAGCAAATGTGTCAAATGTCTGAGGCCAAATTTGAACTCAGGTCCTTCTGACTCTAGGACCAGTGGGCTATTCACTGCTCCACCCAGCTGCCCCTCGGATCTTCTTAAATTATGCACTTAATATGCGTTTAGCTGATTCTTGTAGATTTACAGAGATGAGAAACTAGGCATATGAGTCAGTAGTTAATAATATTTTTATAGTTACTTTTTCTAATAGTAATGCCCATAATTTTTTCAAATACGTCATATTTATAATCCTGTTTGAAGTCTCTTCTAAAACCAGACACAACCTGCCCTTCCAACCTTAATATATGTACTCACTCTCCTACAAGCACTCCTTGGTCCAGCCCAACCAGTCTTCTTACAGTTCTCCATAAAAGACTGCCATCTCCGTGAGGTTGTTCCAGTGCTTGGAATATGATCCTTTTTCACCTACGTCTCTTAGAATCCTTAATTTCCTTCAAAGCTCAGTTCAAATATCAACTATATGAGGCCTCTGATAATTCTCCGAGCTGCTTGTACTTCTCCCCAATCAAGTTACACTGTACTTTTTTATATACTTCTTTGTCTCCTCCAATAAAATATAAGTTGCTAGAGGGCAGGGCCTGTTTCATTCTTATCTTTGTATTAAGACCTAGTACAGTAACTAGCATATACAAGGTGCCTAATGAATTCTTCAAAATTGTTTTGCTTCCAGGATGGATCTGCACTGTGGACACGTGGTCTGGGCTACTGTATTGCCTGGTCTTTAGACTTGTGTTCTTTAGAATCATTTCAATTTCTTTGCAATGTATAACTCAGACTGTGATGATAGGGACAAATTTCTCACAAGGCAGATCTTTCACATTTTCCTCCCATTTGTTTTTTTTTTCCTTAATTCCACCTTATAGAATATAAGATTCTTTAGGAGGGAAACTATTTTACTTTGTTAATATATCTTCAACATTTATCACAATGCCTTGCACAGTGTAGGCACCTAATAAATAATTAAACAAACTGAGTCCTTAAAGACTCTAGGGATAATCTGGCTTAAGCAATTTAATCAAGATTCCTATAAACCCAGCTTCTCACAATTTTAGGAAGTGATACTGCTCATATTTTTCCTCTGTCTTCCACAGTACAATTTAATAAACTTATATGTTACCAAATTTCTTCATTTAGCAAGTAGATCCAATATTTTACAGCTGAGGAGTTTCTAGGCTCTTTTGGCCTCCTTGTTATAGCCAATGACTTACTATAATTAAACTTCCTAAAGAAAAGGTGATATTCTGCAGCAATGTTCTTTTATCATTTTTTATTTTTTGTGGTCAATACATATTTTTAAAATTTAAGCTGGCATTGTTTCCAATTGCACGTTAGTTTGTTTTCACTTTTACTCTTTCTTATAATTTAGTAATGATTTTGCTTTATACAAGAAGATGGTCTGACTGCATACAGATAAATGATTCTGAAATTATTCCTCTATTGGTAACCAGTCTGTTTCTGGCAAGATAAAGTTACTTGGTGCTCACCATGTCCAGCACTTCCTCTCTTCTTGAAGAAAGTATTCATGGTATATAGCAGCAGTTCTCAACCTGTGGGTCGTGACCCCTTTGGGGGGTAGAACAACCCTTTCATAGGGGTCGCCTAAGATCAATGGAAAACACATATTTCCGATGGTCTTAGGAACCAAGACACTGCTCCTCTATCCATCTCCAGGTGGGTCCACCCACATACTAGTATTAAAGGGTCACGGCATTAGAAGGTTGAGAACCACTGGTATAGAGGCATGATATTTTTGTGTAATCTAAAGCAAATATTGCCTTAGGTCTTTTTATTAATGTAGAATCAAACCACCCATCATTGCATTCAAGTCACTGAGAATTAAAGTACATGCCAAGTCAATGCGGAGGGTCATGTGTCCCATGAAATGATGTCTCTTGTGGCCTGTATAAAAATAGGAAAACCAACTTCAATTCTAAGGAGAGCCTATAAGGTTGCTTTTCCTTTAGTTACATTTACTTCTGTCTTCTGGTTTTATATATGATGAGAAATCAATATCGATATGGGTTAGCTCCTCCAGCAGAACACTGACTCAATAAATCTCACATTTTGAGAATACCAACAGCTACTTCTCCGTCAACCACCATCATTCACTGAAGTACCTATGATGTGCCAGGCACCATGGTAAGGGCTGGAGATACAGAGAAAGGCAGAGGACGGTCCCTGTCCTCTACGGGCTCACTGGCTAAGGGGGAAGACAACATAGTAATCATGACATACAAACCAGCTATCTACAGGATAAACTGGGAACAGTCCACAGAGGAGACAGGCACTGGGATGAACGAAATATTAATCCCTTTGACTTTCAGTCCATCTTTTTAGGTCACCCTGCCACCATCACTGCAGAAATTGAAGAGTATCTTTGTAGGACTGATGGACATTTTATACTTTCATTTTCTGGGTTGCCCTAATTTTGAAAAACAGGAAGAAAAAAGCATAGTAGCTTCTTATCAAAGGGAATTGGTTTTGTTGCAGAAACAAGCAGGAAAAGAAGGGGAAGAATTGTAAGTAGTAACAGCCAGGATTTACTTTAATTTACAAACACTTTAAGGTTTACAAAGCACTTTCCCTACATCACCGCATTTGAACCTCAAAACAACTCTCTGAGGTAGTATTCACATTTAATAAGTGAGGTCTTGTCCAGGGTCACATAGACACTAGGTGTCTTAGGCAGGATTTGAACTCAGATAGTTTTCTCTCTCTCTCTCTTGTTTTTTGGAGGGGAGAGGTAAGGCAATCAGGATACAGCGACTTGCCCAAGGTCACACAGCTAGTAAGAGTCAAATGTCTGAGGCTAGATTTCAATTCAGTCCTCTTGACTCCAGGGCTGGTGCTCTATTCACTGCACCACCTAGTCACCTCAAACTCAGGTGATTTTTGACTCCAAGTCCAGCATGATCCATGGTGGCACACAGACTCTTATAAGAATCCTTCCAAAAATGTAATGTGGATGCTAGTGATTGGTAGGAAAAGTCTTATCTAGCTTTGCCAGAATCAGTCAATAACTCTCCCAAACTGGGTGACTGGGGTTTCCAGCATAACTTATAAATATGCTCCACAATTTTTGCTACATTGAATACTGAATGATAAATACCACTATTGTTATTCATAGTGACAATCATGATGAATTTAATAGAAAGGAGAAATTTCTAGGCTCTCTGCTAGTAGCAAATACAAAGGAAATGAAGTCATCTTGTTTTAAGTAGAGAAAATAAATCTAATCAAGCAAAATTACTTGTGCACTATAAAAAAAATTCAGCTTAGATTACAGAGTCTTAATTAAGAAGCTATATTTTACGTCAGTTAATTTCCATTCTATAACAGAAAAAGCAAATTAAGATATATGAATGTTCAGGGGCGGCTAGGTGGTGCAGCGTGTAGAGCATCGGCCTTGGAGTGAGGAGGACCTGAGTTCTAATCCGACCTCGGACACTTAACGCTTACTAACTGTGTGACCACGAGCAAGCCACTTAACCCCAACTGCCCTGCCCTCCCCACTCCTAAAAGCAAATTAAAAAAAAAAAAGATATATATGTAGGTTCCAGAAAAATTTCTAAGAGAACATCTTATCAGTAACAGCACAGTTATACAGCGTTATAAACTTGATAAGGCATTTTACGTACAGTTAATTATCTCTACCCTTCTAGGTGGTAAAGTGATTCAGGTATGATGTGACTGTCCTCATTTCACAAACCTCTGAGGCTCAGGGAGGTTAAACAAACCTTTGCCTAAGGTCACAGCGCCTGGTTTTGACCCAGGTCTCCAACTTCAAGTACAGCACTTTACAACATCATGCTGACTCCAACAATTTAATTAAAAATAAGATAACTACATGAGACTGGAATGTTAAATCTCAAATGAAATTTTAGGTCATTTATGTTTAGATGAAAGCTGAAGGAAAGAAAATCATAAATATCTTGTGTTTTAGGATTCTCCCCAACCAACACTCCTCAACAAAACCTATGTTAAAATGAAAGTGAAGTAGATGGTTTTATTTTTAGGAAGCATTTTTAAGGTCCTAGAATCCATTTCTTATATCTTTACAGTGCCAAACTTCACTTCTTAATGGCAGATTAGGCATAGTATTGAAAACATCTCAATGAGGTATTTGTAACCACACGTGCAGATTCATAAATTACAAAAGCAACATCAATATAGTAATAGGGCACAGAATGGAAAAATCTTTAGGGTAAAGTCTGTCCCTAAAAACCAAAATAACGATATAAAAAAAGAAACATTCAACTCCATTGTTCCAAAGAAAAAGAACTACGATGACTATTTAACTTTACCCATATAAACATGTAAGTAGAGTCTAAAGATTTCTAAGCAGAATCTTTCACCTTGAAAAAATGTATAATTATTAATGAATGATATTCCTAGTTAGCATTAAAAAAAGACACATACAGACTAAAACATCAGTGTGTTTACTGGTGCATAATTTTGTTAAAAGGAAATCTGAAGAAGTCTCAGCAAGTATAAAATGGATGACCTGTTTGTACAAAAAAAAAGGAAATATAAAAGAATACTACTGTTAATGAAAAGCTGATGATATAAGCTGCTAAAAATGAATGTGAGCTCAAAAAAAAAAACCCCAAACCTGTGATTTCCAAAGACAGGGCTATGACCGAAAAAACAGAACTAGTCAGCTCAGAAGTAGGTTTTTGATGGAAATACTGTAGAATTAGATATGTCAAAAAATGCCACAGGCTGCCTGCAACACTCTTAAGTGAGGCCCAAACCAGATAAAAATGTATCTTGGAAATATTAACAAAGTAAATAAAAAAACAATAAAACATGGGGCAAGTAGGTAGCACAGTGGATAGAGTAGAGGCCTGGAGTCTGGAAGACACATCTTTGTGAGTTCAAATCTGGCCTCAGACACTTAGCTGTGTGACCCTGAACAAGTCACTTAACCCTATCTGCCTCTCTTTCTTCATCTATACAATAAGCTGGAGAAGGAAATGGCAAACAACTCCTGTATCTTTACCAAGAAAACCCCAGAATTTTAATAAAACATAGATAACATTACATTTTAAAAGCAAGTTAATATGTGGCCTTTGGGGTTCTTTAAACATGCCTTAGTGGTTCCTATTTTCTACTGGAGTTTGACATCACTGCTATAGATGAAACAAAACAATTAACATCATGCTTTATGAGATCAAAAAAAGAGATACTTACTACAAATCTACTATGTACTCTTTCTAAAATTCTCTTTTCATTTAATGCCATGGCCTCTCCTTTCCTCTTCTTAATTCTCTTTTTTTCCAGCTTTTTACAAGCATACATTTTTCCTGTTGCCCGAACTTGGCAGGCACACACCTACAGAGGAAAAAAAAAGAGAGATTCATATACTTCTGATGTTTTCTAGTCTAAAATGATCTTTTATCCTATGAATTTTATTTTTAAAATTTTATTTAAAAATTTCTTCTCTTCCACATCCATCTATACTGCAGCAATGAAGAACAGGAAAATCCAATCAAGAAAACCACTAGAAATCTGCAAGCAGGCTAAAAAAACATTAAAATTTAAATATGGTATATTCTTTGAACTCATTATTCTTTCCAAGTCTATAAGTTGGTGACTAGGTCTGAAGTCTAAGAATGAGCATTTGAGCCCCATTTCTGATACTTCTTACTGTAGGCAAATCACAATCTCCTTCAACTTCAATTCTCTCACTTATAAAATGGGGATGAAATTTAAATTGTCTCCCTCAAATAGTAATTGAGGGAATATGCTATGTAAATGTGAGTTATTATTTTAAATTACATTAAGTAAAAAAGCAAAAAATGTCAAGATACAAAAGTCAATATATTACTTTAGTAGTTCTCTGCTGCCTCTAGGATTAAATACAAATTACTCATTGAATCTCTCAGTGTGGCTAGCTTCTCTCTCCTGTTCTAGATGTTTCACATTATACTTCCTCCCCTCCATCCTGCCTATCATGAACTCTGCTCCAGTCAAACCAATCCATTTCCTCACACTCCACCTCCATCCATACTGTCTTGGCACAGGCTGGCCTGAATACCGGGAATTCACTGTTTAACTCTGTGCCTTCCTTCGATGGCCAGTCCTCCATCATACACAGTTGAGGTGCACGGAACAGAGAGAGCCTTTCCAGATTCCCTAGTTGTTTGTGCTCTCCTCAAATTCTGTTTCTTTCTGTGCAAATGTACTTGACTCCCACAGAATGTAACCCTTGAGACCAAGTGCTGTTTTTTCTTGCCTTTATCCCTAGTGCCCTCTGCAGGGTAGTAGCTGCTAAATAAATGTTTACTCAATTTAATATTAAGGCAAACAAAGAACTTCAATAATATTGGAAGAACTGTTTGGAAATCTACTTTTCAGGAGCTGATTCCATTTAAGTCTTATGACCTTTTAAAACCAGATAATTTAGATTTGTCTTTTGGAAGGTTAACAAGAAAGAGGTAGAATCTATGAAGACAATAATATACTGGAGGGTGTCCCAGTTTGAAAACAGACTGCTAGGCATTCACGTGTGGACAATCAATGCATATATTATAGCCTATATTTAGGAATCTGATCAGTTACAAGAAAAGTATTCATTTTTTAAACAGCCAAACTGCTCAAATATAGACACTAATGTGGGGCCATTTAAATGAAAATATAAAATCATTCTGTTAGTCAATAACATTAAGTGTTTCCTATGTGTTAGGTACTGAGCTAAGTTGAAGGATACAAATAAGAAAAAATAAGAGTTCCTGACCTCCAGGAGCTTATAATCCAAAGGGCAAAGATAACACATGTAGAGAGCTAAAAGGGAAGAGGGGAGAGGGAAAGCACCCAGTTAAGAGGCATGGTGGCTAAGTCAAAACAGTGCAAAATAAGTGCAGCTAAACAGGAAATGAAGAGATGTCTAACTTGTTCTTATTCCTTAAATGGAGTTTATGCCTGCACTTTCCAATCAAAGGGGTAGAAGGAGCAGATGAGGTTTAAATAGCAAGACTGATTGGATCTTGCAAGATTATGAGATTTTCCAACGACAACTTTTTAAAGGGCATGGTGGAGAAGTCAAATTAGTCAAAGATCTTTGAGGAGTAATCAATGAACTTATTTAATGTTATGCGTGCGGCCTTGGTAACTTTTCAGAAATAAGCTTGAAAGAAAAAAAGGAAAGGAAATTAATTCTCATTTGGGCAAGGGCTTGTTTATTCTGTTTAGCTCTGGTCAAACTTGATGTGACTTTTTATTAGCTCACTTTTTAAAGTCAAGAGTACTTGGCTTTGAATGTTCTAAATATTTCTTTGCACTAGACAGGTTCCACATAATTCTTACAGGAATTCTTTGTTTCAAAAAGACCAATTTCCATTACCATACTGAGAATACGGCAAAAAAGAAATGTGTAGAAAAATCACACCAAGCTGGAAGAGACTTCAGAAGCCACTTAATCTAATGTACCACCTATCTAATCATAATAGTTTATTATTTGTTTCAAGTAAAAACTGAATGTGTTCAACTTAATCTACAATTTAAGTCTCGTCCCGGTTGACTTTAAAATGTTTTCCTTTTCTTCATGACAATTACAACTTGCTAAAATATTCATGTCAACCTTCAATACATTTAGTTTGGGAGAGACAGGAAAAAGAAGTATTGTTCCTGGCACATTTTTATTAGGATTCATAAAACTGACTAAGTCCTAGAATCAAAGCTGTAATGAATCCTATAGAGATAATTTATGTCACATCTACTCTGATTTTATAAATAAAGAAATTGAGATCCAGGGAGGGAAACAGGAGAAGAATGTGACTTCCTAAGCAAAAAAATAGCATAATTAACACTGACTGGCATCCCTGTTCCAAAGAGTGGTTGTACGGGAGAAAGCAGATGCGAGGTACGGTGATAAGGGATAACATCTAATGTCTGCCCTGAAAAGCTCTTTGCTGCATCTCTTTCACCTTCAAACAGGTCTAGCAGCAGCCCCATGGCATTAGGGATGGATGTGTGATGATACTGATGGTTGGTCTAAGGGGAGAGTGCCCATACCTATATACAGTTGCTCCCAACCTCATGTCTCTGGCTGGTCAGATGGGAATCTCCTTGAAGGAAGGGATCTTCTTCTCCAGCTACCATAGCTTCTCTAGCACAAGACCACTGAGAGTCAAAGAAATCCACTACAGTTTCAAAAGTGCACCAACCTCCTCAAACCAAAATTCCCCTTCAAAGCTCTCTTTCTAGGGTCTACCAGCCAACTAGACCATGTGTGGTAAGGCCATGGATGGAGACAATAGATATCTTTAGATAAATGAACTGATAAAGGAGGAATACTTAGATTTGAAAAAAACCTCCCTCCCTCTTCCATCAGTACTAAAAAAGAAGCATTCCAAACACTTCATCTAGCAAAGTGCCCTATGAAGCCCTCCCTTCTAGGGGGAAGGAATATATATATATATATATGTACACACAGACACACACAGACACACACAGACACACACACACACACACCCCTCTCTCTCTCAAGGATGCTAGAGCAAGAGACTAATGGAAACATAAGTCAAGCCTTTTTTGAAAAGCTCTACCTTCCCTGGGGAGAAATGTGCCTCAGGCATAGCAGACAACTAGGCCATCAATGGTACATACTGATGCCAGTTATATGTAATTCATTAGAATACAGCTTCATTGGGAGTAGAGAATGTTTTCACTTTCACCTTTATTTCCTTAGTACATAAGCTACAGTGTCTGGCAATTTTTATCAAATCAAATAAGAGTCTTTTACTTACGAGTAAGAAATCAGAATTGCCATAGGAAATGTGAGGTGAGATTTCTGGCCAAGAAAGATGCCTAAAAAGGAGGCTCTCAAACAGCACTCCTCCAGAAAAACCAGAAAATTTCACCAAACGAAATAATGATCAAGAAATTCAAATGAATAATAAAACCATCCAGAAGGCTATGGGCAATAGGAAACAGGCTAGTCAGCAAAATCATTGCCAATCTAGGCAAAGAGGGCCAGCCTCTCCATACTACTGGTAGGCCAGAGATCCCTATAATTGCAAAATTCTATTCCTAGAGACAAGAAGTGCAGAAGACTCTTCTTGGAAAATCTCACAGTGGTCAGAAAGCCCTGAAGAAATAAAGCTCTGAAACTGAAAGATCCAGGGGATCCTAACCCCAGAAGGTGGAGGGAAGCTAAGAATTCAGGGGACCCTTGGATAAAAACAATCTGGGGCAATGACACCACCCAAAAGAGCCAGAGTTTGGCCCTGAAAGAAGCTAGAAGTTCTAATTTAGGAACTAAAGCTCAAGAGATGAGTAAATTAAAGAAAACATCAACCAGTATAAAAAACTATTGCAAATCTGTCTCTAACAACTGCAAACAAAGCCTCAAAGTAAACAACATAAATTTTCCACAAGGACTACATGAATACATAGAAGAAATGAAGCAAGAAATAAATGAAAGAAAAGCTTGGGAGCAAAGAACCAAAAGGAGAATAAATAGCTTAGAAGGGAAAAGAGCTAAACCTTACCCAACAAATGGAATCTTGGAAAACCTGCATATAATAGAAATCATAAACTCCATAAGAGAGCAAGAAATATTAGAACAAAATTTAAAAAGAAAAGAAAATGTAAGATATTTCACATTAAAAAAAGAAGTGATCTGAAAAAGTCAGAGAGAGATAATTTAAAACCCAATGGATTCCCTGAAAACTACAATTAAAAAAACAAACAAAAAGCCTAGACATCATAAACAAATCATAAATAAAAACACCCAGATCTGTTAGAATTAGAAAATAAAGACAAAAAGAATCCACTGATGACCTCTTAAAAGAAATCCCAAGGAGTGGCTAGGTGACACAGTGAATAGAGCACCAGCCCTGGAGTCAGGAGGACCTGAGTCCAAATCCAACATCAGGCACAACACAAAAAACTAGCCATGTGACCTTGGGAAAGTCACTTAACTCCAATTGCCCTACCTTCCCCCCTCAAAAAAAAAATTCCAAAAGAAAAAGTCCCTGAAAAGTCTTTGCCAAAAGCCAGAGCTCCCCCATCAAAAGAAATATGCTGCAAGATTCCAAAAAGTTGTTCAAGTACCAAGGAACTATAGTCAGGATCACACAGGACCACTTTAGATAAAAGGAAATCTTGGGGGAGAAACTCCAAAAAACAAAAGGCTTAACAAAGAATAACTTACCCTGCAAAAATGAATATAAGCTGAAAGAAAAAAAAAAGATTTTTAATGAGATCAAGGAAGTTCAATTATTTTTGATGAAAAGACCAGAGGTAATTTAGAAACTCTGAAATGCAAAAAGAATCTAAAGAAATTTTAAAACATAAACTTGAGTAACTAGAAGGAGCTGTAGGATGACATAGTATAAGCATTCTAATAGGGGGAGAGAAATGAGTGTGCTTTCAGAATCTTAATGTCTTCAAAGAGTACTGAGGTAAAATTAAATAAGAAACAGAGGTCTTGGATGATGGATCAATTCTGTTTTGGGGTTTGAAAAGGGGAAAGAAAAGAGGGAGGAAGGGGTATGTGTGTGGGATGCAGCTGCTATTTCTCATAACTAGGTATGTGAGAAGACTACAAACATGGAGAAGAGATCAGAAAAGCGTGCAGATGAACTTCACTGATTTGTGATAGACAAAAGGAGGAGGGTTGAACGCATTTTGCTGCAGAGATACATTAAACCCAATAAGGAAACAAACTGGGATGTGGCAGAAGTTTTAAGAGGAAGGATTAAGCTGGGGAGGAAATCTACAAAAGAAACAAACTCCTTGAATCTGAAGGGGAAATTTTAAAAAGGAAAAGGAGAAAAGCAAAGAACTAGAATCTAAGGGGATACTGTAGTTTGCTTCTGAGACAACTGGCAGAACAAACCACGGCATATGAATGAAATGGAATGTTACTGAATCATAAGAAATGACAAAAGAGTTCACAGAATCCTGAATTGTATGAACTGACATAGAACAAGGACAACAATGCTGTAAAGAAAAACAACTTTGACTCTTTGAAAACTCTGATGAAAGCAATAAAAGCCGATCATATTTCTACAAGATTTATGATGAAGCATTTTAACTACCCCTGAGAGAGACTATGTTTATTTGTTACAAGGATTTTCCCCCCCAATTCTTTCTCAAGGATAACTGAGGGTGCTGGAGATAAGGGTACAATTGGTAATCATGATGACAAAAAAAGAGTGGGTCATCAAAACATTTTTTGAATGTACCAAAAAGAAAAGAAGGATATTCAGAAAGAAACACAAATAAGCAGAACAGTTTGGAAAAAAGCAAGTGGTATGAAAGAAATTAATATTTTCATTTGGAATCCTCTTAATGTTCTGCTTTATATATTAAAATAATCTTCCATTGTTTAAGCTCAAAATAAAAAATTTGAATAAAAAATAAGCTAACTTTGACTTTAGAAACATCTCAGTATCACAAATAGGACTATAGAAAAATGAGTCCTCTATGAGGGGAGAAATCTAGATGCTACACCTTATACCAATCAGACCACTTGTACTTCTGTATTTAATGAGCTGGTGTATACGTTTAAGTATAAGACTTCGTGAAGTTTATCTATTTGAAAGATATCAAAGACAAATTTTTTGAAGATCAAAGAAATCAAGTCTAAGGAGATGTGCTGATGTACAGGCACTGAACCATGCAAACTAATTTAGTACAGGTCCATATGTTTTTGAGAGACTAAGCCAAGACCAGAAGAAATACGGAAAGCAAGAATTTTAATAAAAATGAATGGAATACACAAGCCACAGTACTGATTCAACAGTGTTTCAGGTTACAAGGCCTCATTTCATTAAGATAATAGTATCATCATTAGACTAGAGAAAGCAGTAATGACAATTCAGTCAACTAGTAAAAATTTCTATTGATAGTCTTCTTAATTCATACACACTGTCTACATATGTAAGGATCTTGTGAAATATTCTCCATGAATCAATCCTACTAGCTTATGTATCTCTTTTTCCTTCCAGAATTTGCTTCAATTTTTCTTAAAACAAGGTGAGGTAAGAGTTTACACAGACTATTACATCATTGTTGAAAAGGAATATATGGGGGAAATTATTATTGCTAATTTATTTTTTTTATTTGAGTGTAATGAGGGGATTAACAATAAGAGTCCAGCCTTGGAAGCACATGTATGTACAGGGGACTGTGCCTACTACCAACCTATGGGGAGGTTTGGGGAGCCTGCTTCTGGAAATCCATGATGACATGTAATGAATGAGGTGGCCCTTTTTTTGAGTGGAGTACGTGCAGGTGTTCTGTGACGGCTTCCTGTCACAGAAATTTTCTTGTTTATAGTCCAGTCACCTATATACAACTGCATTTTTCTGTTCTTCTTTAGTACCACCACTCTGAGTGGTGCAAAGGGACTGCCAGATTCTGGAAAGATGTTTTTAAAACAGCATTTCTTTGGCATAGTTTCTGGGGTCTTCCAATACAGATAAAGTAATCTTCCTAGACCTTTCTGTGAATGGTCAAGAAGTGGTGATCTGGATTTTGTGCACTGTACCTTGAGCATATCCCACATATTCAGTAAGAACACACTTGTGTTCCTGTTACTCTTTCCTGGCTCTCCACTGACTTGTCAGACTACTCTCCACTTTTCTTTGAAGTCTCATTATTCATATCACATCTCCTACTTCCACTAGGTTCTGTCCTGGGCTCTCTTCTCTTTTCCACCTATATTCTCTCAATAATTTTATCAGTTCCCATGGGTTTAATTATCATTTCTATGCTGATAATTCAGTCTCAACCAATCTTTCCATTCTTCTGGTAATGAGGAGTCATGCAAAGTGAAATATCTCAGGATTCAGTACAGAGATTAAAAAGTCAGTGCTCCAGGAATATTCTCTGACACCTGTTAGTTCTCTCCTTCCTATTGTAAGCCTCTGTACAATTTTCACGCATAGTCAAAGTGCATAGATATTCAGCTTTATTTGTAGTGCTGGGCTAAAACTGAGATGGCTGAAATCTTTCAGTAAGTGCTGACCTTACATAATGGCTTCATGTTTAAAGAATGCAACTATACAGTCCCATTTCTTAGCATGTCAAAATAAATTTCTAGCAAATTCAGCAAAGAATCATGAAATTATAGTGCCAGACACGACCATAAGCTGCTCATTTTATAATTGAAGAAATGGAGGTCCAGAGGGGTAAAGTTTCTTAGTCAAGGGCATGTGGTGGAGCCACTACTATCATCTGAGGTTGTCACTGAACGAGTACTTTTTACATGGATCACTGAGAATATATCTGCGGAGTCCTCTGGGTCATATAAGAAATAAGATGGCAGGCTAGATATTTTCTCTGATTCCCTTGACCTCCCTCTCAAACCTCTCCAAGAAAGAAAGTATGTACCAAATATAAAGCAACTTCAGTTGTCCCCATGGTTTATGACACAAAGAATACAAAAGAAGGTTAAATAAAAATGACATAAAAATCCACAAACTGAGCCTGAACTCACTCAGCACCCCTCCCCTACTTCCCATAGTACAGGCAGCCAAGGTTGCAATAGAAGAGCCAAGGATCCAACAAATGCTTACAAAAAACAAAAACAAAACAACCAAACTACAGTCTCCCTCCCTCTTTCTAGTGCCATCGCAAAACCAGAAGAAATAAAAATAATAATCAGAACACATTATGCAGTATATGTTAACAAAAGAAATATAAATTATATAAATATTTATAAATAAATATAAATTCAAAAATATAAACTTTTAGAAGACCAGATACAGACCTGAAATAATCTGGTCTCAGAAAGGAAACAGATCTGACCAAAAAGGCACTTAGGCAGCAAAGTGGTACAAGGGATAGACTGCCAGGCCTGCAGTCTGAAAGACTCATCTTCCTGAGTTCAAATCTGTCCTCAAACATGTACTTAGCTGTGTGATCCAGGGCAAGTCACTTAACCCTGTTTGCCAAAGTTTTCTCACCTATAAAATGAGCTAGAGAAGGAAATGGCAAACCACTCCAGTACCTTTGTCAAGAAAACCCCAAATGAGATCATGAGGAGTCAGATACAACTGAAATGACTAAACAGTAACGACACAAAAGAACTACCGAAGTAAAAAACTCCTTGTCCTGATAGATTTAAACTTTTAAAGAACAATTAGTACCAATAATTCAGAAATTATTCTCAAAAACTGAAAAAGAAAGCACACTGCCAGAATCCTATTATAAGACAAATAAATTCATAATACCTAAAACAGAGAAAGATAAACTCAGGAAGAAAACTATAGGCTAGCCACATTAACACTGACTTTAAAATTTTAAAGAAAATCCTCTCAGACCACAATGATTTATCCAAGAAATCATTCATTATGACCAAGTGGGATTTATATCCAGGATGCAAGGATAAATCAACATTAGTAAAACAATCAACATACTTAATCATATTAAGAAAAAGTCTTTGACAAACTATAAAGATCTTTTATGCCAAAAAAAAAAAAAAACCCTTAACCCTACAAAGCATAGGCATAGAAGGCATACAAAAACGCATCTATATAAAACCAAAAGCATATGTAATGGGGATAAACAAGAACCTTTTCCAATAAATATGGGAGTGAAATAAGGCTGTTCACTCTCTCCACCATTATTTGATAAAGTTCTGAAAACACAAGTAATAGCAATAAGATAAGAGAAAGGAATTGAAAGAATAAAGGCAAGTAAAGAGGAAATAAAACTATCCTTTTTTGCTTGTAATATGCTTTCCTCAGAAAATCCTAGGGAGTCAGTGAAGATACTAATTGAGAAAATAGTGTCAACAAAGTTGCAGGCTACAAAATAAGTTCTCAAAAATCAATAGCGCTTCAAAGTAACAATAACAAAACACAAAAAGTAACAATACCTAGCAATAGTCATTGCTAATTATATGTACTATTCTATTAATACAGACACCTAAAATTTTTCTAGCATGTACTACATGGCAGGCGCTGTGCAGGCTCTTTTATGATGATTATCTCATTTGATCCTCACGATAATCCTAAAAGGTAGGTAATGTTATTATTATCTTCATTCTGATGGGGAAACTGAGGCAAACAGAGGTTAAGAGACTCACTCAAGTTCACATAAGCTAGTAACTGTCTGAGGCTGAATTTGAACTCAACTCTTCCTGACTCCAGGTCCTATGCTCTATCTACCACCTAGCTACCCCAAAAGAAAGAGAAATCCCATTCCAAATAATTACAAAATGCCTAAAATATCTAGGGATTGACCTACAAAAACCACACAAAATACTTGTATATATTCAATTAAAAAGTGTTGTTGGTTTTTTTTTTTTTTTTTGCTTTTTTGGAGGGGAGAGGGCATGGCAATTGGGGATAAGTGACTTATGCAAGGTGACACGGCTAGTGTATCAAGCGTCTGAGACCGAATTTGAGCTCAGTTCTTCCTGACTCCAGGGCCGGTGCCCTATTCATTGAGCCATCTAGCCACCCCAAAAAGTGTTCTTTAAAGAAATGGGGGGGTGGGGGCTTTGCAACACAGTGACTAGAGCACTGGCCCTGGAGTGAGGAGGACCTGAGTTCAAATCTGACCTCAGACACTTAACACAAAAACTAGCTGTCACCATGGGCAAGTCACTTAACCCCAATTGCCCTACCTTTCCCCCCTCCAAAAAGCAAAAAGAAACAAGGTACAATTTAAATAGCTTAGCAGAATAACAGGTAGGCCATGCTTATATAATAAAAGTGAAAATATTACCAAAACTAGTGTACATTTTTAATGAATATAAATCAAATTACCAAGGGGTACTTCACAGAGCTTCACAAAATAATAACAAAATTCAATGAAAAAACAAAAGATATAGAAAATCAAGAGAAATAATGAAGAGAAGTAGGGATGAAGGGAGAATAGCACTTCCAGACCTCAAACTTGCATTATAAAGCAGAAGTCAACAAAATCATCTGGTACTGATTAAAAAGTAGAAAGGTCAATGGAACAGACCAGAGAAGGTAGAGTCTGAAACAACAGAACTCAATAACCCAGTGTTTGATGAAGCAGAAACATAAATTACCTAAGGAAAATTTCCTTATTTGATAAAACAACAAGAAACTGCTAGGAAAACAGAAAAGTAATGTGGCAGAAATTTGGCTTAGATCAACATCTTACATCATATTCCACAATACATCCAAAATAGATATGAGACCTTAATATTTAACATCATACTATAAAAAAAAATCAGAAGAGAACAAACCATATACCTCTCGCAGCTACATGTAGGAGATGTATTCTTAACCAAACAGGCAATTATAAAAGATAAAATCAATAAATTAGATGGAAATTGAAAAGCTTCTGCACCGGCAATATTAATATATCTAAGATAAGATGGGAAGTGGTCATGTGTGAAAAAATCTTTGTATAAATTTCTCTGATAAGGGTTTGGTATCTAAGATATATCAGTAATTTATATGTGTGAGTGTATCTGTGCGTGCGTGCATGCGTATGTATGTGCGTGTGCGTGTGTGTGTGTGTGTGTGTGTGTGTGTGTGTGTGTGTAAAATAGCCATTCCCCAATAGATATCAAAGGATATGAATAAATAATTCTCAAAAGAAATGCAAAATATTCACAGTTACATGAAAAAATGCTCTAAATCACTAATAAAAAAAGAGATGCAAATCAAAACAACGTTGAGGCTTTACCTCACAATCTGCAAATTGGCAAAAATGACAAAAATGGCCATAGTCAATGTTAAAAGGGTTATGGAAAGATAGGCATACTCATACATTGTTGGTAGAGTGGTAAAATGGCACCGTTTTAGAAAACAATTTGGAATTATACAAATTCATATCTTTTGAACCAGAGACTACATTACAGGGTTTAAACCCTAAGGAAGCCATCAATAATTATTCCCCATATACTCCAAAGTACTTATAGCAGCACTTTTTATGATAACTAAGAAATGGAAATAAAGTAGCTGCACATCAAACTGAGGAATGGCTAAACAAACTGTGGCATATGAATGTAATGGAGTATTACTTACTGTGCTATAAGAAACGATGCATGTGATGAAAACAAATGCATGGAAAGCTCTATCTGAACTAATGCAGAGAAAAGCACAGTCAAGAAAATAACATACATAGTGACACAACAATGTAAATGGAAAGAATGACAACTTCCCAAAATCAAAAGTAAAAGGAACAAAATTATAAAGACCAAGCAGGATTCTAATGAAGAGAAAGATGAAAGGGTGTCCTCAGACCAATCCTCTGTGGAGGTCAGAGGTTCACAGTCATCACACACCACAGCTGGTTTTGGATGCACTTAGGAACTATCTGTATTATCGGTTGTCCCCCTGCACCATGTAACGAACATAACCCTGGTCCCGGAGTCACAGGACCTAAGGCTCAAGTCTACACATAACATGTATTAAATTCTGGGCCTCACTTTTCTCAAATGTAAAATGGCAACTGACCTACCAATGTTACAAGGTTGTTGTGAGGAAAGCACTTTGATATGCACACATTGGTGTCAAGGTATAAATGTCTATATGGATTATAATTACTTATTGTATATATGTTTTTCTCCCTTGCTAGACTGTAATGTGCCCGACTGTAAATTCTATGAGGAATGAGACCTTACATTTTTTATTTCACTTAGCCACCTAGTACATTATTGTTCTACAGACAGTAGGCATTTAACAATCAACAAATAAATGTATTTTAAATATGCTCACAAATATTTTGTGAAACAACTGGAATATTTCAATGACATTTCTTTCTTAACCAACTCTGCTTAACAACGACAGTGGCTAGTATCTAAACGATTTGAGTACTTTGAAGGCTACTTGGTAAAAAGACTATAATTCACAAATCTGGGGTAGGTCTCTTAAAAAGACTTCGCTATATTCACAGTCTTTACAGTAATTACTGATCAGGATGACAAATATGTATTTCAAACCAATCTGAATTACAATTTTAAGCAAAACTGAATGATCTACTGTATTTATGTGAAGTTTTTATGATACAACTGTATTTTATGGAAATGGAACAATCTTGAATCATGATATATTGAGTACAGAATGAATGGGAGTGGGGGAAGAAATAATCCTTTTGAGACATATGAGGAGAAATCACTCAGATATAAGGGAACGAGTCCTTTGCATGATGAAACCTATTTTTATATGCTTATCAAATGGTTTTTATTAGTATCCAGTGGTGATTTTCACAGATGTTTTGGGATACTCATCAAAAAATTAGCAGTAAAAAAATTTATTACTTAAATCAATAATGGAATAATAATTTAATTATAGCTGATGCTTTGCAGTCCAATTTTCATTTTGTTCCAATCTCAAGAACTGTTGCTGATGATAGCTTCCCCATTACTTACCTCTCCAAATCCTCCTTTTCCTAGAACTCTGTAATGTCTAAATGTATTTTTTGTTACGGGTTGCCTAGTCAGTAAAAAAAAAAAAGAAAAGAAAAGAAAAAGAAAAAGAGAACATAGGTTAGATGTCTCACACTATAGGTCTGCATTAACATAAACAAGTCAAATTCTTGCTTGATTCTAGTGGATTAAAGGCTCAGTATCTTTCCTTTGGTTAAATGATCATGTGGAAGAGAACACACAAATGGCCAGATGAATGCTAATGAGCACAATGGGCGCTCATGGCCAGGATCTAGAGAGCCCTCTAGAGGAATAATCTACAAGAAATAAAGATTGTTTCTAGTGGGATGGATCCTAATAAGGAATGACCCTTCAAAGCTTTCCAAGAGATTTTCGATAAGATATGGTTACCCTTAAGTCCTTATTAATTCTGGGTACTATTGGCAGTAAATGATACAGGGGAAAAGGTTCTTCACCTGCAGCAAGACTTTTCTACTCCTTGATTCTCCCCCACGCAGCAGAGATGCTATAGGAAAGGTCTGCAATCTTTTCAGGGGAATATCATACTTCATACTACACTACTTCATCAAAAAGAATTTGAGCCCCTTTGCTTTGTGCTCCCTCTTTTCCCCTTCAGTGCAGGGACTGATTCTTCTTTTTTTCTTGGTATACCAAGCTCTCAGCACAATAACTGGCATATAATTAAGTGCTTCTAAAAGTCTACTGATGGACTGGTATTACCATATTGGAGAGGTCTTTAAAAACTGATAGACTGGTCATTTCACAAGTAATTATCCTTTTGATTGGGAGTTATCTCAAATTCAAAAAGTCTAATATAAAACTCATTATCTTTCCCCTAGATACTCCTCTTTCCTCAACTCCCTAACTTTTCTGAGAGCATTTCTGCCCTTCCAAGGTACCCACGCTCCTAGCTTTGGGATATCACCCATGACTCCTGGGGAGCACTGATGGAACAAACCATCCTCAAGTCTTGCTTCCCTCTGGGCGACAGCTCTTTTCTGTGTTCTTCCCACCATTCACATGCTGACCCCTGGTCTAAGTTTGTATCTCACATGTCTGGACTATTTTCATCACCTTCTGGCCAGGGTTAGATGGGCTTTACATGTTCCCCACTGCAGGCCATCCTCTACACAAGAGCCCAAGTGATCTTTCCCAAAGTATAGCTCCGACCTCAAAACCTCCCTATCTAACAAACACCTCTGGGTCCCATCACCTCCAGGATAAAAAAACAAAATTCTCCAGCTTTGCAAGGCTTTCACTTCTAAGCCCCAGCCTGCCTTTCCAGGCTTCTCTCACTTGGCTCCCCTTCACTTACTCCACAGCTCCAGGCCTTTTCACTGGCTGTTCCCCATGACTGGAATGCCCTCTTTGTGCCTCTAGTACTCGTCACAGATTCAGCTCAAACCTTGCCTTCTGCATAAGGTTTTTCCTGAACCTCTCCACCCCACTGCATATAGTTGTTTGCAGGTTTTCTCCCCCATTAGAATGTGAGATCCTTGAGGGCAGGGGTTGTGTTTTTGCTTTTCTTTACATCCCTAGCACTTAGCAGCGTGCTTGGAACATAGCACATAACAAATGCCTGGTGACTGAGAGTCCATTTTTTAAAAAGGGAGGATCTGAACCCAAGTTGTGGGATATAAATGTAAAGGAATATTACTGTGTAATTAATAAGAAATGATGAGCACTCAGAGTTCAGAAAAACCTGGAAAGACTTATACAGACTCATGCAAAGTGAAAAGAACAGAACCAGGAGAACATTGTACATAGTAACAGCAACACAGTGTGATCACCAATTATAAATGACTTAGCTCCTCTCAGCAATACAATGATCCAAGAAAATTACAAAGGACTCATGACAGAAAATACTATCCACATCCAAAGAAAGAACTGACGGATTCTGAATGCATATTGAAGTACACTATTTTCACTTTTAAATTTCTTTTTTGTAGTTTTTTTTCCATTTGGTCTGTTTCTTCTTCCACAACTATAACTAATATGGAAATATGTTTTACATGATTGCACATATATAACCTATAACAAGTTGCTCACCATTTTAGGAAGAGGGGAGTGGAGGGAAAAAGATTTGGAACTAAAAATTTTGTAAAAATGAATGTTAAAAATTGTCTTTACATATAATTGGAAAAATACTTTTTTTTTAAAAAAGAATTTTAGAAAAAATACCAAATCTAAACAATACATTAAAAAAACAGGACTTCATATACAATGTTTCATATCCACAGAACCTGACCACTGCAAAGGAGTGGAGGTCATATCTTCTTATATCCCTTATTGGGGGCCAAGCTCACTTTTTTTTATCCAAGATATGGTAGCTTTATTACATTAATAATCTTCATTAAATTTTATTAAACATAAAAAAGAGGGGGAAAGAGGATATAGGAAGAGGGGGAAAAAAGCATTCTAAAGAATATTCCTGTCATTTTAGTCTTATTTTCTAAGCAAAAAAGGAATTGGAATGAATGCTTTTTGAAAGATCTTATAAATTCCAATCGCTAAATGCCTTACCTAGAAGGCTAATATGCATTAAAAAATAAAATAAAAAACACGTAGAGCTGAACCAAGAGAAATTTTATTACTTCTTTCAATGATTTCAGCACCAAAGTCTTAATACTAATTTTCAGGGATAAACAATGTAAATAATAAGGAATTTCCTTGATATAATTTTATAAAATTACAATGAAATTTACATAAAATATTAAAGGTTGCTATTTCCATCATGAATAATATGGGGGTGGGGGGGAAAACTAATATAAACTCACCATACCTTTCCAACCACTTCCACTGTAAAAATCGAGAGAAAAACATGCTTTCTTGGTACTCCTCAAATGGTCTTCCACTTAAATAATCATGGACAACCCTAGAAAAATATTTTTACACAATTATACCTTTTTACATTATAATATGACTTTATATTGATGGGTCAACTGAGTAAATTGAGTTATATACAATAAAAGAACAGATTACATGGAATTTCACATAATTCAGGGAACAAATTTCACATGTAATGGGTTAAATTTGGACATCTGGATTCCTGACTCTCTAGGTACTAGAAAGTAACTGCCACTGGTGCTATTACACTGCTACAGAAATACTCTAGTGGGGATCAAGAATACATTTTTAATTTTAATAAAATAGGAAAATGGATATGGTATATAGAATTTCACATGTAGAACACTACTTGGGAATATTTATTCCAAGTATCTGGATAAGTGTCTGAGAACATGCTAATGATAAAAATTGTAAAGTGCCCATTAAAAATGTATTTCCTTAGATGGTTGAGGATGATAATGGATGACAGTATTATTATCTATAGTGTAGATTTGTATATTAATACCAGTTCTTTTGAAGTTTAACTTGGCTTACAATTATATTTGTAGGGTCTGTTCCTTTTTACACTTTAAACTACTGTTCACTTTGCTTCATGTTTCTTCTGCTTTTGTTTTTTGATATTCAGTCGTCATATAGCAGTTTTAAAAACTGAATTATGAAATTCAATTTATAATTTCAAATTATAAAATTCAATGTATAAAATAAACTTTTCAATCACTCTCATTAATTCTCTATCAAGATTCTTTGACAAATCGTTCTTTTCTTCTTATATGGTCACAGCAAGTTCTCCCTTCTGGTTTTACCTCTTTTGAATTACTTTATAATGGTATTCATTTTTTATATTCCTCATATTTGTCAATCTTAATTGTATTACAGTATTTTCTTATATTAACCTACTATTTATTTAATCATTGCCTCACTGTTTAATGCTGAGGCTACAATACAGATGAAGAAAATATAAAAAAGAAAAATAAACACTCGTTATAACATTAACAGGAGCTATCATATATTTTGGAATTAACTAGGAATGCACATATGACTGAAATAACAGTGAAATAATATTCAAGGATATAACAAATTGGTAGGGGAAAAATGATAATAGTCCCAAAATTAATTTATGAAATATCAATCAAAATACCAAGAGTGTTTCTTCATAAAATCAATAAAAAGCTACAATGAAATTGATGTGGAAAAACAAGCAGGTAAAGCCATAAAGAGGGATGCTGAGGTGGGGGGGGCAAGCTAAATAATGTGCTCTTACATTCCATGCCTTTAATACATATTACAAAACTGTTATTTTCACAGATATTTGGTACTGGACAAAAAATAAGAATAATAATAAAAAGACTAATGGATCATAGAATCACAAATTTGTAGATGCAAAGAACCTTAAAAGTAATTAATTACATCATCTTCATTTTACAGATGAGGAGCAGACGCCCAAAGAAGGGAAGGGATGGGATTTAAAAAGCAAGCCCCTCTTTAAGGATAAATCTAGGGCTCTTCTGTGCTATGGAATAGACACAACAAAAAGCATGCAAAAACTGGAGGAAATAAAAGCTGATTAGAGTTAGTTATTTAACAAATGTACCTAGGAAAACATGGATTTGTCTATCAATAGAAGATAGCATTAAACCCATGTCTCACACAATATACCTCAGTGAATTACAGTCTGATGAAAGGCTCAAATGCAAAAAAAGAAAAAAAATCCCCCAAATGAACACCTATAAACTATAAAAAAAGGTCGAAGAAAATAATACAAAGTACTTAACTGTGATAGAGAGATGACTTTACTTTTTAATTAGTAGGAATTATAAAGAGACAGATAATAGTTCTTGATTATATTACAAGAACCCGCAACAAAAACAATATAATGAAAAGAAAAAAAATTTTTGTAAATAAAACAAAAATCCACAATATATTTTAAAAAATATCTCAATGGTCAAATTCAATTCAACTCAACAAACAATGGAAAAAATGCTCCAGCTCACTAATAATCACATCTTCTATCTGAAATTCAGTCTTGGCAGGTTATGTGGAGATAGGTACTCTCCTACAGTCCTCTATTTCTATTTTTTGCATAAATAATTTCTCTGGTTCTGCTCATTTCACTCTGTACTGGCTCATATAAATGTCTCTAGGCTTCTTTGAGTCTATCACTTTCATCATTTCTTCGGGAATAATAATATTCCATTAAATTCCTACACTATAACTTGCTAAGCCATTTTGGAATTGATGGGCACCCACTTTTGTTTCTAGTTCTTTTTTTTCTCTAGTTTTTAACTGTAACAGAATGGGTCATGGTAAATATGTACATATGAGTTTTTCCCCCTCTCTCTCTCTGATCTCTTTGGGACTAGTCATGATATTGCTGGATCAAAGAGAATGAACAGTTTAGTGACTTCTGAAGTATAGCTATTAATTTTTGTTCATTCTATACATTAGTTTTAATCATCTTTCTTACCTACACCTGATCTTGCAGGCTGCAATCTGTTTCCACAGACCTATCCCAACTGCATTTTGCATTATACCTCTCAAGTCTCAACATATTCTTCTATTTTAAGATGTAAGATTAATCTTCGTTTAATAAAAAGACCCATTTATTGAAATTTTGGTCTCTATTCAGTACTTTTCAATCACACTGGAGGCAAGATAATACAGTGGAGACAGAACTAATCTTGAAGCCAAGAAGGCCTTGGTTCAAGTTCTATCTCTGACACATACTGGCTGTGCAAACCTGGGCAAGGCCCTTAAAATCTCAGTGATCTAGGTAACTCTAAGACTGAGTGGTAGCAAAGACCTTAAATTGCTTCTCCCTGGAATCTCCTGTATCATGAAGTCCCTATTCCAATCCCACTTAGTCCTTAAATAATCCAGGCTGACAGGAAAAAGTGACTTAAATACTTCTAGCTATAAAGGGCAACAGCAGTTGCTACAGTTTCAAGATGCATGGTCTGCTGAAGAACTGATATTCTAAACTTGTTTCCCCACAAAAACGAATGTACAAAATCCTAGATACATGGAAGGATTTATGATCTCATTGCCAAAGGAACTCACAATGTGGACACAGGTCACAACTCCTCTACATCTTCTCATCCTCTCATTCACACATGTGCCTTGATGTAAAGCATCCACAGAGGACCTCTAATGTCAGTTAGAGGTCAGTGAAAATAACGATGTCATTTATTTTGTCATCCCAATTCAAAGACCTCCTGAAATTATTTATAAACTCTGTTGGGGTTGATCCCAGGTTCTGACTATCGTGACTAAAGGAACTTTTAGTGACCATTACTTAGGTTCTAGCAACGGCACCATCACCAAATAGCTAAAGGATTCTGCTCAACCTACACATCTAATATCCATCATTGGTATGAGGCTGATGCCATCCTTCCAATAACCGCAGAAAGCTATTATGAAGATACCAAAGTATAGATGAGGAGGCATGTTATATTTTTAATGTAAAAGGATTACAGAAATATAACATGATAATGAACCAGAAGCATTACAGGATTGTAAAACCAAGGAAAACTTCAATTGAGGCTAATATGAAACCTCACCTGCGGATGGGATCAATAAGATACCAGGCTACTGAAATTGGAAAATATCCATAATGCTTCTGTCTCCTAAAACTAATCGACAAGTCTCTAAATGATTTGAGCTTTGGCTATCTGAGAAGTTGGTCATTGTTTTTACCATACATGCAAAGAGATTAAGTCATTCAAGGTTCCGGAAGAAGGATGTTTTCAGGGAAGTTTATGTTTAGTTAACAGATTATTTTCATGCCTAAGAATGAAATACTGAGTTATACAGGCACTGGGGTAGGGAGATCCATCTTGCCCCACTGAAAAGTCAGAGGGGTGATGGGGGAGGATATAGGAGAGAGCAAATTGGGGGAGGGGGCATACAGTGGGATCGCTGTTTTGGGGTGGCGGGTAGGGGAAAGATGGGGAGAAAATTTGTAACTCAAAATCGTGTGGAAATGAATGATGTAAACTAAAAATAAACAAAAGTTATTTTTTTAAAAAAAGAGTGAAATACTGGGAGAAAGTGGAGGCAGAATCTTGAGGCAGCAAATAAATCACTGGGAATTTTAGGTCAACTCCTGATTCTTCAGTTCACTATTAATTTACTCTTACTTTTGAACCTATTTGCTTTCACTTAAAAGTAAGCCAATCAGGAAATTTTATCTGAATTTTGAAAATACTCTGATAATATCTGAAGTTTTTTTTAATGACAGCAGGAAAAAAAGTTACCTTAACATCTGGTCATAGCAATATAATATTTTACAGTTTTTGTTAATAATCACAGTGCTGTGCATTTGTCACTTACCGAGTACAGTCTTTGAAAAGCTCTTTGCAAGGGCTCTGCTCCAGCCTCTCTTTACATTCTTTCACTATATCCTGAGGTATTTCTGGTAAATGGGCAGCAGACTTCACATAACAGAAACCAAATACATAAGCACAATTAATAATCTTAAAACAAATAGGTTTGCTAGCAAAGCTTGTCAAGGAAGGAAGATGAAAAGGTTAATTAAATTAAGTGACTGATTATAGAGACTTGAGTTCAATTTTGGCAAAATTTGAATTTGTACATGATAGAAACTTAGAAACATAAAACAAGTTCCAATTAAATATTTTAAAATATGTTCTGCTTTCTTAATATTGTGAAATTAAGCTGAAAAACAGTTGAGTTTTTATAACTCAAGGAAGAATTTTTAAACTGCAAAGTCAAAAACAGGTTAAAAAAACAGTATAACTAATGAGAAGAAAAATTCATAACACTCAATAAATGTGAACAGTGAACACTCAATAAATGTGAACAGTTATGTTAACTATTATATTATGGGGAATGACTGTTTACATAATTCTAAAAATTATTCACTAATATACACACACATATATACCCACCCGTGTGTATGTGTACATATTTATATAACTTTTAGAAATTTCTCTTGATATATTTCACTAGTTCTATTCATCAGTGCTATTCTCTCAAAAGCTGTATGTTTTTTCAAAGTACAAGTTGTACAAGTACAAGCTTAACCAAAAACTCAACTGCAAAAGATAATGTAATGTTAACATTGAAATAGAAAAACTGTACTGAAATTTATTCATGGAGAAAATTACAACAACTGTTAAAAACTCCCATGAATATATATTTGCTTCAGAAACAAAAAGGAGAGATATTGCTGGCTCCCAGATAAATAAGAAGAGCTGTCAAAAGATGGATGCATAGATTTGTTTTTAAATTATACCTTTAAGTACATGGGATGCTAAGAAATGGAGGTAAGGGGTAAATATATTCTAAGTATGAGGGACAGCCAGCAGTACAAAGGCAAGGAAATGGGAGGTAAAGTGATGGATATCACTAAAGCCAATATGGATGGACCATAGAGCATTAGAAGGGGAGTAAAAGGTTAATAAGGCTGAAAAGACAGTTTGGGATATCAGATTATGAAGGACTTTACATGCTCTATAGAATTTATAGTTTATCCAAGAAGGATAGCAAAGATTTGTCTGCAGGTGGTTGGACATATTCTAAACCGTCATATCACTGGGAGAAAGAGGAAGTTGAACATCAACCACTGAAACAACTTGGCTCCTGGATGGTCCCTTTATAGTAAAGGCTAAAATTTCATGGGTTATTACTGGTGTGGCACCACTGGTTCATGAATAAAGCAATAATTTTCTTGAACCTTTAGCATATGCTCCAGTGCATTTTTTACTTTTATCACCTCAGCAATCTAATTTTAAAATGAATTTTTTGACCATTTCATACCGAAGAATCCTTCACAATAGCCCCACATTGATGTCTCATTGAGTCATGGAAATCACTGCTGTGAGTGTCTGAGGTGTAGGTCTACAGAATACATACTCAGGCAGGTGCTCTAAAGCTAGAAGAGCTTTATGAATAGGCCTGGCAATGGACTGTGTCTGTTGTCAGATGACCAGTTTATATAGGCTGACTAATTACTAGAAGGTTGGTCTTCATTTAGCAGATGAATTTTACTGGCTAAAGCAACTAATGAGATTTATTATGGTATAAAGAGGTTGTGATTTACAATGGCATGAATGGAAGCTCTACACTGTCAAAAATATAGACCTCTTGAAGTATTACAGTATCCATAAGAAAAAAAA
>CM053592.1:142208280-142224303 GCA_028646515.1 Pseudochirops corinnae
ATTTATTTTTCAATTAAAAAAAATTTTCTTTCCCTTCCTCCTCCCCCTACTGAAAGAAAGAAAAAAATACCCTTATACAAGCTATACATAATCAAAAAAATAATTCCCACATTGGCCATATCCAAAAATATATGTCAATCTGTAGCCTGAATCTATCACCTCGTTAAAAGGAGGTGCATTGGGGGACTTCTTACAGAAAAGCTAAACTTGACTTTTTTCCAGCTCCAACTCTGCTTCCGGTTCTGCTTTATGGGGATGAACAGTACAAGGTCAGCCTCTTTTCCACCCTAAAATCCTTCCCATATATGAAGACAGCTCTCATTTTCCTTCTGAATCTTTTCTTCACCAAGCTCCAGTTCTTTCAACTGATTATCACACGGCATGGACTCAAGATGCTTTATTATCCTGGCTGCTCTCTCCTGAAACATGTCCAAGTGCTTGCTAAACTGGGACACTCAGAAGTGACTCCAGACGTGGCTCCCCACGGCAGAATAACTTGGGCTTCTCACCTCCTGATTCCTAGGGGCTTTGCTCCTCAGTGAAGGACACATGAGTGTTAGCAGATTTGGCAGACCTCATACCACTGACATGATGATCTGATGAGGCACTAAAATCCCTACATCTTTTTAAGACTAAGAACTAGTTATCCCTCTCTTTCTGCCTCCAATACCAATACCTCCACTTGTGAAGGTGATTTTATTAAACTTAAGTGTTAGAATTTACATTTTCCTCTATTAAATTTATCTTATTGTACTTCTAGCTTGTCAAGATCTTTTTTGGATGTTAGCTATCTTTTTCAGCTTTGTCTTCTGCAAATTTTATATGTCATATATACACCTTTATTTAAGTCATAAATACAAATGGTACAGGACTATACCCATAACCCTAGGGCACTCTAAGGGATCCCTCCTTTCAAGATGACATCAAACCATTAACAGCTACTCTTTGAGTCCAGCTGTTCAAACAGCTCTGAATGAATTCATCTGAATGTACCACCAGGTGGCCCAAATCTCTCCATTATTTCCACAAGAATAGCATAATATCCTCCCTCAACTGCTTTGCTAAAATCTAGGTAAACTATATACATCCCTCCCAGGTTAGCAGCTCTGTCAGATAAGGAAAGATAGTTCTCTGACATGATCTGTTCTTAAATCTCAATGGGGTTTCATTTCTGAAATAACAAAAGAATTTAACCATAATATGGCTATCTTATCTATAAGTAGGTCCTGTTGACAAGACCCCTAATTATAGCATTATAATGAGGTTTCGGTTTGGGGGGGTAAGGCAATTGAGGTTAAGTGACTTGCCCAAGGTCACACAGCTAGTGTGTCAAGTGGCTGGGTCTGGATTTGAACTCAGGTCCTCCTCACTCCAGGGCCAGTGCTCTATTCACTGTGCCACCTAGCTGCCCCAAGGTTTCAGTTTTTTCTCCATGAATAGCAAAATTATTTCAAATACTATTTTAAGATAAATTGAGAGAGTCAAATAATGAGGAAGATTGCATTATTTTATCTTCAACATAGTGAAAAAAGTCTTCAAATTAATTTCAAATAACAGGAGTATAAATTGAAACAAGGAAAAAGGGTAAACTTTTATTCCTTCATCATTGCTATCGTACCCTGACAATGAGATAAGTAACTTCTCTGAATATATGCATGATTTTAAAATTACTGTGAATTAAAAAATAATGTAAATATTTCATCAGCTTGTGTTAACTATAATGTATCAATGCAATGCACATGCCCTTCTACTTCCCTGCTATTTCTCAAATTCATCCTTTCCTTTCCAATTTCACTTCCCTTATCACCTCTCGTCTAAGAGCTTCCTAACTGGATAATTACATTTGTTGCATCACCATCTAACCAGTCAACCAGTTTTACAACTTGTATTGTGTTCATTTCCTTTTCCCTCACCACAAATAGACCATTAGTGGCCAAGTCTTGTCATTTTTACTTTTGCAACGTCTTCCGCATCTGTCCCCTTCTTACTACAGCCTCAGTCAACAATCTCACCCCTTCTCTCCTAGACTATCACGGTGGCTGCCTAAAAGTGTCCCTCCTTCAAGACTCTCCTCACTCTAATCTGTCTTCCATCTAGCTCTAAAGCAAAAGCACAAGTTTATCCACTCCCTACCCAATAAAGTTCAATGGTTTCCAACTGACTCTAAAATCTAATATTATTTCATCTTTATCTCCTTTTGTAAATCTCAGCTGTTGTGAATTTTATAATGCATATAATTATTAGTAGGGAAGTATGCATTTATCATTTACAAATAAGTACATGCATGAGTGAACTCAAATTTTTTGTTGGTTGAGGTTAGCAATCAAAAAGGTCTGAAGACTGCTGCCCTAAACTATAAACATCTTCCCACTGGTCTCTGCCTCCAGAGTTTTTCACCCCTCTCCCCAATTTACTCTATATACAAAATGAGATTACTCTTTCTACAAGACTTAATTGTTCACATTATCAAACTGCTTAAAAATCTAAATGACTTAGCCTGGTATTCAAGTGATCAAGCCCCAACCTGCCTTCTGAACCCTATCATCACTAGGCACCTTCCAGAGCTCTCTACTAGGATGGCAAATCTCCCCATCTTCTCTGTTCCTATGGTTTTGCTTGCGTACCTTCTCCCTTCCTACAGTCCCCCTCTCCCATTTTTCTCTGGCTCCTCACTTCTCACTTCCCAACTCAAATGTTACCACTTCTATGAAGCCTTCCCAAACCACAACACTCTACCATTCACCCCTTTGTGACAATGATCACTCACTGTGTAACAGGAAAGAACAATGAATGGAGAACCAGAAGATCCACAAAGATTTTTAGTCCTTCCACTGTTTGACCTTTCAAGTGAATAAATCTCTCTAAGACTCAGTTTTCTCACTTTTAGGATAACAGCCATAACTCTACAGGAAGGCAATATAATCTGGGTGAGCTACAGGGCTTGAGGTAAGAAGCCCTTGGTCTGAGTCACGGCTCCAGTGCTTACTATAGTATTACTCTGCCTCTGTGCCTCAGCTTCCTCATTTGTGAAATGGGTATAAGCACACTTACACTATCTACTGCATAGGATTATTTCAATAAAAGAACTTTGGAAACCCTAAAGCATTATGGGAACTATTATTTTTATTTACCTAATTATAAGCTCCTTGAGGGCAGGGCACTGCCATTATTTTTTCAATTATCCAAAGGAACAACTATTAGGTGTCAAATTTACATACAGGGCAGCTAGATGGCACAGTGGAGAAAGGACCAGGCCTGGAGTCAAGAAGACAGCTTCCAGAGTTCAAATCTGACATCAGACACTTACTAGCTGTGTGACCCTGGGCAAGTCACTTAACTCAGTTGGTCAAAGTTTCCTTATCTGTAAAAGGAGCTAGAAATGGCAAACCACTCCAGTATCTTCGCAAAGAAAACCCCAAATGGGGTCACAAAGAGCTGGACATGACTGAAATAAGCAACAACAACAAATTTACATACATAACTAAATAAATAATTGTCAGGAAGCACTTTTTTAGGCTAAGAAAGTCATGCTAAAGGAACCATGCCATAGCCATAGGAACAGAAAAGCTAGGTACAAGAATATGATAAAGCAACGCCTAAAACATGACATTATGCACCAATAATGACTCAGTAAAAGTTCTTTTTTGCCTTAGCTAGTTTCTAGTGAAACTAAATTAGAACAGGAGGAGATTTTAAAAAACTAACAATTTGTTCAGTTTTTTGGGGGAAAATCTTCTGACAGTTTCCTTTAATCTAAGGAATAAAGCAAATTAACAATGTTGACATAATATTAACTTTGAACATCTTGCATTTTAATATGTTCCCTTGGAATCTTAGAAGTCTTAAGTTTGAATCTGAAGAATATCAAGTTACAAACAATTATCAGCTAGAGAATAAAACATACCCCATTGTTGAAGTATGTGTTTAAAACCTTCAGAGCAGTGTCTCTTCGATTTTCATCTGAAGCCACTTCATATTCTGCCTAGGAAAGAAAAGTGGGGGAAAAAGTCTATACTATAGACATGAAAAAAACCCCAAAACATACCAACATATAGAACAAGTCACAAACATAAATTGTGTGATTATTGGGTTCAGTAAATCCTTCTTTGATCACTTCACTATAACCTATCTTAACCATCTCTTCCTTCCAAAATTTCCTAATGCATTCTGATTTCCTTTAGCCCTCTCTCACAAATTTATCATCCCCCTATCAGACAGCAAACTTCTGGACTAGGGATGATTTTTTTCCCTCATTGTAGCTCCCAGTCTCTGCCATAGTGAATTGCGCACTTGTTTGATAAAATAATCCAGAAAGTCTCCACTTTTTTCACTAATGGAATTGTCTTAACAAGCTTATATTCATGTAACTTTAGATTTGGGAGGGGTCTTAAATCATCTAGCCCAACCTCATTTTACAGGGAAGGAAGCTGATTTAAGGACAAATTGTCATTTACTATGGTGGTTAGGAAACTAATTAGCTGTCCAGTTGCTTTCCTAAATTCTCTCTATGCTATACTTTGATTTGGGAGTATTAAACTGGATTCAACAAAACTTAAAAAAAAAAATGAATAGCTTGGGCATACGAGCGGTTATTACGAATTAGGTTTTAGAAATCACATAAAAATAGTTTGATTTTACCTTTGCTCAGTTTTCAAGACATATGAATAAATATTTTTCAAGAGTTAAGATTAAATCTATTTCTCAACCAACAATCTGTAGATTACCATTGGTCTTTGAGTAAGGGGGGTGTGTGTGTGTAATTTTATATAAATAAAGGTAACTGAAAGGAAGAAATTTCATCTGATTCTCTTCCCGACTGTGGAAGCAAAGCAACCTTTGGGTGTCTCATACCCTAGAGGCTGTGTCCCAGGATTATGTGCTATATAATGTTGTACCAAATTTTAGTGGTTATATCTTGTTTTACCAAGTTTGCAAAACACTAGCCTATAGCTTGTCTCTTCATTTTTACTCTGTAACTTTGCTATATAAGGGCAATTTTATCAGTCTTCTAATTAAAATATCCAAGTACCCAAGAATCCAAGTGAAGGATCCAAGTCTGTTTTAGCAGGAAAATTAAAGACTTGAAATGGAGGTAGGGAAGGTGGGGGGGGGTAGAGGAAAGAGGGGAAATGATGATTTTCTTTTTTTTTTTTTTTTTTTTTTGGAGAGGGGAAGGCAGGGCAATTGGGGTTAATTGACTTGCCCAAGGTCACACGGCTAGTAAGTGTTAAGTGTCTGAGGCCAGATTTGTACTCAGGTCCTCCTGACTCCAGGGCTATTCATTGTGCTACCTAGCTGCCCCTAGTGATGATTTTCTTAAACTTTTTGAAGAGCTATAACCTGGGACAAGGATTAGGACTACTCTGTTTAGGCCCAGAAAGCAAAACAGAATAATAAGCATATGTAACAAGAAGTCAGATTTCACCTCAATAAAAAGAAAACCTTCCTTTTATTAGAGCTGTCAAAAACACAACAGGCTTAGGGATTGAGTTTCTTCTATCAATAGAAGTATTCAAGGAGGGATGTGATGATGCCTTGTTGGGGATCTGGTAGACGGGATTCAAGTATCATATTATATAAGTATTGGACTAGATGGCTGCTGATGCCCCCTTTTTAATTCTAGTATTCAATGATTATACTTAGATTTACTACCTTAAATCATTAAGTATTATTTTAGTCACAAAGTAGAATAGAAAGGTTAATGATCTATAGTATGCATCAAAACAAAATTCATCACATTCAGCAAATTATATTTTTTTTAACTTAGTGCTAGACATGTTTGGTTTCCTAGCATGAACAAGTTTATGACACAAATGGATACTGCCAAACTTAGAATATTTAAAATTTAATTTCTGGAGTACAATCAATATAGCATTAAACTGGATCTGGTCTGAAAGCTATTCAACTCTTCAAAAAAGTAATAATGAAAGAAAATGAATTATCTATTCAAAATGGAATTTTAAAATTCATAACCTTTTCCACATTACTACTGTCAGGTACCAATTACAAGGAATGAAATAATGGATTAAGGGAATTCAGAACTCACACAGAGCAAGTGTTCACATGGTAGTCAGAAGAAGCGATACAAGGACACTCTCAAGGCCTCTCTCAAGAACTTTGGAACTGATTGTGTGACATGGGAGACACTGACACAGGACCAACCAGCATGGTGTGCCCACATCAGAGAAGGTGCTGTGCTCTGTGAGCAAAGCAGAACTGAAACAGCTCAAAGGAAATGCAGGATACGCAAATTTAGAGTATACACCCGAAATGTTCACATGGACTATTTGTGCACAGCCTGTGGTAGAGCATTCTGAGCTCATATTGGTCTGATCAGCCAAAGTTCGACACACTGAAGCTTAACTCTAGCATAGTGATGTCATTTTGGTCCTCTTCAAGAACAAAGTACAACCGACCAACTCGTTATTATTATACGATTTGACAAAAGACAGCTCCAATAACTAGAGCCTGAAGTTCACTCCCCCTTGGAGCTGATGTCACTGCCACAAAAATGCCTTCTAGATTTCTTACTTAAATTTGTAGTCCTATGATGGTTCTAAAAAACCTTCTGTGAGTTTTCTTAGCATGACATTTATGTCCCATGATACTGAGGCTGCTTCAGTGATAGCTTACTTTCCCAAACTGAATCAGGTCACAGTTACCAAACTAAGAAACCAGCTCAGTTTTCTGCACACTACAGAACTTCAACAAATGCCACTTGTACTCCTTGTCAAAGGCTTAAATTACTACCAAAGTGACTGAAGGACAGTTCATTTGAGGCAGGAGTCCAAATGTTTGGGTGACAGCTAGATCAAACATGGATCCATTCTTAATCTGACTATACCATCCCATTCGAAGTTCAAAAAGGAGAACTAGAGCTATTCAAATTATAAGGGAGCCACTGAAATCATATATAATTTATCTTCATGTTGTTCAAAAAAACTTTCTGACAAACACTTCCCTCCCCAAGGCGGGGAAAGTATCTACAACCATCTCTTTGTGTTACAACTCAATTTACACAACAAATATATTCCTTCACAAAGTTTGTAGCAAATTTAAGCTTTATAAAATGGATCATCCTCCTATAGGTTTGCATTTCAGAAAGGCCTTTCCAAACAAAAATATTTAATCACAGATTACAATTAAATCTGTAGAAAATGCTTTTAAAGGATATGAAAGAACAACATAATAAAAACTGATAACAATACTTAAAAATGAATTTAATTGTGAATGCAAACCCTGCTATAACAAGTAACTTGAAAAAACTCAAGTAAGCATACTTGGCTGGGTAAGGGTAAAAGGACCAGGATCTCTGGGTATTTGTCAAGGAAAACTTGAGTTACGAGTACAGTACAGTCCATGGTTCCCAAAGGTTGACAGTCACTTCTCTGCCCTGTAGACTACACCAGAAGACTTTGCCCTTAAACATGACAGATGTGCAACACTAAGTGCATTTAATCAGGCCTATCTGAGTGGTTGCTGTTGCGTTCCTATCTGAGTGATAACACTTTGATAAAAGTTTTTTTTTTCTCTCCTAATGCCAAGTTAGTTGATGAAAATCCCCATAAAAGAAAGGAACTACGCCTTATTTACCTTTACACCCCCCCTCCTTAGTACACAAGGCCTCTCATATAGGAGGTACTCAATGAATATTGTTTGGATGAAAGAATATATAAATCAAATCTAAAACGTAATTGTAGGGATCAAATTACCTATTGCAAAACTTCTAATGATTTGCAAACAAACCATTAAAGTTGTTCTAATGGTCTTTAAACAAAGCCTATAGCTTATCTGTCCATCTATTGAGGGAAGAGCAAATTAAAGGACCACTTAGCCCCATCCTTTGGAATCATTCCCTAAGTTACCAGTTTTTCTGTATATGATAATCTTAAAGAGCATGGAGGCTGCTAGGTCAACAGTGTATCCCTAATGCTCCAGAAAAGAAGGAAAATGTGAATTATTACCTTATTGATCATTAGTAATACATCCTGATTTCTACAGAATTATTTTCTCTTCAAAGACTTCAAATCCTAGAGTTGGAAGGGACCTTAGAGAGAATAAAAACCATAAAGAATAAAAACTTCTCCCAACTCCAGGGGAGGAGAAATTCCATCTACCACTATAGATCAGCATCTTCTCTGAAACTCAGAGTCTTTGACAGTAGCCTAGAGCCCCCAGAGGTTAAGTAACTTGTTCAAGTTCACACAATCAAGCTTTATCAGAGGTGGAGCTTGAAGTGAGGTCTTCCCGGACTACAGATGGCTCTCTGTCCATTTCTTCAGGTTGCCTCAAGATGATTAAAAACAGAATGGATTGCCTTTTGAGATAGTGAGTGTCCTGTCAAAGATGACTTTTGTGGGGATTTATGGATGTAATTCATACTTTTGGGGGGCAAGGGAAGGAACTGAACCAAACGAACAATGAGGTTCTTTCCAACTGTAGTCTCCTAGGATTCTGTTAGGTTAATCTCTCTACTAAAGTAGATCAGTTTCATAACTCTGAAGGGACAGCAAGTGGTGGAAGGGAAAGAATGCTCTTTATGGTATCAAAGGACTTCCCACTGCTATTGACTATCTGTATAACCTCAGATTACTCCTTCACTTCTCTAGGCTTCAGTTTCCTTCACCATAAAAGGCGGGGAGGGGGAGCTGACCTAAGTCATCTGTAGCTCTAAATCTATGAACCTGTAAATAAAGAAATAAATAGATAGGCAAATAAACAGTTTGGTCTGTTGCCTGAGGGAGCCCATCTACAACATCCCCAATAAACTGTCTCCCAGCCTCTGCTTGAAGACTTTTGGTGCCTGGGAACTCACTACTCTCCAAGGCAGCTTATAATACTTTCACAAAGCTTTGATTTTTAGGAATTTCCTTCTTAAATTAAAATGAAATCTGCTCTCCTGTAATTTTCAGGAACAGCGTGGTATGGAAGAAAGAGTTCTAGACTTCAACTAATCCTCATATGTCTATTTCGAGTTTTCCTCACAGTCCTACTGGACCTTCCCTGGATACAATAAAGATTGTCAAGGTTCCTCCTAACACATTCTGTATGTGGTCTGACTAAAACTATGAGACAATCATCCTTGACCTGGACACTTTATGTTTGTTAATATTATCTAAAATCGAATTAGCTTTTGGAAGGCTGCCATGAAAAACTATTTATTCATTTTGAGCTTTCAGTCAACTTAAAATAGGTTCTTTTTCTATCTAGTCACCTCTCATTTATTGTGTACAGTTCCAAAGTTGTTAGGCTTCTCTCTAACTAGACTGTGAACTCCTTCAAGGCATTGATTAAGTCTTATATTTCTTCTGTATCCCCCACAACACCTACCAATGAGCTAGGCATATAACATGGGCTCATTATACTGGAATCAGTCCTATCTTAACCTTCTCTGAACTAACTGGACAAGTTCTGTTTTGATCACAGTATCTAGTGCTTTTCCCTTACTGTTTGGTTTGAAACTTCTGACAAAACTTGACAGGATCTCTGGCAGACATTCAAGAGAATGTAAAGTAGTCTAGTGAGAAAATATGGCTGAATAAGAGCATCCAGAGTTACAGGCAAAAGAAAAACACTAACACAGCAGTTTACTGTTGCTGCAAAAGTATAACAATTTTAAATTAATGTAAGTCTAAGCTACGAATTTAGCTCTAAGGAAGACCAAAACATTTCAATGCATATAGTAGGAGATCAATAAACATTTGTTAACTGATTGATACAGTCTGCAAAAGAAGATAAATACTAGGTCACAAAGAGAAAACTTTGCATCCCCTGCTCAAAATGAAGAAAGTACCGTGGATAACTGCTTCTACAAGAGTGACCATAAACCCCTATTCTTAGTCCCATCTAAGTAAGTTTCATGGTTTTGAAATCTTCTGCTTTTAAAGGAATACTCAAACATGAGTAGAAAACTAGAATTTCTTTAGCAGTGTAAGGCACTAATCCAATTGGGTCAGGTAGGGTTAAGGTTAGGCTATGTTTCAAACTAGAAATTTGCTATGCCTGGTTTAAGAAGACTGGAAGATCCCTTCAACAAAGTATGGTTTTTCCCCTAAAAAGACAATGAAATTATCGTTGAAAGTTAATTAGTCGAAGGAATTAAGACTTCAATGGTCTACTTACCTTTATAATCACCTAAGACATACAAGACCTATATACTAGTAGTCAGGACTCCTTAGGTTTAATAACTTCTCAATGCAGAGTCACTACACTGACTGTACTGTAAAATGTGAAGAAAATATGCCCCACTGAACCAATTCTCTATTTCTGCTGAATACCCTTTCCATGTGATTGTTGGGTAAGTGTTCTTTTAGTAAAGTTTATATTATATGCAAGTCTCATTTCATTCTGATCTCAAGCCTGAACCTCTGGACCATGTGAGCCAGAATTTATCTACAACAAAATGGCAACCACAGAAATTGTGAAACAGGGAATAGGCCTACAAAGACATCCCTTAACAAGTGGCAAATTCTGTTCAATCTGACTGTGCCTCTCATAACATTATGTCTTCCACATCCTTTTGACTCAGTGTGCCACAGAATTACTGAATGTTTGCATCTGGGAAATAAAAAGATACTTTTCAGATAGCCAAAAGAGCACTTCTTGGAATTTTAATTTCTTTCCAAATCAAATTAGCATAACAAAAATAAAAACCAAAAAGTCACTGAAAAGTTATCTAGGAGGGAAGTAACAAGGGATATATTAAAACACATGCTTTAACACTATATAGATTACAATTTTACAACAAAGAAATTTCTTTACCATGATAATTAGATTTCAGGAAAACTGGTTCATTCATCCTGTCATCTCTCAAGTGTAAATAAGAATAACTTGAAGTGATTTACTCTTTTTTATAGTATGTTCCTATTATCTTTTAAAAAACATGATGAAGCAAATCAAGATAAATTGGGATAAGTTGCTTACCACTGCATCCAGAAATTCAATGCATTTCTTTAGATCAAGCTTTGTATCACAGAACTGTCTGAAAAGTAGTCTTCCAATGGGCTGTTTGTCACAAAGACTGTTATAGTCCTTTTCTGAGTACAGAAAGAAAAAGTAAACAACCATGACTATTAGAAACTGCAAAGTAATTTTCTAAATTTTAGTTTACACTTGACATAATGAGAATCAAAACATTTTCTACTTGAATAGCATTATGCTCATCAATTTTTAATAAAAAATAAAAGATTCACCTATGTAAATAAATATTTCAAATGACCGCAAAAGGAAGAACAAAGATAATTCAGATGAAGTAACATATGGCACATTAGCTTTCTTCTTAAGTTAACTCATTCTACCACTCAAAGAAAGCTGTGCTTGAAAGCAGAGCTGGAGATGGGGCAGAGAGCTAGGTTGGGGGGAAAGGGAAAAGAAGACAAGAACTTAAAGGAAAAAGAATTTGTTCAATAAAGTAACTTCTAGAATTTATTTAATGCTTTCAAATTGGCAACACTTGTTACATACACTATTGCATTTCAAAGAAGTTAAGTGACTCGATCACTGTCAACCAGATGGGGTTAGAGGTAGGATCTGAACAGGTCTTCCTGAATTCAAGTTCAGAACTCTATGTCATAGTACCTCAAACATCATAACTCATAACAGAAAATGTACTGTATATACTTCCATTCCCTTGCGACTGAGTGAGCCAAATCATGACAAATGGCTGAGCTAAGAGTAAGAAAGAAGAACTGAGTTTCTCTTGTCTTCCAACTCAGTATCTCTGCAGATGATTTTGTTTTCTAAGGTTTTACCTCTATGAAATAAGAAAATATTATACTCCTATATCTATTTAGTAATTGTATTATATTTAAATATCCTATGCATCATATGTAACTGGTTGATATTTTGTACTTGCTAATCCCCAAAAATGATGAGAATATACGAACGTTAATTTTTGTTCTGAATCAAGAAAAATTAAAAACAAACAAATGCTTAAAGCGATTAATGTATGAATTTAATTTTAGTAATCAAATAAGTCAATCCAATAGGGAAACTTTCCAATTTTAAATAAACACAACTTTATTGTAAATATTCAAAAATAGATGGACATCTTCAAAATTATGCTTACAAAATGTTAACCTAGGGGCAGCTAGGTGGCGCAGTGAATAGAGCACCGGCCCTGGAGTCAGGAGGACCTGAGCTCAAATCTGGCCTCAGACACTTAACATTTATTAGCCGTGTGACCTTGGGCAAGTTGCTTAACCCCAACTGCCCTACAAAAAGCAAAAAAAAAAGTTAACCTAAAGAAATGCCTTACTACAAGTGATTGGTAATTAATTTGCTCTTCATTAAAAGAACTCAAAGCTATCTATAATTATGTGAAAAAATGCTCTAAATCACTATTGATTAAAGATATACAAATTAAAACAACTGAGCTACGACCACACAAATCAGACTGGCTAATATGACAGGAAAAAAAAAGGCAAATGTTAAAGGGAATGTGAGAAAATCGAAACATTAATGCACTATTTATGAAGCTGTACCCTGACTCGACCATTCTGGAGAGCAATTCTGAACTATGCCCAAAGGATTATAAAACCATGGTATAACCTTTAACCAAGCAATATCTCTACTACATCTGCATCCCAAAGAGATAAAAAACAAAAGGAAAAAGATCTATATGTATAAAAATATTTGTAACAGCTGTTTTAGTGGTGGCAAAGAATTGGAAATTGAGGGGATGTCCATCAATTAGGGAATGGCTGAACAAACTGTTGAATATTATTATGATAGGATATTATTTTGCTGTAAGACAAGATGAACAGGATGTTCTCAGAAAAACCTACAAAGACTTATGTGAGCTGATACAAAGTGAAATGAGCAGAACCAGGAGAACATTGTACACAGTAACAGCACTAATGTATGATGACCTACTGTGAACAACTTAGCTATTCTCAGCAATACAATGATCTAAGACAATTCTGAAGGACTTATGAGGAAAAGTGCTGTCCATCTCCTGAAAAAGAACTCGCAGAGCCTCAATGCAGATCAAAGATATTTTTCTTTATTTTATTTTTATTGCGGTTTTTTTGGGGGAGGGGTCTGCGTTTCTTTCACAGCATGACTTGCATAGAAATGTGCTCTGCATGATTAGACATGTATAACCTATGTCAAGTTGCTTTCCTTCTCAATGGGGGGGAGTGGAGAAGAGAGAATTTGGAACTCAAAATTTAAAAAAAAATGTTAAAATTGTTTTTACATGTAATTGGGGAAAAATAAAATATCAAATTACATTCACTCCTTTGATAATCTCATCTACTTCAATGAGTTCAATTATCACAACAAAATGGATGGCAAATACCTACTGTACCAACTATGATATACCACTAGATACAGAGTCAATCCATTGTGCTACTCCGTCTGAATATATCTAGTGGGATGCTTAATCATCTTTTATTGCAATATACACGATGAAAATGAAAAGACCAACTGTAGCTCATATGTCAACATTTATTATAGAAGATGAATTAAAGAAATTCTATGCACAATTGATTCTGTAAATGAGAGAGACGTGACATTTTGATGCTTGGTGACTTTAAATTTTTTTTTCTTGCTTTTTGGAGGGAGGAAGTCAGGGCAATTGGGGTTAAGTGATTTGCCCAATTTCACATGGCTAGTAAGTGTTAAATGTCTGAGGCCAGATTTGAACTCAGGTCCTCCTGACTCCAGGACTGGTGCTCTATTTATTGCGCCATCTACCTGCCCTGATGCTTGGTGACTTTAAAGCAAAGGTGGGCACAGGGAAAAGATAAAAAGTATTCTGGAAAACATGATTCAGGTCTGAGTGAAAGAGTTCAGTAGTTTGTAGAATTTAAAAGAAGCCTCACATCAAAACAGTATCAACACTTCCATCCAACTAGAAGATACTATATAAAAGAATATATCATAATTGAAAAAGAAATATACTATATATCAAAAGGCAGGAAAGATTACATGGGAGTCATAAAAGAATCAACTATGTATACAATGAGAATATCCACAAATTAAAGGTCAAATGTCATCAAATTAGAAGGAATGGAGACAAGATGGAACTAAAATCAACTGCAACAGTTTCAACTTGAACTATTCGAATTGGCCACCACTGACAAAAATTAAGATTAAATAATTGATTAATTTCAGTTATCACTCTTTCCCATAGATATTGAATTTTAAAAGTAACCACAATAATGGGAAAGACAAAAAAATTCCAGAAACTGCCTTTAGCAGCAAAGACTTATTCTCCTTTCCCTGAAGAGATGCATGGCAGCCAGTTCAGAATGAAAAACACATTTAAAAAGGAAAAAAAAAACATGACAAGAGAGGATGGCAAAAGATTATGAGCAGTATCACTTCATAAAATAGTAAAAAGTAATGTAAGTAAAAACAAGTTTACAGAGAGCATGACATGAGGTTTAAATAACTGGCATCGTCCTGAGAAATGATGTGGGCAGGAAGACAAATAGATGGAAAATGAAACAAATCTGCCTGCACTATTATGGTGCTTTATTTTCATCACAGTAAAAGAATGCTGAGAATTAGACCCTCACATCTTAGACTCCCATGTACTCTATAAGGAAGTATGGCAGCACTTCAGAAACCAAAGTTGAGAAGGATGGATAGACCTGACAAGTACAAGTCAAGGAAATTGTACGATACCAAGACAATTCATACTAGAGATGACAATCATGAAAGCACTAAGGGTCAGGCTTTTTTTCTTAAAATAATCTATCTCAGGGAGCAGAAGACAACAAATAATGGAAGAAATTATGGATAGTGATATTTCCCCAAGAAAGGTAACCAAGAGAACAATAACTACTGACCACTTTCTCACTTTTTTATGCTATCTTTGATGAAAACATGGGAAAATAACAATATTTGCCAAAGGATTTTCCATAGGAGACTACATCATTACAGGTAAACAATTCACTGAAAGATACAAAGAATATATGATTTCTTAATGTTAAACACATACACACACACACAGAGCTTTGCATCTGTAGAATAAAATGCAGCCCCCTGAATTCTCTCTCCACCCCAAATAAAGTCTCTCACGTATGTGAGGATTACATAAGATTTATTTCTTGATAGATGTAATCATAGGGAAATCTTTGTTCAATGGCAAATTACTAATATCAAGTAATGCTTAAACCAGGGAAATGTGTTTAATTAAAATGATAATACTACTGAAATTTATAGATTTAGTGCTACCAATCAACCTACCAAAAGGATGTTTTTTAGAGGACACAAAATAATAGAGAAATTAATTTGTAGTAGCAAAAGTTCTAGAATATCAAGGGAAGTAAGAAGGAATAAAGTTAGGGTAAATCCAGTCTTCACATAATATTGGAAAGCAGTAATCAAAAAAATTGGTTATTAGTTTAAAAGAATTTTTTTGAATGAATCAAAAGAACAACCTAGACAAGGATGAAATGGAAATAATTGTACTCAGTAAATTCACTGTTTGATAAACCAAAAAACACATAAATTACCTTGGAAAGATCTTATTTGACAAGAATTGCTGAAAAAAACTGGAAAGAAATCTGGCAGACATTTGGTTTAGGGTCCTGGAATGGTGAACCTGTGGACTCGAAGCCACATGTGGCCCTGTAGGTCCTCAAGTGCAGCCCTTTGACTAAATCCAAACTTCACAGAACAAAGCCCCATAAAAAGATTCATTCTGTGAAACTTGGATTCAGTCAAAGGGCCACACTAGAGGATCTACAGGGCCACATGCGGCCTTGAAGATGCAGGTTCCCCACCCCAGGTGTAGACTAATATTTTATATCATATTCAAATGGACCTGTAATCTTAATCAACTGGAAGTTCTCTCCCAAATATAAAGCCTGTGCCTGCCTAACTTGTGAGAGTTTCATCCCTATCCTTTCAAAAGTTTACCAGAGAAATAAGATATACAGGCACTGGGGTAGGGAGAACCATATTGCCCTACCGGAAAGTTAAGAGGGGTGACGGCGGAGGATATAGGAGAGAGCAGATTGGGGGAGGGGGTATACAGTGGGATCGCTGTTTTGGGATGGTGGATAGGGT
>CM053592.1:142224803-142246080 GCA_028646515.1 Pseudochirops corinnae
AAGACTTGCTAGTGGGGCCAAAGGGAAGACCTTACTATTAATATCAAAATACAGTACTGCATCTGAAGGGCTCCAGAGGGCAGACAGGAGCAATGTCCATGATCCAAGCAATAAAAACACAAATCTCATCTTGATATACTGAAAACTTTCCTTAAAATCAGAGCTAGCAGTAGAATGTATTGTCAAAGGAAGCAGCAAATTATCCATCATCAGGAAAGTTACAGATGAGGCTGGATGGCTCAGCTTGTCAGAAGGGCAGTAGAAGGTATTTTTGTTTAGGAATAGTTAAGACTAGATGACTCAGAGGTTCTTTTGAACTTTGTGATTATGTGATTCAACTAACTGGTGATTACAGAGAGTGTTTCAAAGGTCTTAGTATAGTTTAAGCTTTAGTACACTTTATTTTTTTTTCTTTTTCTTTTATTTATTTTAATTTTTTTTTTTTCTTTTTGGAGGGCAACTGGGATTAAGTGACTTACCCAAGGTCACATGGCTAGTTTTCCTGTTAAGTGTCTGAGGCCACATTTGAACTCAGGTCCTCCTGACTCCAGGGCTGGTGCTCTATTCGCTGCGCCACCTAGCTGCCCCTTTTAGCACACTTTAATAACAATAAGATTTCATAAGTTTAAGTTGCACTAAAATTTTCGGGACACTATATAATGACCTTCTCGTGGGATTTCTTTAAAACAAAATCCTCCTCAATACATTTGAAATATTGTTCATTTACAAAGATATGATTTAAATAAAACTTTTTTCAGTTTTTCTTTTTTTAAATGAACTTTTCTTTATTTTTAGTTTACATCATTCATTTCCACAAGATTTTGAGTCACAAATTTTCTCCCCATCTTTCCCCTACTCACCACCCCAAAACAGAAATCCTACTGTATACTCCCTCCCCCAATATGCTCTCTCCTATATCCTCCCCCATCACTCCTCTGACTTTCCAGTAGGGCAAGATAGATCTCCCTGCCCCAGTGCCTGTATATCTTATTTCCCAGTTGCATGTAAATAATAATAATAATAATAATAATAATAATAATAATAATATATTTTAAAAAAACATTTGATTTTAAAACTTTAAATTCTATATTCTTTTTCTTTCTCCCTAGTCAGGGAAGACAGGCAATTCAATACAGGCCGTACATGTGTAGTTACGCAAAACATCTTCACAATGGACATACTGTAAAAGACTGACTATATTTCCCTCCATCCTATCCCATCCCCCACTTGTTCTATTCTCTACTTTGTCCCTGTCCCTTTACAGAAGTGTATAGAACAAGAGGGGGATGGAATAGGAAGGAGAGAAATATACAGGCACTGGGGTAGGGAGATCCATCTTGCCCTACCGGAAAGTCAGAGAGGTGATGGGGGAGGATATAGGAGAGAGCTGATTGCGGGAGGGGTTATACAGTGGGATTGCTGTTTTGGGGGGGCTGGGTAGGGGAAAGACAGGGAGAAAATTTGTAACTCAAAATCTCATGGAAATGAATGATGTAGACTAAAAATAAACAAAAGTTAAAAAGAAAAAAAAGAAGTGCGAGCTTCTAACAACCCTCCCCCCAACCTGCCCTCCCTTCCATCATTCTCCCTCTCATTCTCTTCCCCCCTACTCTCCTGTAGGGCAATATACCCAATTTAGAGTGTGTCATTCCTTCCCTAAGCCAAATTCAATGAGAGTAAGATTAACCCATTCCCTTTTGCCTTCCTGTTCTTCCCCTCCATTGTTACAGTTATCCCTTGCCTCTGCTATATGAGATGATTAACCCCATTCTGTCTCTCCCTGTCTCCTCTCATTCTATTCCTCTCCCACCTCTCAATGTCACCTTTTAAATATCATCCCTTCCTAGTCAATTGATCCTGTTCCCTCTGTCTATATATATATACACATATATACACACACTCACATATGTATTCATTCATACATATATACCCTCCTATATAGATATATATATATGTATACATATATATACACATTAAATAAAACTTTTAAGGCAAGGTATGTAAGTTAGACAAGAATATACACATGTATTTTTGCATTAAGAATGAGTTGTCTGAAGGATTAAGAATGTTCAACAAAAATATGTCAGGTTCAATATTTAACCAACTAATCCACAGGGTAATATAGGGACAATGCTATTGCTCACAAATTTCCACTGTAAGTTAACAGTTAAAAAGTTTAAGGTTATCAGGATAATTTCTTTGTTTCAAACTACTAATAGCTGAGTGAACTAATTAGGAAACTGTCATTTACAATTTCCCAAAATAAAAGGAAAGAGAACCTACTTAAGAGCAATACTTTCAAGTAAAGTCATATCCAAATTAACAAGGAAGCTCAAAAAGAATGAAAAAAGAAAGATCAAAAATCTCCCCTACTACATTACTTCAAATAGATATAATTTTGCTTTCATGAAAAGAGGGCAAATAAACCACCTATAACTAGAACAGCTGTTCAGTTTTATTCACTGTGACATCTGTTTAGAGAACATCCCTTTCATTTGCATAGATTAAATCAAATGGGATAGATGCTAAAAGAGCAAATATTGATTACATTATTTTTCTAAATGACTAGCATATGAAGTGGAACTACACACCAAAATGACTCAATGCTCCAAATAAACATAAATCTGTAATTTTATGAATTTATAAAAGGATTGGATAGATTAAAGAAAATACAAATAGTAGTAACCACCATAATGATGATGTTAGGAGATCAGGACTAAGACACTAATCATTCTACTTAATTCAACAAATTACGAAAATCAAGTAAGCGCCTTTTATGTGCAACTCACTATGCTAGGGAATGGGGATACAAAAATAAAAAACAACATAGACTACTGCAAATGTATGACAAGGATGCGTGTAGACATAACACAAGGAAGAGTAAAGCATGGTGAAGGAGTAATCCAAAGAAAGCACTCCAGGAACAGAAAGGAATAAGGGAAATCTTCCTGCTCAAGAGGGAAAAAGGAACTGAAGGGAGAATGAGGAAAATATTCAACTCCTAATAAATACAAACCATGAAGTGGAGATGCTTTATGTTACCATTTGCTCTATTAACATATGTATTAAAAGTACTTTTGTTAATATTTGGTATTTCACAGATTTTCCAGGAGCCAAGATGGTAGAGAAAGCAGAAAATTGCCTGAACTCTTCCATATGCACCTCCAAACAACTATAAAATAGCACCCCAAAATGAATTCTGGAATGGCAGAACCAACAAAAAAGACAAGAGTGAAACAATTTTCTAGCCCAAGACAAGTGGGAAGGTTGTCAGGAAAGGTCTGTCCCACTCAGGTAAAAGAGGAGTGCTGCTAGGGCAAGCACTGCCTCTGCAAGTCAGAGGCTCCAGAGCTCCACTGCAGTAGTAAGCAAGCAGCTAGCCCCCCTCCCATGCAGCCCTGTGCAGCACCAGGCGCACCACTTATACCAGCCACCACCATCCTCACATCATCACAGCACTAGAGGAGCCCCAGCACAGAACGAGGTGTCCCTTGGTGCCTTAGTGTAGCCTTAGGTGAACAAGCAGACACCAGCACCAGGCCCCTCCCACATGCCTCAGCACAGCACCAAACTAACAGTAAATGTCAACACTACCCTCCTTCTCCCAACTGCTCTGGCCAGCACCAGCCATCTCCCATATCCTCCACTCCCCTTACTCTCAGAGCAGTGCCAAGTGAGCCACCAGACCTCCTGATGGCCCAACATAGCACCAGACAGCGCCAGAGCCTACAGCCCCAGTCACTAGGAGTCTTTTACCCAGGAGCAAAATTCAACTTTAAAAGTAACAAAATAGTCTGGAGAAGATAAGCAAAAACCAAAAAAAGAACCTGACCACAGAAAGTTATTATGGTGGCAGGAAAAATCAAGACACAAACTCAGAAGAGGATAACAGTGTTAAACCGCCAACACACAAAACCTCAAAGAAAAATGTGAATTTGTCTCAAGCCCAAAAAGAACTCCTAGAAGAGCTCAAAAAGGAGTTTAAAAACCAAATAAGAGAGACAGAGCAAAAATTGGGAAAAGAAATGATTATGATGAAAGAGAAGCATGAAAAAAGTCAACAGCTTGATAAAGGAAATACAAAAAAATGGAAAAAGAGGTATAAAAGTTTACTGAAAAAACCAACTCTCTAAAAAGTAGAATTGGTCAAATAGAAAAGGATGTTTAAAAAAAAACCCGATGAGGGAAGCTAGGTGGCTCAGTGAATACAGCACTGGCCCTGGAGTCAGGAGGACCTGAGTTCAAATCCGACCTCAGACACTTACTAGCTGTATGACCCTGGGCAAGTCACTTAACCCCAAATGCCCTGCCTCTCCTCATCCAAAAAGCAAAAAACAAACAAAAACTGACAAAAAAAGACCTCTAAAAACTAGAATTAGACGAGTGGAAGCTAGTCACGACATGAGACATCAAAAATCCATCAAACAAAAATCAAAAGAATGAAAAAAAGAAGAAAATGTGAAATATCTCATTGGAAAAACAACTGACTTAGTGAACAGATACAGGAAAAATACTTTAAGAATTATTAGACTACCTGAAAGCCATGATCAAAAAGGACTTAGACATCATACTTCAAGAAATTATCAAAGAAAACTGCCCTGATATCATAGAACCAGAGGGTAAAATGGACAAAAGAATCCAACAATCACCTCTGGAAAGAAATCTCAAAATGAAAACTCCCAGGAACATTATAATCAAGTTCCAGTACTTCCAGGTCAAGGAGAAAATGCTGCAAGCAGCCAGAAAAAATATTTTTTCAAATATCAGAGTCACAATCAGCACTGCACAGGATTTGGCAGCTTCAACATTAAAGGGTATGGAATATAATATTCCAGAAGTCAAAGGAGCTGGGACTACAACCAAGAATTACCTACCTGAAAAAACTGAGCATAAGCCTTCAAGGGAAAAAATGGTCATTCAATAAAGTGAAAGGCTTTCAAATTTGTCTGATGAAAAGACCAGTGCTAAATATGGTATTTCATAACTTATTAACTTGCAGTAATAGTAGCAGTAGATATGATGCAGTTAAACTAAGCATTGAAATCACATTTCTTTGAAAACTAACATATGAATTCTACAAGTAGAGCTTAAGTTAAAAAACTTTCATCTTCATTAGTCACAATCAACCAGCTGTTAAATATGGATTTATAGCACATATTAATACTAATAGCCTAAAGGTTAACATTTGGTTAACTAAACAGCACTTTTTGCATTGCCTTCTCCCTTGCCACAACCTCCACACAAAACCCTAGCATATTTTTTAAGATTAGAGTTATAAAATGTAAATATTTTTACTGCAAAGATAGTTAAAGCATTTTTGTATTATTAGATAACTTTTAAATATTATAAACATGATTTGGTGTATTTAATTTAAAAAAGGTAGAAAATGTCAGCTCCAACTGGCTATTTTCACAGCCAAGAGCACATGCATGTACACTATTTAATCACTAGGACCAAGGAGCCCTGCATCCACCCTGGGTTTTTTAAATGTGCATTATTCACAGAGGCACATTCCATTTCCACAAGATAATTGGTTTGATGAGAATATTTTGGGCATACAGACCTGCCTGATTCACTTGCAATACTAACACTTGTCATTTTAAGAAAAGATGTTAATTTCCAATTTGTTAAAGTTTTTCTATGAACATTAGGAACTTAATTTGAAATCCACAACTTCTAGTTACATCATCTTTTTCTTAATACACTTCACCATATAAAATACTGCCCAGTACACGACCACGTTTGTTTGTGTATTCATGGTTCTAGGGTTACTTGCATTTTGATAAATGAATGAAATGCCTTGGGAACAAGAAGGGCAATGATTATTATGACTAGTTTAAAAGGAAGGAGATGAAGTATCCTTCCTTGGAATTCTTTACAAATGATAAAGAATGTAGCAGCCTATTGTTTGTTTAAATTTGCACATTAAGACTATCATTATGATTTGAGCTATGTGGTCAAAAGTCCCTGTGATAGGTTTTTTGATCCACATTTCTCATTGATTTGTAACCATAACACATGTCAATGCTGCATTTAATTCAATATATTTTGTTTACGATGACAATGCCAAAAGTACAGCAAAATAATTTCCTGTGCTCCTCTGAACATCTATTTAATTTTTTTGATCTTTTTTTTGGAGGAGGGAAGGCAGGGCAATTGGGGTTAAGCGACTTGCCCGAGGTCACACGGCTAGTTTTGTATTAAGTGTCTGAGGTCACATTTGAACTCAAATTCTCCTGACTCCAGGGCTGCATCACTCAGCTGCCCCTATCATCTATTTAATTTTTAAACAAAAGAGATTTCAAGGAACTTTATTTTTTATAGATACATAATTTCCAAAAATAAAGCTACTCATTACAACTACAGATTCAGAAATGGAAATAAACTTCGAGGTCACTTAGTCCCATATCGTCACCTTGGAGAAGAGGCACAGAAGCAGAGTGGTGAAGAGACCTAAGTGGCAGAGCCAGGACTGAACCAATATCCTTTGCCTTCAGACCTGGGTTTTTTTTTTTTTTTACACCAAACCACTGCCTTTTCAATAAGATAAAAACATATACAAAGCACCATTTTTAGAGCTTACATTTAGTTATTAATAAAGTAGAAAGCTAAGGAATGGGGGTAAACGAATGATTCCTGTTTGGCTTATGGCTGCCAAATTTTTTTTAAAGTTTGTTTGGTTGATTATATTCTTAATATTGCCATTCAAAGTAAGTAATAACATGCTATAACCCTCTGCTAATTTTTAAGAAGGTTTCTAGTGCAGAATTTACATTTTGCTTTCATACTCCATTTATTCATCAAGCATTCACTACCTAATTTAAAAAAGGCTTTAGGGGCAGTTAGGTGGCATAGTGAATAGAGCCCTGGAGTCAGGAGGACCTTAGTTCAAATCTGACCTCAGACACTTAACACTTACTAGCTGTGTGACCTTGGGCAAGTCACTTAACCCCAATTGCCCTGCATTCTTCCCTCCAAAAAGCAAAGAAAAAAAGGATTTAAATCTGTAAATAAGAAATGTAACCAATTTTATGACATCATCCTTATAAAATATAAAATAATCTTAAATTGTTAATTCAAAAAGTATCTATGTTCTCCAAGTAAAGTGGAATTCCTCAAGCACTGCAGAACATTGCTGACAAATTCATTAAGGGATAAAAATGGGAAAATACTGAAAATATTTTGGGGTTTCTTTTTTTAAGTCAACCAGCACATGCTTCTGAACTTGTGGTTGAGAAATCTACACTATTTCTCATTGAAAAGAGATATGGGAAGATAAGGAGGATTTATCTTACAAATGTGAATCTGATACCCAAGAAAAAATGCATTGAAAACTGTATGCAGTAAAATCTAACAAGATCTATTTAAACAACTGGCAGTATATATATAAAAACATGCAAAATGCATTACTGGCTCACCAATGGTATATCTGAGTTCATTACAATGGCTGATATGGGGTAACTTCAACATCTCCTTCCATTTCTTACTTCGACCATGGCGCTTGCCACCTCCTCCTGAGGGAAACAAAATAAGATGATAAATGAGAGTACAAAGGCCTACAAATACCCAATATTATGCTAGTGTCATATATCTTCAACAACAAGGAAAATCCTAGTCTTCACATATATGGTTCACTAACATGTGTGATAATGGAGGCTAAAGAGAATCAAAGAATCACAACATTTTAAAACTGGAAGTACTTCAGCGGTCAAATAGGCTAACCCATATTGAAAAAAAATTAGGAATTCCCATTATCAACAAACCCAAACAAATGGTCATCCAGACACTGCTTGAAAACCTCCAATAAGAATGAACACATTGCCTCTGAAGGTAGCCCATTGCATGTCTGTATAACTCTAAATGTCTGAAAGTTTTCCTGACATCAAACCTAAACTTGCCTCTGTAATTTCTACCCAGTGCTCCTGGAGTCAAACAGAGCATATTTAATACAGTATATACTTTCTGGCTCTTGACTATGGCCCATCATTTCAAATTCATATTTTAGTAAGGACAGTAATAAGTGAGGGAGCCTCCAAAAGAAGGAAACCAGGACAATGAAGAATCTTGCATTCTTGCCATATGAGGCCTGGTGGAAGGAGCTGGGATGTTTTTCTTGAAGAAAAGTCTTCTGATAGGAGGCCTTTCCAGCAGAGTAGAACCTGCCAGAACTTGTACACTGTTTCTAAGGGCAAATAAGGAAAGTAAACAGACATTTACTTACCCATGATTTTCAACATATAAAAGAGAGATAACTTTTGACCGATTATAAAATTCTCTACACTGAAACATAACTTTAGATTTAAGTTTTATGTGACATACAGTAACATAATCTAGATGTAATATTATAGAATTATACAGATACCACATATAAAGACTTTTTGTGTTACTATAACTTGCAAAGTGAAGAATTAATTCAACACATGTTACACTAGGTCTCTTTTATAGAACTTTTACTATTTTCCTGGCTCCTGCAGCTGCAGCACCAATCTAACCCCACCCTGCTCTTTTCCCTTCATTTTGTCAGTCGTGCAAATAGCTAGAGTCCACCGTGTTCCAAGTCAGAATTAAATGGTATGAGGGAGATAAACACTAAAATGGGAAAACTGGTTAGTTTTTCTATATGTAAAATTATTTAAAAAAAAAAAAAGAACCAGCAATGCATGCTATTAATAGCAGCCATCTGATACAAATGAAGGCACTTTTGGATAACATTCACAAAGCTTGCATTCATACTTTTTTGAACATGTAAGAAAAGTCAAGGTTTATTCAAGTTCTTCGTACCTGATACCACTTTATAAATTGTAAATCAGAAGTTCCCAGACTTATTTAGCCTACCTCGTCCTTTAAAAAAAAATTACTCAGCACCCCCCTGGAAATCGTTAACCCTTTAATAGTTTTTTTTTTCATTTGCATCATTTCAAAAAAAATAAAAAACATATATTTAAATGACACATCTTTAGTAATTTGTTATAAATTTGTGTTTTTTTCCAAACACTGAAGTTTTGGTGACAATGTAATCAGTTTTTCAAAAATGTTATCTTCTTTCCTTATGCTTCCACCACCCCTTATTTTTATTCAGTGGCTCCCAAATGCACCCGAGGCTACTACCAGTGCCCCCCTCAATTGTTCCAGAGCTCCCTAGGGGCAGGATTGTCCACTTTGGGAACCTCTATTTATATTCTAGCACACTGATTTTAAAAATTCTCATTTGGTAGTACGATCTTACATAGGTGCACATGAATGCATATGCCTATATATGAGTATTATTATAGATATCTAAGTATACATATGTATGCGAGGGCATATGTGTACAGGTATATGTATGAATATGTATATCTTTGTATGTATATGTGTATATATATGTGTGTGTGTATATATATATGTATTATGCATGTATATATGTATGTACCTCTCACTCTCTATAAAAATATATCTGCACTTAATTGTAGCCGGGGCGGGGGGCAGGGAAAAAGAAAGAACAAAGTAAAAAGTGCACAGCAGAGAACAAAAAAAAACTTACAAGGAAGCCAAGAAAAGATGGAATACTACATGTAGTATCTATAATATAGGCTTACTTGAAATGGAAATTTATTGCTGTATATTTTGAATCTCTCCTCATGTTCTGCTATATACATGGCAATGCTTTTTTTCTTTCTTATTTTGTATTATTTTAGTCTTAGTACTTAAATTTGTCTCTTCTTTTCTTATTTTGTATTTAAGTTCAAAATTTTAAAAATTTATCAAAAAAATTCTCATTTAGCTCTACTGTTACTGAAAACTACTATTTGAGCTCAAATTTATGAACCTTTGCCTTTATAGATCATCAGTTCTGCATGTTCAGTTTCTATCTCTGAAAAAGTAACAGTCACTGGTTCTTTCTACTTCGGTAGTCATGATTTATTTCATAATGCAGAGTGAAATGAGAAGAACCAGGAAAACAATTTGCAAAATGACAACAATATTGCAAAGACAACTTTTAGTAACTATTACTATCATAACGATCATCCATGATTTCCAGAGGACTAGTTAAGAGGTGAAAGAGTACAGAATGAGACCCACATATGTAAGTATATGGCTATTTACATATACATGCATGCATATGTGTATGAATGCATACATGTGTATGTGTTTTTGGACTTGGCTATGGCCAATGAGGACATCTGTCTTGACACTACACGTTTGTAACAGGTTTTGTTTTCCCTTTATTCTCAGCTGGAAGGGGACAGGAAAGCAGATTCTACAAAGCTTGAAAGACTTTTTAAGCATGAGTCCCATTAATGGCTACATGCCTATGATCTTAATTCAGGAGAAATTCAAGACAAGGCTGGCAACAGGGTGATAAAATTTTTACCAACACAAAATCTTCAAGGATAGTTACTAATTAAAGATGGATTGCAATCTGTAATAGTAAAGGGAGTATCTAGATCAATGAAATTACAATTCCTTAAACTAGATAAAAAATAATATATACACATATATTTCCATATCAAGTCTGTGATACAATCATCTAAAAAGGAACACTATCATTCTGCCAACTCTCAGCTATATGTGCTAAACATGTAAATTCTTATTAAAAAACCAATATATCATAAGACTATAAGTATGATCGGCATTTCTAGAATACCAGCTTATCTCCTACTTCCTATTCAAGAGCATCAATTTTAACAGTATTTTAAATGTTTAGTCTAGTATTTACTCATAGAGAGAAATCAAACTCCTTAAAGGAGATTAATTCCTTTAGCTAGGTTTACCACATTGACACTTAAAATTTTTACATTAAATATAAACCTAAAAGGGATGAAATCCTCCTAGAGCAAACAAAACAGTGGTTTACCTGGAGATGAAATACAGATGTCAGCTAGAGTCCCAATTATAAAGTGAAACTATAATGCATTGTGAACTATGATAGCTATGATAATATGAATAATTTTCAGATAGTTCTATTTTATTGTACTTTGGTCAGGCTTTATCTTCGCCATTCAGTTCTGGATACCACAGAGGATATGAAGATGGCAATTACGATTATAAGGAGCCTATTAATCATGTCCTAAAAGCTCCAATTAAAGAACTGGGGAAGTTGGAGCAGGTATGATAGTTGTCTTTAAGTATCTAAAGGGTTTTCACATGTAAGAGAGTTTAAAATTGCTTATTTGTTCCTAGGTCAGCTCCACTGAGTCAATCAATAGAAGTTGAAGAAAATAAAAATTTAGTACAATATAAAGAAGAACTTCCTAATTCATTAGAAGTGTCCAAAATGGACTGCATTGCCTTTAGAAGATGTGAATTTGCCATCACTGGAAGTCTTCAAGTGAAACAAAATGACAATCTACTAGCAAAGCTGTAAAAGTGTTTCATATTTCATGTACTTGGTGGACTACATGACCTCTGAGGGTCCTTCCAACTCTGAGATTTTTCTATGGTTTATAATCTACAGAACAGTCACTTCCTTCTCATTTTACACTTCTATATTTTAAAAAAAACAAGTCTTTATTGAAAGACTTGTGGTCACATAGTCTATATCAATAAACACTAATATTATCGATATCATAGAACTATGAGCTAGAATTTTTGATATTTCATTTTGTGTTGAAATGCAGTTTAACAAGTATTTTAAAATGTCATGAACAATAATAAAGTCACATCACACATATCAAGGAAACAGTAATATGGAGTCTGGTACCCATTAAACCTAGAAATCCTACACCTTCTACATCTACACCCCTCAACAACTAGAACTAATTTTCCTATTTATGGTCCTGAGGCCAAATTCTTTATCAAAGAAAAAATGCAATGACATTTATTACATATGCTACTTAATATGGTAAAAATTCACCATAATACTATAAAGAAAAATATTTCTTTAAGGGCTATCTCCTCTCTTCTCCCTTTCCTTCCTCCAAAAGCTCACTCATTTAACCATAAAATTAACTTATCCTAAAACCATACAATATTTGGGGTATTTGAGGCTTTACACTCTGTCTATAGAGGCAGTGCACAACACAGTGAAAAGAAGACCGTTACTGTGGGCTTGGAGATTCAGGAAGAACTGAATTCAAATTCTACCTCAAATATTGTGTAACTTTGGGCAAATCTCTTCTCTCAGCTTGTTTCTTCATCCATAAAATGGGGATAATAATAGTATCTACTTCAGCGTCATGAGGATCAAATAAGATAACAAATATTAAGCACTTTGTAAACTTTAAGGCACTATATAAATGTTAGCTATGCTGTGTGTGAGTTATAAAAAGAAGGGTGGGGAAGTACAGGGGTCTACTACCTCTGTTTCTCTTTTACTTAACAGAAAAAAGGTCAATATATTGGGAAAGGAGGCGTCATGGAAAAGAAACTAACACTATAGCAAGTTCTATTTAAATCCTTACTACCAAAATGATCATGAGGACCCAGGTCAGCAAGTGCAAGGGCCTTGAGAAGATGTTATCTTAACTTCAAAATTGTACTTCCTTATGTGTACTTTTCTTCAGCTGAGAAATGATATTTCTCTACAGGGCCTCAAGTTGCTATGCCTGTTTTGGTTTAGTAGCCTGTAATTCATAACTCTGATCTTATATTTCCCTATGCTATGTCAAATTATCTAAAGGGATGTCACAATAATCCAAAGCAACTTTTTAAAAAAAAATGTGTATTTTAAAATCAGCATTTGAAACATAGCAGTTTTATGAAAATGAGATAACATCAAGAAATGAGAACTTGTGATATGATGCTACAAAACACATTAAATTATTTTCCACCTATATACATCATTGTAACAATGACTAAGTTTTTCATTAAGAATCCACATGTTGTAGAGAGAACTTATTTGAGAATGCTAAACGTTAAAAAGACAAAAAGGAGAGAAAATCGGCTATAGCTGGTTTCTCAGCAGGCACTACTTTTTTTCCTTCACAATACAGAGTATGGAGATTTAAAATTAGAGGTTAGTTTAAACTTCATATATATGTGTACATATATGTATGGCGAGAGAGAAAGAGAGAGACTGATTTGCAAATAGGACAAACAAAAATTTATACATTACTGGGCTTGAATTTTTTTCCACTGGGTTACACTCCATATAATTACCCTAAAAAATAAAAGAGAAGCAAAAAGGGGAATAATCTCAAGTTAGGACTTCAGAATGAGGTTTCCATAAATAAAAAATATCTTTTCAAATTTCTCTGAGAAGAATCACTAAAGGCAGGAAAGGATTTATTGTTCAAATCTTATTTTGCTTTTCAACTAAAAGCCAGAGAAAACGTGGCTACTGAAATAATTCACAAATCTGATATAAACATCATAGACCTTCTGATATGATCAACACATATGAACTCAAAAATTGTTTTTGTTTTAATTTCTATCACACCTAGCAAGTAATAGACACAAATCTGGGAAATGGAAGATGGCCAGAATTAGGTATAAGTGTGATAGTGCTAATCAAAAGCTCCAGCTCCAGACAACTCAAGATAAGGTCAAGGGAGCCCCTCCACAATAGCTACTATATGTACATTTTTACAAGAGTCAGGTGTTTTTTTTTTTTTTAATTAAAATTTTTTTCAGTTAAAAAGCATTTATTGTGTCCCCTCCATACAACCTAGAGGAGAAAGCAAAACAAAACAAAACCCTTATAACGAATATGCCTAATCAAACAAAACAAATTCCACATTGGCTATGTCCAAAAATGTGTAAAGAGACAGTTTTCCTAAGGGTCCACCAAACATCTGCGTTTTACCACCACTTCTATCATTTCCAAGTAATGTCAAATTGGTATGTTCAGATTAGAGGGGCAGTGAGAATATAGAAATTATGGCATAATAATAGACAGGTATAGCACTAGTATGTGTAATCTCATATACAATGACAATTCAGTCTAACTTTAAGTACTCAAGACTACAGTCTAACATTTCTAAGAATATATGTAAACTACACTCAATACTCAATGAAGGTACTCTAACACCACATCTAACTGAAGTTTAACTCTGTCAACTACCAGGAACTAGGTAGGAAACAAAAATGGTCTCTGAGTGATGCAAATGGATATCACAAAATCCATGCACTAAAATAATGGTGGGTCCTCACTCAGGTCCTACTTATACATTTCACAGATGAGTTTAAATATCTCCTATCTAAGCCCATAACAGGTTAAAAACAGCAAATTAGGAAAGCAGGGCTGCTACGGGCAAACATACCAACAAGAAAATAGGAAAGGGGAAGACAGGAAAACTATTAGGAGCAAGCATAACTAAAAAGCCCATCAGCCTGATAAAATTTAACATAGGAACAATCAGCACTACATACTTCCAAAATCCCAGAAGGAAGTACTGTACTAGTCCAGTACATTAACTAATCATAGGGATTCAGGGAAAGGTTAAATGATGTTCAGTAACCTCTGTTTAAGGAGGAAGCAGGTAACTGTGTAATATATTTTTGAAGATTTCCATTCAAAAAGGTTAAAAATATTTAAAAGCTTGGTTTTAAAATCCTTGGTTATTTGGAAACCTACCCTTATCCAGGATTACTCATTCTGCAAATTTTCCTGAAGCTAAGGCGTAGCTATATTTAATGATAAACAACCCAAATGAATAAAGTTTGAAATTTCTCTACATTTTCAGATAGATCATTAAAGTTAAACCATGCACTTAAAAAGAATGAAATGTAACTTGACCAACCTAAAAATCACTCAAAATTATTTCTCTCCAAATCCAAGTATGAAGTCTTACATTCTAGAGACATCAAAATAATTTATATTTTATAATATATTTCATAAAGATAGACCTGTCAGATGTGTTCCATTGAAGATTAATAATCTGTATTCTAAAGAAAAATATGCAATTTAATTAATGATGTACATTCTAGACTTGAGGAAAAAAGTCTAACAATTTTCTTAAGACTGTCAGCAACATAGCATTTCTAACCCCTTTCATATTCTGATTAAACTATCATGAACAATTTTATATTACAATTCTGCAAGATAAGAGGTCTTTCCATAACAGTCTGGAACAGATGGTCAAAAATAATTAGTATTAGCTGAAATGTACGTGTTATTACATATTTAATGCAATTAGAATAAAAAGCTAGACTAATTTATGCTAAACAGGTTTTTCCTCAAACATAATTTTACAAATGATATAGATAAACAGGTTGTAACAAGACCAAACAGCTCAAGACAAGAAAAAAAATATATCTAAAAATATGTAATGATTACCACAAGATACTGTTGCCACACTGGGTGGGGGAGAGAGGAAGGGTGTCACCAAAGAGAAAAGGAAGTGGCAAGCAATAAACAAAAGAATCTACTGTGAAAATTACCTTTCTGAAGGCAAATAAGCTTAAATTAGAAAGAACAAAATTTTTATGTTCAATCCTAGCTCTTCTGTAAAGACTTTAGTTTATGCAGAATATAACCCAGTACAAAAAAATAAAACATTGACTAAATTTTTGTTCCTAATATATAAAAGTATTCAAGTAACATAAAAACAAACCCCTAAAACATAGTAGTGTGGTACCAAAAAGATTACAATCAGTAACATGCTTTAAAGTTGGTAAATTCTTTTACTTCTCTAATGTAGGTCTTCAAGATAAATATCAGTAACTGGTTCTGGACGAACTTCACCTGGTTCATTCTTAACTGCACTCATACTGGTGTTCTATTACTATGGTAAAGCAAAAAATTCCTTTGTCTAAAGAGAATTGATCCAAAGCTGTATCCCAAACTTTCCAGTATATGTTCACTATTCAGGAGCACCAAACGGATATGCAAACACAAAAGCTTCAATGTGGGGGAGGAAATTTCTTTGCAATTTGATGACTCACTCCAAAGAGAAAGAACTTTCACCACTTATTAGCTCTAATTCAAACCAGAACACCACAATGGAATTTAAATAATCAGGGTCTATAACTGACTCTTCAGGTGGTTCTAAATCTGCTATTCTTCTTTCAGTGGCTCAAACTTCAACCATTTATCTCAAATCATAGAAAGAAAGAGACAAGGTTGTGGAGAGAAGAAATCAGTCAAGCCTTTCAGGCCCCACTTACACTACAGGAGTCAGTCAATAAGCATTTAGTATTTACTATACGTCAGGCATTGTGCTAAACTCTAAGGATACAAAGAAAGGCAAAAGACAGTCCCCTATTCTCAAGGAGCTTACAGTAGGAAGATAACATGAAAATGATTATGTACAAACAAGATAAACAGGAAATTATCAACAGAGGGAAGCACTAGAAGAATTAAGAGAGATGGGGAAAAGTTTCTTGTAGGAGGTGGGATTTTAGCTAGCACATGAAAGAACCCAGGGAAGTCAAAAGGCAGAGTTAAGGAGTCAGAGGGAGAACATGCCATATGTGGGGGTCAGTCAGGAAAAATGCCCAACGTTGCAAGATGTAGTGTCTTGTTTGAAAAATAGTAAGGATGCCAGTGTCAGTTAACTGAGGAGAACATTGGTGAATGTAAGGCGTAAGAAGACTGGAAAGATGGGGGGTGGGGAAGGCCAAGTTATAAAGAACTTTGAAAGCCAAACAGAAGATTTTCTATTTGATCCAGGAGGTGATACAGAGCCACTAGAATTTATTGAGGGACATGGCCAGACCTGTCCTTTGGCAGCTCATAAACTGCAGTGGGTAGATGTGTGGCATGCAGATCCACCAGCAGATTATTGCAATAGTACAGGTGTGAAGTCACGAGGGACCTGCATCAGGGTGATAACAATTTCAGGGGGGGAGGAGGAGGCATATGTAAGAGATATTAGAAAGATAAAATGGACTGGCCTTGGCAACAGATTGGATATCAGGAAAGAGAGAGTGAGAAGTCTAAGATGGCACCTGGGTTAAAAGCCTGACAACTGACTGGGAGGATGGTGGTATCATTGAGAGTAATAGGAGAGTTTGGAAGTGAGGAGGATTTGGAGAAAAAGATAATGAGTACAGTTTTGGATATGTTGAGTTTCAGGGTTATAAGGGACACCCAGTTCAATATGTCAAATGCACAGTTGGAGATGTGAGACTGGAGAGCAGCAGAGGGATTAGGGATGGATATGTAAATTTGGGAATTCATTAGCCAGAAAGATAATTAAATCCATGGAAGCCAAGGACAGGATCACCAACTGAAATAGTACAGATGGAGAAAAGGACCAGGACATGACCCTGTGGGACACTCAAAATTAGGGGATGTGACCTCGTTGAAGATCCAGCAAAGAGACTGAAGCTTTGGTTGAATGATGAAGTTGGAAGCCAGACTGCAGAGACTTCAGAAGAAAGTGAGAGGAAAGCAAATGGAGGCATATATTGTATATGGTCTTCTCAAGGAGATTAGCCACAAAAGATAGGAGAGCTATGACTTTAAATCTGCTAAAGCCCACTGCCATCAGTATCTCATTTGAGACTCTACAGAACCCTGGAAAGGAGATACTGCTACTTCAGGTATATCTCTCCTTTAAAAGTGTGAAAACTAAGGCTCAGACAGGTTAAGAGGTGCTTATAATGATCAGAAATAGGAATTAGAGTCAGAACTCCTGGCCTTCAAGTTCACTTGTCTATTCACTATGCCAATATTCTCTCTTCTATGACTAGAGGGGAAAGAGAGCAAGAGGGGTGATGTAGAAGTTTGAAGTACCATTGGGAATTTTGGAAGAGGGGAAGATTTTGAGGAGAAAAATGAGTTCTGTTTTGGACATGCTGAGTTTGAGATGTTTCCACAGAAAGTACATTATTCACACATTCCACATTATTTAATACAGGAGATAGTAGGAGCAATAAACTAATCCCTGCCCCCAAAGTAAATGAGGCTAGCTTTTTTTCCATCAAAGACATCAAGACTTTGTTGGCTCAGGCCTCATTTCTAAAATATACAGGGAATTCAGTCAAATCTATAAGAATACAAGTCATTCTCAAGTTGACAAATGGCCAAAGGATATGAACAGACAATTTTCAGAGGTAGAAATTTAAAATATCTATAAGCATATGAAAAAATGCTCTATATCACTATTGATTCGCAAAATGCAATCAAAACAACTTTGAGGTACCATATCTCACCAGTCAGATTGACTAAGATGACAAAACAGGAAAATGACAAATGCTGGAGAGGATGTGGAAAAATTGGAACACTAATGCGTTGTTGGTGGAGTTGTGAACTGATTCAACCATTTTGGAGAGCAATCTGGAACTATGTCCAAAGGGCTATACCTTTTAACCCAGTCATACCACTTTAACCCAGTAATACCAATTCTTGGGTTGTAGCCCAAAGAGATCATAGAAGTGGGAGGAAGATCCATACATACAAAAATATTTATTTCAGCCCTTTGTGGTGGCAAAAAATTGGAAATTAAGGGGATACCCATCAACTGGGGAATGGCTAAACAAGTTGTGGTATATGAATGTAATGGAATACTATTGTGCTATAAGATGAGGGGCAGATAGATTTCATATTTACCAGGAGAGCCTTATACAAACTGATGCTAAGTGAGAAGAGCAGAACCAGGAGAAGTTTGTATATGATGACAGACACAATGTATGTGTGACGACCAACTTTGATAAAATGGACTCTTCTCAGCAATGCAAGGTAATAAGACAACTCTAAAAGATTCAGGATGCAAGATGTCTACATTCAGAGAAAGAACTAGAAAGAACAGAGTTTAAATGGAGACTGAAGCAAACTACACGCTCTCTTCCTTTTCCATGTTTGGTTTGGTTTCCTCTTTCTCACTGTTCATTCCATCCATTACAACCTTTCTACACAATACAACCCGACTAATGTCCAATGTGAAAGTATTATTTGCAGATCTTATACTTGACTGCATGCCACCATGCGGGGGGGAGGCAGGAGGGAGGGGAGAAAATTTGAAACTGAAGGGATTATGGAACTCAATCTTGTAAACTAAAAGTAAATAAACAAATCAATTTTTTAAAAAAAGACTGTTGGCTCAAAGGGCTAAGTTGCCTGGGTGAGTACAAAGCATGCAGGAGGAGCTCCAGGAGCTCTCTCTGATCTTGCTTAGCTGGTGGATGATGATGCACAATTTTACTTAGTTGAATCAACTCAAGGAGTCTAAGATGCCCGTACCTGTTGAACAGCCTTCTGCCATTTACTTAGGGCTAAGGAAATCTCTTTTTGTTAACTACTGAATCAGTCTTAGTTTGTTGCAATACCAAATTTAAACAACTAGGGGGCTATTCTCAGGTAGGCCAAGATCAGAAGACAGGGAATGAAAACCTGTTTGACTGTTCTAAAATATAAAATAGGAGACACTGAATGTAAAAAAAAAAAAAAAAGATTACCATGTATTATACTAATGCTATAGAAGATTAAACAATAAAGTTCTAGATATTGTCTTCAAATAATCCCTTGAGGTGAGCTGTGCAAGTACTCATTCCATTTCACAGAGAAGAAAAATTACATACAAAAAATTAAAGTCACTGTCTGAGGTGATGGATCCAGTAAGATGTGGGGACAAAATCTAAAACTATGGTGCTCTGAGGTTTGCAAAGCCCTCTACAAACATGATCTCATCAGGTCCTTGAAACAGGAGGTGGGTGCTACTGTAATCCCCATTTTACAACTGAGGAAACTTGAAGCCAACAGAAGGGAAGTGACTTGCCCAGGGTCACAAAGATAGTAAATGTCTGAGGCTGGATTTGAATTCAGGTCTTCCCAATTCCAGGCCTGCTACAGTGCCCCCCTAGGTGCCTTAAAAACCTAAGTTTTTAACTCCAAGTTCAGGACTGTTTTCATAAAACCATGCTATCTCACCAAATAGAAGAAAGTTACCAACTCTCAAAGAAATTATATAACAGGAGCTTATAGTTGGGGAACCAGAGAACATGTGAGAAACAAATGGAAACATTATATTCAGGGAAGTATCATTTATCATTAAGAGTAAAACAACTCTATGATACACTAGTACTACAATGATGTCAGTAAAAAGAATAATCAAGTACAATCAAGTGAAATGTTCCTGAAAGTGAGACTTGACCTGAGTTTGAAGATAGTAAAGGAGAGGAACTGGAAGATAAGTGTGAAGAAGGCATTTCACACCAAAGGAATGGAACATCAAAAGGAAAGAATTTGGAATGAATGAGTTGACTAACCCTGCTGTGGTAAAGGGTTCAAGAATAACCAAGAAAAAAAAAAAGAATAACCAAGAAATGAAAGACAAAGAGAGCATTTAATGGTCTATTCATCACATAACAGCTCCTCCTCTGGGCTCTTTATATGCAATCTGTATCCATGCAAGATTCTTAATCTCTTTGTTATAATATTATAGAATGCTAAACTCAACAGTATCTATGTCGACAGAATAAAATTGGTTCAAAGTTTCCTCTGGTCAAAGTGTAAGAGACATGTGGCTGCTGGAAGACATTTGGAAGTCACCCTAGACCCATTTGTCAGAACCTTTAAGATTTCTCTGGTGGTTCACCGGAAAATAAACAAGCTCAACTGTAAATGCTAGTTGCCCTAATTCCTCCAGATCTGCAAACACCCTTCAGGTTTCCCCAAAGTTGAACCCCATTTCCTAGCTGCTCCCACTATGGACCCAGGAATAAGAATAGAATTTCACCTTTTCGTTCCTATCAATCCAGAAATGACCATAAACTCAAGGTAATCTCAGTGTTTTCAAAACACATGACAGGAGACTAACTGAAAGGGGGCTTCAAAGAGCAAATAGTCAAACAAGTGGTAAAGAGAAAGAAAATAAATGCAACTTGAAAAATACGCAAATGAACTTGATGCAAAACTTTTCTGCTTATAAATATTATGCTTTATTATTTAATGGAATGATTCCATTTGCATAATATTTTATAATACTTACAAAGAATCTAATACTAGTTCCAAAATGCCTCTCTGGACATTAAACATATGTTCTTTATACTTACATATTTACATATCTACTTCATGTGTTTTTTTACCAAGAACAGACTAAAATTCCCACTGTTTCTCCAAGATCTTCAAAATAAAGTCTAAATTTTGTACAGTCATTTTTCCCCAGTCAACTATGGCCTAATTTGGGTTATAATTAAAGAAAAGTAAAGGAAAAATACACTAAATTTTTCAATAGTCTATTACTTATTCTAAGAGCTTTAGTTCTACAAATTTATGAAAAGTTTTGTGTCTTCCTAGACACAGTATTTAGCTTATTAATTTTTTCTTTTTTTAAATTAAATTTTATGTTTATTTTTAGTTTACAGCATTCATTTCCTTTTTTTTTGTTGTATTTTTATTTTTTTTTATTTACTCATTTACTTTTAATTTACAAGATTCAGTTCCACAATCACTTGAGTTTCAGATTTTCTCCCC
>CM053592.1:142246580-142276064 GCA_028646515.1 Pseudochirops corinnae
TTTTTTAAGGTGTTATTTTCTTCAGTCAGGTTGTTGACTCTCTTTTCATGATTTTCTTGCATCATTCTCATTTCTCTTCCCAATTTTTCCTCCACTTCTCTTACTTGATTTTCAAAGTCCTTCTTGAGCTCTTCCATAGCCTGTAACCAATTCATATATTTCTTGGAAGCTTTTGGTGCAGGAGTCCTGACTTTGTTGTATTCCTCCTGTTCCATGCTTTGATCCTTTTTGTCCCCCAAAAAGGAATCTAACATTTGATTGCTGTGCTTGCTTTGCTTACTTATGTTGCCACTCAATTGCTTGACTTTTGAGCTCTTTGACACAATAAAACTCTATTTCCAGGGAGGAGAGTTTTGTCCCAAATTGCTGAGGTTTTTGCAGCTGCTGGAGCTATTAGTTGGGTGCCCTCTCTGCTGCCCCCACAAGCTCTGGCTCACTGGTCACACACCTCAGGACCACCACCCCAGACTGTGATCTGAATCCAGGCAGGTTAAAGCAAGAGCGATTAACCTCTGAATGGTCGCTTGGTACTCCTACGATTTGCAGGCCAAAAGCCCCGAAGCAGCCACATGGAGGTGGCTGCACAGTGAGGGCTGCAGTGCCTCCCCAGCTTCTCACTCCAGGGGCAGAGGCCGGACCACACTCCTAGCCCCTCTTGGTTCCAACAGAGTTCCACTGACCTTTTACTTTGTCTTCGGTATTTATGGGTTGATAATTCTGTAAACCACCACTGCTGCTGGTGATCCACTCTCCTGAAGTCCACTCCAGCCGCTGCTGGTCAGGGCCATCCTGGGGCTAAAACCATAAGGCTAGGCTCCCAGCATGCAAAATGGACCCTTCCTGTCCACCTGCTGGGCTGCCTTCAGTGGGAGATTTGTTTCTCTGTCACTTTGTGGGTTATGTAGCTCTAAAATTTGTTTAGAGTCACATTTCATAGGTATTTGAGGTGGTTATGGGGGGAAGTTCACTGAGTTTTCTTGCTTCTATGCTGCCATCTTGACTCTGTCTCGAAGCTCTTCTTGGCTTACTAATTAAATAAAAAAGTTTATAATCATAATAATCAAGGTTCACTCAGTAGAAAATTACTTTGTTAAGAAAATCAAAACCAAGACAGTGGATACAACATGGCTGGTCATAAATGTTTCATGTTAGCAATACTATAGTAGTAATGATGAAACCTGTACATTATCACTGGAGAAGAAATGACAGATTTATTTTGGGGGGAGATTGAGAAGAGGAAGGATAAGCACAATTTGTTTTTTTTTAAATATTTGTTTATTTTTAGTTTTCAACATTCATTTCCACAAGATTTTGAGTCACAAATTTTTTCCCCATCTTTCCCCTACCCCTGCCCCAAAATAGCGAGCTTACTGAACACCCCTTCCCCCAATCTGCTCTCTTATATCCTCCCTCTTCCCCCCTCTAACTTTCTAGTAAGGCAAAATGGATTTCTGTACCCCAGTGCCTGTATAACTTATTTCCCAGCTGCATGTAAAAAACTTTTTTTTAACACTTGTTTTTAGGGGTGGCTAGGTGGTGCAGTGAATAGAACACCAGCCCTGGAGTCAGGAGAACCTGAGTTCAAATCCGGCCTCAGATGCTTAACACAAAACTAGCTGTGTGACCTTGGGCAAGTCACTTAACCCCAATTGCCCTGCCTGCCCCCCTCCAAAAAGCAAAATAAAATAAAAAAGAAAATATTTTTTAAAAGAAAAGGAAATATTGTCTCTGAAATTACTAAATCTGTCATGTTTTCTTTCCAAGATTCATCATTTCTTATTAATAAGTAATAAAATGTACCACTGGTTAGTAAAAGGTGGTCTGGTATGTAATGTTTCCACAGTAACAATTGATAGAATTTACTTTGGAAAAAAAAGAATTTACTTTGGCATTTAAAAAAAAAATTCCCAGCAAGCTCCAAGTCTGCAGTCTGCCACCACCACCCAAACCCTCCTCCTTTTCTTCCTCCAATGATTTTTGGTACCCAAACTCTTGTTCCCATGCTATTATTCAGCTCAATGTTTTCACCAATGCTGTTGGATGCTTTCAGTGAGGATGAAAATGGCATCAAGGTCACTTTGTGTGTATTTAGATGTTTATGTATTGTCATCAACAGAATATAAGCTCCTTGAAGGCAAGGGCTGTTTTGTTTTGTCACTGTGCTATCCAGTACCTCGCAAAGTACTAGACATGTAAAAAGACACTAAATAAATGTTTGTTGTTTGACTGAAAGTCATTCTTCTGGTTTTGTACAAGGGAAGCAGCACCAGATTTGTCCAGAAATATTTACTTATGACTCCTATTTACTTATGACCTTACCTCTGTTGGAGAATTCTATCAATGTCTGCCTCAATCTATAAATAAGCACTTGATTAAGTGTAGTTATTAAGCCCCAATTTTTATTCTAGGCACTGCATTAGTCAATGGAGGCTACAAATACAAAAAAGAAATAATCCCTTGTTCTCCAGAAACCTACATTCTCACACCCATTGTTTTCCTAGTAAAGCTCAATTAATTGACATTCTTAAAAATAAATGTTTGGTTATGTGGTTATATGGAATAAAATAGATTCTACTGATTCAAATTCAATTCAATATTTCCTAACCATGTTCATTCCATAGCACCCTTCTAAATTTCTCAATGTATTAAAGCTTATCTGGGATGATTTAGAAAAGGAGAGGGATCACAGAATTCAACAGTGAAGGGCCTTAAGGTCATACAATCCAATTCTCTCAGTTTGCAGATGAGGAAACTCAGGCGCAAAGAGATTTCTACACAGTCCAAAGCCACACAAATAATAAATAAAAAGGATCTCAATTCAAAGGAAGTAGAAGTGGATAATACTATGCCCATGAAGAAAAAGTTTTTGGAGACACAGAATGATATAGGTTTATGAAAATAATATATTTGTCCTAACAATTTCAGGAGCTATCACAAGGGAGAGGGGGAAAGTGTTAATGGGATAAAGCTATACAGAGTTTCCTACCATACAGAAAAGATCCACACAGAGTTCTAATTCAAAGCATTGGAAGGAAAGATCTTTATTCATAGGAAAATGTTTTGGAATGGGGAAGAAAAAGGATAAAAATGACCCTAGTTGGCAATGTTTACAAAGGAGAGGTTAGGGCACTTGATTCTAAAGACCTTTCTTGGGTTTAAAAAAAAAATGTTAGAGTATATCCAGAAACTAGAAGAAAGCACAATGTTAACTCACCTTTTAACTATTACATTTCACAGGTGTTAAAATTTTAAAACAAAACACATTCAATAGAAACCAACAGTGTAGCAAGACAGTCCAAACAGCTTATTCAATTTGAGGCTGTATTATTAAGCTACTAAATACAAACAGTCTACTGATGATGATGGACATGATTAACAGAAAGAAATACAAGGTCCAGAGAGCCCCATTATATTGTCCTAGTTAGATCATATATAGAGAATCCTACTCAGTTCATAACATTTTAGAATGGACAACAACAAACTGGAACACGTCTGAAGGAAGGCAATTTAGGATGGTAAAGAAACAAGAAACTAGGCTATATAAAGATTGGTTCAAGGAACTGGAGATCTTTAACCTGTACGAGAGATGACTTAGGGAGGAGGATATGATAGCTGTCATCAAAAAACTTAAAGGGCTGTCATACAGAAGAAGTATTAGCCTTGGTTGGCACAAGAGCCAGAATGAAGAACAATAGGTCAAAGTTTCAGAGAAATAGATTTTGGTTCCACATAAAGAATTACTTCCTTGCAATTAGAACTGTCCAAAAGTAGAAAGAGCTGCCTCATAAGACGATGAGTCCCCCATCCCCAGAAGTGTTCAAAAGGAAGTTGGATGACCATTTGTTAAAGATATTGTTAGACTCAACGACCTCTGAGGTCCCTTCCAACTTTGAGGTACTATCATTCTATAAACTATGAGGATAGGTTTAAAAAAAAAAGACAGATAAGAACTCTTTCTTTGAGTAATATCTCTGAAGTAGAACTATTCATAGCACTAATGAAGTTAAGTCTAAAGAAGCTAACATGATAGTAGTAAGTCCACATTAATCCTTCCCTTTCTATTCAGCACTGTATCATTTCAATAGCTCTCAGAGAAATGTCAAAATCCTGAGTCTACACTTCCAAGAAATCAATTACTTTTCATAAAATTACAGTGCAAAGAGAAATAACCCTTTGAGGTTATCAGGATGAGAGTTCCCAAATCATTCAACAAAAACCACAATCCCCAAATCCTATTATATTTTCCTGACATTCATGCTTTTCCCTGCATGTCATCTTTCTGTTAAAGGTGCTTCCAAGGCTCTCTATTGCTTAATAGCCAATAGCTAGCATTTGTTTTGCCTTTCATATTGGCAAACTGATTTACACATATTATCTCATTTGATCTTCACAACAATCCTGTGAAGTAGGAGCTACTGTTATCCCTATTTGACGGAAAAAGCCACTGAGCCATAGTCAAGGAGGCACAGAGAGGCTAAGTGACTTGCTAAATTGTCTGAGGCAGGATTTGAACACAGGTCTTCCAAGTGTAGCTCTATATACAATGCAAGTCTGTTTGGCATTTAAAACTCTTCACAATGATTCCAAATTACCTCTTCATTATTGATGTCACATTATTCCCCCTTATGCAACCTCCATGCCAGATAATGGACTACTTGCTATTGCACATTCTTGACAATCCATCTGCTGCCTCTATGTCTCTGCACAGGTACGTTTTATTGATTTTTCATTTAGAGTTTCACGTACCTAGAATATTCTTACTCCTCACCCCTACCTCATCAAATCCCAAGCTCCTTTCAAGGCTCAGAAAAATGGCTGCATTTTATGCCAGGCCTTGTTTCCTTGTCTCTCCCAATAACTCTGGGTTTACTTGGTACAGATTTTGCTTAGACTTATCTAGGTACATGTTTCCCCCAGTAGAATATAAGCTGCTTGAGACAGAAACTGCTTCATTTTGGGCCTTTATCTCTCCTAAATCCAGGCCAGAGCCTGGCATATACGGCCAAGGATTGAATCTCTTATGTCATCAACAGGAAAATTCTGGATAAGGAAACTTTGTGAATGCAGGCTGGATCCTTAGAATCTCCGAACATGGTCCCAGCTACCACCTTAAACTATTGGCCCCAGGGTCTGAGAAGTAGGACTTTAACCTAGGTCTTCCGAGCTTGAAGCCCAACTCCCCATCCACTATACCAGACTGTAGGACATGTTAATGTGATCTTCAAATATGCTTACTGAGCTGAATTGGAAATGAATGAGAATTATGGGAAAATTATCACATAGCTAAAACTGTGGATGGTGGGGATGGTGAGGACAGTATTTTTTTTTTAAAAGAATAAAAGGAAGAGTTTTAGCTTTCAGGGAATTTACAATCTACCTAGAAAGACAAAACTAGTATGCATGAAACAATTAGAATATCAGTGCTTTAACTCTCCAGCACTCAGCACTGCGTTTGACACACAGTGTTAAGGACCAGAATGGTGATTTCATTTGTATGTGGAAATCCTGGAAAAGGAAACTCCCTCTATTAATGCAAGTCAGCATATTCTCAGCAATTTATAATCTTCAAGACTTGCCTAAGGCTCTGAGAGATTAGTGACAGAATTACACAGCCAGTAAGTGCAAAGGTGGGACTTAAACAGAGGTATTCTAAACTCAAAGGCCAGTTCCCTATCACTACAGGACGCGTGAAGTACTTCTAAACGCCTATTGGACTGAAATGAATGTAAATCATGTTCTTATTAAGTGCCTAACACTGAGCTGGAGGAAAGGAGGAAGGAGAATTTTTTTTTTAAGGAAAAGTGAAGCACATAATCTTGACTTTCAGGGACTTAATCTACCTGGAGAGACAAGTGCAATTGTCATGAAACAACCAGGAAACAAGTGCTAAACAGTACTTCCTAGCCTCTTATTGTATGCTGTAACCAGCAAATACCTGTAGGCAGAAGCACAACTTGAATTGCACTTTGGAGGATGACTAACATCTACATAAACAGAGGAAGAACATTCCAGGAAGAGAAGATGTTATACACCTACAAAAGATGTGTCACTGCAAGTAGACACTTATTTTTGATCATATATGCTTACATATTTTAACATATGAATATGTGGATATATATGCGAATATAAAATAGGTTAATTCAGGAAACATTTTTTAAGCATATTCTGTGTGAACAACATTTAAGTAGAAGTTTTTGGATATAAAAATGAAAATATATTCCCTACCCTCAAAGAGCTTACATTTTCTTAAGGGAGAAACATCTAACAATCTGCTAGAATACAAATAACATTGGAAGTACATAAAATGGAAAGTGCTAAAGTACAAGAAAGGAAAGGCTAATTAATTCAAACACCTCTTAAGGTTTGCTGTGTGTTTATTAGCACATTAGGAGCCGTGAAGTTCACAAAACAAGAAGATAAAATCTCTGCAATAATGGAGTTTGTCATTTACTGTAGTTATGTAGCCAGTAAACGATTAGAATATGTAAGTAGTATTCATGATTATTCCAGTTTTTAAGGCTAGAAACATTGAAGTTCTTTGTCCTTTTCATTCCCTTTATCTTTATTTAATGTCTCCATATCCTATCTTTTCTTACTTTCTGTTTTTTTAAATTTTGCTTTATTTCTTCAATTAACACATTATCAATTTATCTCCCTCCCACTGAAGAAAAAAAACCCTAACAAAACCTTGCAACAAAATATGCATAGTTAAGAAAAGCAAATTCCCACACTGGCCATGCCAAAAATATATACAGCTAGGTCTTGATTAGCAGAAATAATGAAACAACCCCTTAAGTAGTTGCATTATTCAAATTTACACTGCATATTTCCATTTGGCTGGAACCAACGACCATGTTTTGCCAAATTTTATAACTGAATACATGGAACCACTTTGGGGAATTCATTATTTACACTAATCAGGACCTAGTTATATCTCATTCTGCATCTTAAATCTGTCTATTCTCAGTCAGGGGAAGTAGGGAGCATGTATTATCATCAGTCTCTTGGAATGGTGGTCGGTCATTGCAGTGATCGGAGCTCTTCAGTCTTTCAAAGTTGTTGTCTTTACAATGTTCTTGTCATTGTATAAATCATTCTCCTAGTTTTGATCACTTCACTCTACCATTTTATATGGTTTTTCTTTGATAGGAAGGAGAGAAAATGGTGGCTTGTTCATTTACATAGCAAAGTAAAATTGAAAAAGAAAGAAAAGAGAGGAGTTGGGGACACTAGATATATAGATGATAAAGTCTTCCCAGGTTTTTCCAAACAGTCTCTTTCATCATGTCCCACAACACAATAGAATTCGACTATATTCATACATCATAATTTGTTTAGTTTCCAATTCTTTGCCTCCTCAAAAAGGTATATATACCTTCCTTTCTTCAAAATGTTTCTCTGTTTTCCTTTTTTTCCCCATTCCCACTGACTGTATTGAACACAGGTTTATAGTCACTTCTATTTAATACATTTTAAACCATACACATGACTTATTACTACATTAAGGACATTGTGAACATTCAATAAGAAGGTGATAAATGCCTTCTAGAATGGTTTCACAAAATGTTAAGCACTGGAAAGAGAAAATTAGATAAATTAACAAGGGATAGTCAGTCATACTACATGAAGTGATGACTTTATAGATAAGACATTATTAGTCATTTGAACATTAAAATGGAATAAGACAGGAAAAATTCTGAGGCTAAAGCAAAAAAGTGTGTGATGCCTTGGTCCTCCTGTAAGGAACACCCCAGTTCAAATCCCACTTCTGACACCAGCTAACTGTGGGACCATGGGCAAGGCATTAAGTCTCTGTGAACCTCAGGTAACTTTTAATCTAAGATTTAAACATGGCATAATCCATCTCAGTGGAGGGAATACCCACACCATGAAATAAAGTTATAGGCATTTGCTGTTTTCACACTGACTTAAGAATATAACTTACTGGGGCGGCTAGGTGGTGCAATAAATAGAGCACTGGCCCTGGAGTCAGGAAGACCTGAGTTCAAAACCGGCCTCAGACACTTAACACAAAACCTAGCTGTGTGACCTTGGGCAAGTCACTTAACCCCATGCCCTCCAAAAAAAATTGAACATAACTTACTTAAGTTGTGACATGGTTTAATAAATTCTTCCAAGTTTAAAGTTTTTTTTAGCTTGTTTTTAACAGTAAATTTAATCTGATAATAAAAATTACTTTTGCCCAAAATAAAATGATTAAAGTAAAAATTATTCATTCTTATCACAAAAACTGAATATTAATACATAAGAGATATGCAAAAGTCATTTGTTTTCGTTAGCTTTGTACATAAACCATATAATCATGTGACTGTTGAGAAAAAGAAAGACAGGAAAGTATAGCATTTAAGTGGAATAATAGTAGTAGCAGCAGTAGCTCTTACAATGTGCCAGGCACTGTGCTAAGTGCTTTACAATTATCTCATTCGATCCTCACAACAACCTTGGGAGGTAGGTGTTATTATTACCCCCATTTTACAGATGAGGAAATGATGTATACATTTACATGTTCTTATACATTTTCTCTGTGCAGTGTGTTTGTATATCTTTGCTGATGTTCAGTTGTTTTAGTCATGTCCAAACCTTTGTGATGCCATTTGGAGTTTTCTTGGCAGAGATACTGGTGTAGTTTTTTAATTTCCTTTCCAAGCTCAATTTACAGATAAGGAAACTTATCGGTAAATAAGGGTTAAGTAACTTGTCTAGGGCCACACAACTACTAAGTATCTGAGGCTACATTTGAACCCAAGCCTTCCTGATTGCTCTAAACACTGTGCCACTTAGATCTCCCCTAATTACATGCCTATGTACAAACTGCTAGATAATATTTTACCTGGAAACTATTAAGTACCCACCCCCCCACCCCAAAATGCTACTTCTTTAAGTTGCTGTCTTATTATTTTTTTTCTGACAGCATACTAAGACCTCAAAAAAAAATCTAATTGAACTGAAAAACAAGGCCAAAAGCCACATTAATGTGCATATAAACCCATTCATATCTCTATATTTATGCTTGCAATTTCCCAGCGATAAAAAGGGTTGAAGTCCCTGTCCCAGAGGTGAGATAGGCACCAATCAAAAGTTATTATTTAGAAAGTGACTAAAGGTCTATAAATTGGACATTCATGGCGGAAAAAAACTCCAGTTTTTAGTTAAGCTTATTTAAACCACATTACAAGAATAAGTGATTTTTGGCCTTCACTATCTTAATGATAATAGTCACTTCACACTTCCTGTGGCTTAAAGGTGCCTGTTATACTAAGAAATAAACAATTGTTCCAAAGCAGTATTAATTGCCAACATTTTTTCAGTTATTCCTACAAAAGAGGAAGGACTTTCCAAGTATCTGGCTGTTTAAGACAAAAACTTAGTTTTATTTGAAGTAAATCCAGGAATCTCCTACCAGTCTGACTAATGTCAAGCCAACAATGTCTTTTCCAGTGCCAAGAGGTCAGACTATAGTTGCTGTATTATACACATACTGTGGAAGTTAATTTCCTAATACACGGAGCCAGATAAACCAAATGCATGTCATCATTACCGGGAAGGTACTTATTGGGAACATGCTTTGAGAAAGGTGCCAATAACAAATTTTCAAGAGCTCTGTTTTTACTTAAATAATACTAATGCTAATAAATGTGTCTCCTGAGTAAAACCAGTATGTCTGAAAAAAGATATGTACATTTTCCAGTGTTTATTCTTTGAAAACACTATAGATGTTGATTACAACAGGAATTCTTAAAGCATGCCATAGTGCTAATATAAAATAAAAGCAAACAAGCAGAAAGATTAACTCTTTAAGTTTAGTCTCATTTTCTTTTCTATGAATCTATTAAGATTTCAGGATTTCGGCACAATATCTCTCTTATTTTTGCACTATCTGAGCCCTGTTTTGTTTTGATATTCAAGAAAAGGATTTCAATACATACATATACATGTACAGATATACACATGTATACATTTGAGTATGTAGTGATGAACAACAGTGTCTAACTCAAAAAAATATAAGATCCTCATGATCATGGGGTATAAGGAGTGTTGTTACTAGAAATAATAAAAATGGTCTCACAGGAATGGAGGGACCTGAATTTGGTATAAGTATAAGCCTTCAGTTATGGTTACCAATTCCAATCCAATTAAGGTCATTAGACCTTCGCTTTCTTGTAAGAAAAAAAAAAAAGAAAAGCAATAATCATCACTTCAGATAAATTTCTGGAAGCCTGAATAACAACCTAAGAAATTTTTCTCCCATGAAGTGACCAAATCTTATAATGACAATGTCTCCTAACAAAGAATCTGAGGCTCATTGCCCATGGTGAAGTAAGAACTTAACAATCAAAACAACATGGAGTTTGTAGTATTATTTCATTGATAAATTAAAACTTTGTATTTTAAAAGCCACTAAAGTCATAATCTTTTTTAGCAAAATAAAATGTCAATCTTATATAATTTAACATCTGAATAACTAGAAACTTTCTAGTTATTCTTTGTAAAATACGAGTAGTCCAATTTTAATATTTTTACTTTGCAAACTATTTGTAAATGGAGAAATTAGTTTATAAAGGCTATAATCAACTTCACAGAAAAGTGATAATTAGCATTCTATTTCAGATTCCTAGTCATTTGTTCATTCAACTGGTCCAAACTTTATTTAAAACTGGAATCACTGAGGTATGGTAGGAGTTTCCGCCTCCCAGATGTGAGAATTGGGCAAGTCATTAAATCTGAGCAACAATATGTGTATTACCTGACTGTTATGGGGGTTGTGAGGATCAAAAGAGAGGACAAGCTCTTGTAAGACCTTGGTGACCATAAAGTACTCTATGAAAAAGCTATTATTGTGATTCTCAAACACTACAATAGTCAGCCAAATATAATTTCTCAATGGATGTTACTAATTTTAGTCAGGCATATCATTAAGATTAGAATCTTCTCCTTTAAATCCTGTCATATTAGTAGCAGGAAATATAATAAACATCTTATATTCATACAGCTCTTTATAGTTTGCAAAAGTGTTTTCCTCACAACCCTGTGAAGTAGCTGAGCCTACCTAAGACCTGTGCTCCCTTTCCCAACACTAGTCTAATGCCTCTAAACAGAAGTTCCAAGGTTCTTGAGTGACCCAAGAGTCTATAAAGGTCTCACTAATTACCAACAGGGAAGACACAAAAGAGAATATCAACAATAATGAGATTTACCCTATAAAATCCAACATATAGCAGGGATTCTTAATTTTTTTTGCATGTCATGAGCCCTCATGGCAATCTGGTAAAGTCTACGGACCTCTTTCTCAGAACAGTGCTTTTAAATACATAAAATAAAACAAGTTGAATTATAAGGGAAACCAATTACATAAAAAAAGTTATCAAAATATTTTTAAACCAAGTTCACTGGCCTCAAATTAAGAATTTTGATCTATATAGACCATTGCTGAATACTTCGGACTTGAAATTCTTTAATAGAAGTTGGAATAAAGGGTAAATTTAGAGAAAATTAAATTGTACACTGAATGTTCCTGTGGACTCTTAACCTCAACTTGTCCAAAATTTTCCCACAATTTCCATCTGCTCTGCCTTTACTTCCCTCTTACTGTCAAGGACACCCACCAGCCTCCCAGTCACCCAGGTTTGCAACCCAGGTGTCAAGTCTCTCCACTCTCATTTACATTCCATCATCTAGCTATCAAAATAATCTTTCTTATAATTATCTAACTTCTTAAACCTCTGCTCATGTTATCACCCTCCAATCAATAAAATTCATTGCGTTGCTATGGCCTTCAGGATCAAACACAAGATCCCCAGAGATCCCGGTTTGGCTTTTAAAGTCCTTTATAATCTGGCCCCTTCCTGCCTTTCCATTTCTCATACCTCACTCCTGTCTACCTACTCCCCCACGAAGCGACACTGGCCTCCTCGATGTTCCTCTCATCAGACACATTTCCCAACCCAGGTAAAGGGAGTTGGGTTGGGGTTCACTGGCTCTCCCTTATGCCTGGAGCTCACTAACTTCTCCTCTCTGCCTCCTGGCTTCCCTCCAAGCTCAGCTAAAATCCCATCTTCTCCAAGAAGTCTTGCTTGATCCTCCTTAATGCTGCCTTCCTTCTAAGATTATCTCCAATTTACTCTGGTATATACCTTGTTTGTACACAGTTGTTTGTAAATTGTTTCCCCCATAAGACTGGGAACTCCTTGAGAGCAGAGCCTGTTTTTTTTTGCCTTTCTCTGTGTCCCCAGTGCTTAGCATATAATAATGTTTAATGCTTAATAAATTCTTGCTGAGACTTCATTATTTCAATCTGTAGTTATGAGTAAGAAATATTTAATACACAATTGTATACTGAATATCTTCTCTCTTGATTTAATACTGAATTTTTTTTGCTAATTCACTTAACAAGTATTAAACACCCTAAACATACTCTTCCTAAAGTTACCACTTACCTCCAATGGGCTTTTTGTTTTTTTTTTTTTTTTTTGGAGGGGGGGAGGCAGGGTAATTGGGGTTAAGTGACTTGCCCGAAGTCACAGGGCTAGTAAGTGTTAAGCAGCTGAGGTCACATTTGAACTCAGGTCCTCCTGACTCCAGGGCTGGTGCTGTATTCACTGTGCAACTAGCCACCCTAATGGGCTTTTTAATTCTCATTTTCCTCAACCCTTCTGTACCACTTAACACTGCTGACCACCCTCTACTCCTGGATATTCTGTTCTCTCCAGGTTTTCATGGCCCTTCTCTTGTTTCACTTCCCACCTGTGCAAACACTCCTCAAAATTCTTTGCTGATCATCATCAGCGTCTCCTCTGCTATAAGTACACCTCAATGCTCTGAGCCAAGACCATTTCTCTTCTCCCGATGCACTCTTTCTCTTGGTGACCTTGCATTCCTATGGATTCAATTACCATATGACTCCAAGACCTTACAAACCTAGCTCTTAATCAACCAGAGGCATCATAAAATTCCTTTTGGAAATCTCAAACTGAATGTTCTAATACACATCTCAAACTCAATATGTCCCAAAGAAATTGAGCTCAATATTTTTCTCTTTCAAACGTTCTTATTTCTGTTAAGTGTAGCAGTCAGTCAATGATCATTAAGTGCTTAATATGTACATATACTAGGCACCATCCTCTCTTCCAGTCACTCAAGTCTGCAACCTCAGTGATCCTTAGCTTTTCATTTCCTTCACCTCACATATCTAATCAGTAGCCACACACCTTCACCCCCATATCATCCCTTGTATCTGTATCTGCCTGCCTCTTTCCACTCACTCAGCCATCACTAATTCAAAGACCTCATCACCTCTCCCCTAGACTATTGCAGCACCCTCCTAATTGCTTTCCTTGCCTCCAGAGTCTCCTTTCTCCAATCCATCCTCCAAAGAGCTAACGAAAGTGATTTTTCCTAAAACTAGGTTTAGCTATGTTACTCCTCTGTTCAGTAAGTCTCTGGCACGAGGATCAAATAGAAATGTCACTATTTAGCATTAAGACATTAAGAGCCTTTTACAACCAGGCTCCGGTTGGTCTTTCCAGGCTTCCTGAACACTGGCCCACTCTCTAAAATCTATAATCCAACCAAACTGGCTTTTTTTCCCCTATTCCTCATACAAGACATTGCTTTTCTTCTGTATCCATTCCTTCCATCTCTAGCTTCCTTCAAAGCTTAGCTTAAGTTCTAATTCCTCCATAATACCCTTCCTGATTCCCTTCATCTAGGGTCTAGGCCCTAGACCCTCCAAATTACTTTAGATTTACACGCATCCAAGCTGTAGTAAGCTCATTGATGGAGAGAGGCTATTTAATTTTTTAAGTGTCTGTATCTTCAATACCTAACTCAGTGCCTGGTATACAATGCATGTTTAATAAATGTTGCCTGACTGACTGAAGACACTAGGCTAGGGGTACAGATGCCCCCCATCCAAAAAGAAACAAAAAGTACCAATTCTGGAAAAAAAAAATCACCAATTTACCGTCTAAAGGTGTTCCAAGGGGATTCCCTAGGGCACATAAAGATTAACACCCTTATATTAGGTTAAACATTTAAGTTCTCTGGCAAGTGAGATGTAGAATATAGTTTGGCAAATGCTTTTATAAACATAAACATTTTAAACATAAACAACTGAGATCAGGTTCTTCACCTACTTTTATAGCTGCCATTAGAGCTTTCAGCCTTAAGTCAGCTTTCCTATTTCAAAAGCAGGAATAATTTTTTTTCCTCTATTTTCCTCACAAATGTTTTGAAGACTCTGCACTTGGAGCTCTGGCTTAGGGGCTGACCCTAGAGTCAAGAAGACCCATATTCCAACCCAGTCAGACATATACTGGCTATCTAACCCTGGACGAGTCACTTAGTTCTGTCACCTCTCTGATGCAGGTTCTCATCACCTCATGCCTAGACTGTTCCAGAAGCCTGCTTGGTTGGTCTTCCTCCCATAAGCATCTCTCCATTTCTGTCCATCCTGCTCCATTCAGCTGCCAAAGTGATGTTCCTGAAGTGAAGGCCTATGTCATCCCCATACCCAATAAACTCCAGTGGTTTCCTATCTCCAGGATCAAATACAGAATCCTCTGTTAGGTATTCAAAACCCTTCATAACTCAGGCCCATTTACCTTTCTTTTCTTACACATTATACAATCCCTATCACCACATACTCTTCAATACAGTGCCTTTCTTTCTGTTCCATGAACAAAATACTCAATCTCTTAGCTCTGAGCATTTTCTCTGGCTATCCCCCTATGCTTGAAATGTTCTCCCTCCTCATCTCTGCCTCTTGGCTTCAAGTCCCAGCTAAAATTCCAGTCTTTTCCAATCCCGCTTAATTTTACTGCCTTCCCTCCAGTGACTGTTTACTAATTATCCTATATACAACTTGTTTATATGTAGTTGTTTGCATGTTGACTCCCCCATTACTGTAAACTCCTCCAATGTAGAGACTGCTTTTTTGCCTTTCTTTGTATGATCTGCACTTAATCGTGCCTCGTGCATGGCAGGCACTTAATAAATGCTTACAAACTGACCTAACTTTGTGACCCCAGGCAACTTGGTAAAGCTGCAGTAGTAGAGTCAGCAACCACAGTAAAGGCAGAACTTTCCTCAAGGGAAGTTTCCTAAACCTATGGAGTCACAGTCAGGATCCCTCCCTACCACTGTTACCAAAAAGCACCAAGGAACAGTTAAAACCAAAGTGATTTTCCTAAAATACAGGTCTGACCACATCATTCACCTACTCAATAAACTCAAGTGGCTCCCTATTACTTCTAATAAAATTAAAAACTCTGTTGTTAGTGGATAGAGTTAAAACTCTTTACAACCTGACTCCAATTTCAGAATGTAGTTTCCTTCAAGTCTTAGCTCACGTCCAATCTCTACATAAAAGCCTTTCCTACTTCCCATCCCCTAAAATACCCCCATAGCTAATGTCTTCCCCAACAAAATTACCTAATCAACTTGTATCTATTCTGTTTATATTATATTACATACATGTCACCCAGACTAGACCCTAAACTTGAGGTCAAGGATGGTTTCAAGGTTGTCTTTGTATCCCTACAAGTTAGCATAGTGCCTGGCACTTGGCTGAAATAATGCTTCATTATATTGTTTTAGAGTGATTACATTGTTTTTAGTAATCACTGATTTTTCAATTTAAAACTTGCACAATTTATATAAATCCTACAGATTAATGTTATTTCAGGAATCCCTGTACATCTGCAGTCCGACATTCAGTCCTTTTATCAAGGTCTCTGAATGAAAAATTTATTGATACAGTTGATAACTGATGCTCTTCCCAAAAGCCTCTTAGGGGATAAAAGAAAAAAAAAGTATTAAACTTTCATAAAGAAGAAAAAAGGATGAAAAATGAGATTTACTTAAGATATTTGTGCTCCAAATGAACATCTTCAATACAATTTTATGCAATTTTCTATTTGATAGGATGAATTATTGATGCTGCCCAGTATCACATCACCAGAAACATCACTTTCCTGGCCTCAGTATTTTGACCAATGTACCAAAAGCCCAAATAGATTACACAATTCAGCTAGCCTTTCAGGTTCTCTACAAGCATGCACAGTTGGTAATGAATCCACAGTCTATTTACATTTGTCAAAGAAAACAAAAGTAAAGCAGTAATATTATTATTCCAAGGAAATGAGTAGAAATTGCTAAGTTGGGGCAAAAAAAGAGGTCTGGGAAATAAATATGGCAGAGATTAGTACTCTATGCCTCCTTAATAGATGAGAGAGAAAACTTACTTTATTTAGTGCTAGGACTATTACAGTAGGCTTCCAAACCAGATAGTTTGACCAAGTGCTGGTTTAGCATTGATCCACAGAGAATTATTACTAACTTGTTTGTCTGTCGCCACATCATTAAAAAAAACAACTCCATGATTTTGGAAGAATCACTGCCCAAAAAAGCTATTAAAACTTACAAACTAAGAAAAAAATCCTAAAAACTAATTTAAAAATACCAGGTTGTCCCCCATGGCTGGAATGTACTCCCCCTTTGCCTTCTTTTCTCAGAATCCCTAATTTCCTTCAAGCCTAATAAATTCAATTGCTATCTTCTACACTAGGCCCTTCCTGATCCCCAAAGTGCCTGGTGCCTTCTCCCCAAAGGGGGGACTAGACTGTTTTCACTTTTACCTTGGTAGTCCCAATGCCTTTCTGCCTGACTCACAGCAGGCAATGAGTAAATGCTTGTGAATTTACACAGATCTAGTGTAGCCCAGGGTAGTTTCCAATGTCATTTTCTCAGACCTTTAAAGGCCACCACATATTAAACAAATGACTTTAACTGATTAGACTTGAGAACTTAAGTAGATGTGACTTCCCTCCCTTCCCAACAGGTTATTATGTACAATCCAAACAGGCTCAAGAGAGCAACACCGGGGAGACTCCAGATAGAGTAAAGAAGAGCTGAACTGGGAAGGCAATTCCAATGATCTGGGTTCTAAAAGACATTCTGCTTGTATCTGTCATTTGGTTTAAAGCAGAGTAGAGAACAGGGTAAGGGGCAGAAGAGAATAAGTCCTTCCTTACAGCACAACGGTTAACACAAGTACTTCTTGGCAAGTCTGAAGTTCCGGGAGAATTTAGTCCAGCATTCATAGTTTCTATAAAGGCCTGAAAGAATGAGTGGTGAGGCGCCCAGAGAAGGAGGGGAGTCAGGAGAGAAGGAGGTAGTGATGGGAGAGGAGGGGGAACGGGGAGAGCGGAGAAAAGGGGGAAAGAGAGGGGAGAGGAGAGAAAACGGAGAGAGGGAGAGAGAAGGTAGAGAGAAGAGCAGAATAAGGTATTAGAGGCGGAGAGTGAGAGCAAGAAGAGAGAAGGGAAAGGGGGGAAGAATGGAAAAGAACTAGAGAGAAGATGGGAAGCAGAGAAAGAGAGGGAGAGGAGAGAGAACAGGGAGGAGAAGGGAGAGAGCGGGGGGAAGAAGGGAGAGAGCGGGAGGGAAGAAGGGAGAGAGCGGGGGGGAAGAGGGGGCGAGGGGCGAGGAGGCGCGGAGAGAACCGCAGGAGAGAAGCCAGGAAAGCAAAGGGAGCCAGGAGAGCAGGGACGGAGAGCGCATGGCCCTGAAGCCCGCCGGCGCATCTGGTCGCACCTGGGCGCAGTCGGCACACCTGAGCGCCCGGCCCGCTCCCGAAGGCGCCCCGCCCGCCCGCCCGGAGCCGCCTCACCTTCCCGGGCTTTGAGCAGCACCGTGTTGGCCACGATGTTCTCAATCTCCATGATCAGCCGCCGCCGCCGCCGCCGCTGGGGAGGAGCCGCAGCCTCCGAGGCACATCTCTCTCCCGGTGCCGGCGCCAGTCCCCGAGCGAGGCACTCCCGCCGCGACCCGGGTGAGACGCGTCTCCGCCGCCGCCCCCGGCCTGTCCCCGGCGCTAAGGGGTGTCGGGGGAAGACCGGTCCCTGCTGCCGCCGCCCGCGGGCAGGAAAGGGGGGACCGCCGCTGCAGCCCGGCCGAGGGGCCGGCGCCGATGGAAGGCACGAGCTCGGCGGGGGCGGGTCACGGCTTCCTCGCCTTCGCGGCTGCTAACGCCGTCGTCGCCGCCGCCGCCTCCCGGGCTCTCCTTAGCCCCATAGTCCAAGCCCGGCCCGCTCCCGGACCCCGTCAAGTTCCGAATGCCCGTCCCATGGTGGCCGCCTCTTCGTCTCCCCTCCCCGGGGAGGAGCCCAGGAGGCTGAGGCACCGCCTCCTCCGCCCCCACGGCCTCGTAGGCCCTCCCCTCCTACGCTCCCACTCAAGGGCTCCTCCTCCGCGACCGACCAAAGGCTTCCCTCCGCTAGAGGGACCCCGAGCGCCGGGCCCGCCCACCTTGAGTCTCGCGGATGAGCCGGCATTCGCAAACCGAAGACTACAATTACCCCAGGGCTCGACGGAGGCTGAAATAGGGAGATTCGTGGAGGAGTGGAGGGGAAATAAATTGCTGAGCCTTCGGGGAGTTGTAGTCCCATAGAGAGACCGCCGTTGAGACCAACTAGACACAAGATAGGGGAGGGTTGCATTCTGGGATTTGTAGGTTCCCAATAGATCTTCGCGAGAACTGGGAAGGAAGAAGGTTCAGTTGTCGCGAGAGTTAGTCGTCTGTCGTCAGGTGGTGTGGCTGCGCACGTTGTTGCGTCGGTGCCGGTCTGTCTTGTCTCCTTTTTCCGGTTGCCAGGGCATCGCCGAGTCCGCTGCTTTTTTGGCCGACCTGTCGGAAGGCCGTTCATCATGGGCAAAACCAGGGGCAAGGCCGTGGGGAGCCAGGCCGGAGGCCGGAAGGCCAAGGCCCCCGTCAAGCCCAACCCCTTCGAGGTGAAGATCAACCGGCAGAAGTTCCAGATCCTGGGAAGGAAAACGCGCCACGACGTGGGCCTGCCGGGGATATCCAGAGCTAAGGCCATCAAGAAGGTGAGGGCCCTGGCCGGGAAGCCCGGAGATGGGGCTGGGCTCCATTGACCTGTGTGTAAAAGGACGGGGCTGCGTGCGATTTCGAGTTGGGAAGGAGGAGCCTTGGCGATGCCTTAGCCCCTGTTTATGTTGACGATTTCCGAGGTCCCTTTGGCTCTACGGCGCTTAACGGCATCACTGTTGTCTATCACTATAGCCTCGGGGGCTCCCGTCCTAAGGACTCCTGGGTTGGCTCTCGGCCGCACACTGGGTCCAGGAATCTCATTTTTCAACCTGATCTCGCACTGTTGTGGCCCTTTACTTGATGTTCCAACCTCACTAATGTATGCACTCTTCCCCATCCTCGCCCGGCTCTCCTTCTTTTACCTACCCACCTTCACAGTGCCCCCATGCCCCCCAAAAGATCTCCCGACTCAGATTTCTCTTCGAACTTTACTCGCCCCTTTCCTTTGAGCTGATCTCATTTTCCTCATAGTTGTTAGATTGGAAATTATTTGAGAGTAGCTTCAGTGCCGTAGAATAATATTAACTAGTATCTGTATAATTCTTGTAATGTGACAAGCGCTGTTAAGCATTTTACAAATATTATCTAATCTGTTCTTAATAAGAACACTGGGAGGTAGGTGTTATTATCTCTCTTTTTTTTTTTTTACAGTTGTGGAAACTGAGGCCAACAGGTTTTGTGGCAGGCTCATTGCTCCTCAATGAGCCATCTAGCTGCCTTTTTTATTCTAGCATGGTTTATATTCTTAGTGCTTAACTCAGGTGCTAAATAGGATAGGGACCGGCTGTGTGATTTTATTGGTAAAGGGAGCCGAATTCCTAGGTGAGGAAACCAATGCAGGTCTGCACCTTTTTGCTACAGTCTTAAAAGAGTTGTGTGGAGCACTGAAAGTTTAAGTAACTTGCCCAGGGTCACACAGAATCTGAGGCACAAGGGGGTCGTTCTTGAGATTATACCAAGAGCCCTGACAGCTTAAAAGGCTCTCCTCCCTCTGGACGAATTTTATCCAGAGTTGTCACAACCAAACCAGTTCATCAGAACTCAGCAAACATTTATTCAGGGATCTGTTGTGTGGGAATTATTGTGCTGACCCATTAGATACAAGAAAAAGGTCCTCCCTGGGAGGTAGCTATGATAAAACGGGATGTGCTGGGAGATGGAGTCCTGGCTGCCTAAACTGTGTGACTTCAGGTAAGTCGCTAGTCTTTTCAGCCTCAGTTCCTTCAGTGAAGAGGCCAGTACTTACATGAGCCATCTCTTGGAGTTAGTCAAAGAATCAAGGAAAAGAGTGTCTGTCAAGCCTTTTGTAGACTGTAAAGCATACTGTGTAGGCTGTTGTTATGGGGAGGAAGAATGAAGATGGGTAAACAACTGCCTAGAACAGTGGTTCTCAACCTTCCTGATGCTGCGACCCTTTAATACAGTTCCTCATGTTGTGGTGACCCCCAACCATAAAATTATTTTTGTTGCTACTTCATAACTGTAATTTTGCTACTGTTATAAATCTGTGTGATATGCAGGATGTATTTTCATTGTTACAAAGTGAACATAACCCACAGATTGAGAACCACTGGCCTTAGAAGATCTCTCAAAATTATTAATGGGATAGGGGAAGACAGTGACCTGAGAAATTCAAAGAGGGACAGGGATTACTTCTAGCTGATGGGATCAAGGAAAGGCTGCTAACTTTATCACTGTGTGCCACTCACTGCTACGTGCTTTACAATCATTATCTCATCTGATCCTCAGAACAACCCTGGGAGGGAGGTGCTGTTCTTATACCCATTTTACAGATGAGGAAACTGAGGCAAACAGGTTGACCTGCTCAGGGTCACATAGCTAGTAAGCTTTTGAGGTGCTATTTGAACTCAGGTCTTCTTGACTCCAGAACCAGTACAGTATCCGCTGTGTCCCCTAGTTGGTTCTTCACTGCTATTCAGCAAACTTTATGTTTATCTCTTTTTTGATTCTTTAACTTGTTCCCCTCTCAATTATTATTTCAGACCTTGCTCTCTGTCTTTCTTTTATTTATTTGTTTGTTTGTTTGTTTATTTTTAGTTTACAGCATTCAGTTCCACAAGCTTTTGAGTTCCAAATTCTCTCTCCCTCCATCCCCTCCCCAAGACAGCATGCAATCCAATATAGGCTCTACATATATATTCACATTAAACATTTTCACATTAGTCATGTTGCAAAGAATTATAACCAATGGAAAGAACCATGAGAAAGAAGAAACACAACAAAAGAGAGAGAGAGCCAATAGTATGTTTTGATCTGCATTCAGTAATTCTTTCTCTGGATGTGGATAGCATTTTCCATCATGCATTACTGAGAAGAGCCAAGTCTATCCAAGTTAGTCATCGCACAGTGTTTGCCCCCTGCCTTCAAGTCCTTCAAGTCCTCAGTTCCACTCTTACCCTCTAAATTCCCAGGAGACAACGTCACCTCCTGTTTACTAAAATTTCACTTTAGACTATGAGCTCCTTGAGAGCAGGGTCCAGCTCTTGTCTTTCTTTGTATCTACAGCCATTACACTGCCTGGCACATTGTAGATGCTTATTGAATGCTTATTAACTGAGATTGACCCAAGGTATCTTTGATTTGATAAATAACCAATTTAAGTTCTCTGTACTGGGATGGTGGGAAAACTGCTGGCTTTGGATGAAAGACCAGAATCTTTGGATCTTTGGATGAAAGACCAGAAGGGACAGGACCAGATGACCTCTAAGGTCTCTCTTCCAGCTCTAAATCTATAATTCTATGTCAGAACTTTTTATTGAATATACTCATCATTTTCTCCTTACCTTCTATTTCAGAGAAATTCCAGAATTAACCCTGCTACCTCTGTGGTGTCATTTCTTCAATTATTTCCTCTCCCTTACATGTGATAGTTTATAGATTTAGAGCTGCAAACAACCTTTGGAATCATTTGATAAAGCACTTCATATTACTCTTACTCATTTTAATTTTTTGTCTACCAGCTCCTTTTCCTCTGTCTACAAACATGATTAAGTTTCTCCATCCTAAAACAAAACAGAAAAAAAAACTCCCTTCAACCTTTTTAATCCTCAAAATACTATCCTTTCTTTCTTCTGTTCCTTCAGAAACTTATGAATTCATTGCCTCCCTTTTATCACCCTTTTACACCTTAGCTCCTTGTAATCTTGCTTCTGTCCTCACAACTTCTAAAGTTCCTCTTTCATTGGTTACTATTGATCTCCTAATCATCAGATTAGCCTGAGTCTTCCTCAAGCATAGAACTAATGGTGCAAAAACCCTGCTCAAAACCCTTCAAAGCTTATTAGAGACCAAAGAATACTGAGACTTCTTAGCATGGCTTTCAGAGTCAGCAATCGTGGCGTCTGCCAGCAGAATTTGCACTGAGTTTTGGCTAAGTCCAACACTCTCCATATGCCATGTAGCCTCTCTAAGTAAAACACTACCTTTTATTCAGTGTCTAATTAATTTGGACATGGATTTGGAGATCTTCTGACTCTAGGCCAAGTGTCTTTCCAATATAGACTATTTGTTTACTCCATTTAAAAACAGTAGATGCCCTAGAGACAAGGAACTGATCCATTCTGACTTGGAGATCCCTTTCATTCCCAGGCAGAAGAACAAATATAAAACCAGAGATCTTATTTACAGTATCAGTGGGAGGGCAGAGCAATAAGACACATTTCAATGTAGTAATGTGGTCCCAGAAATCTGAGGCTTTCAAACAATCACCCTATTAGGTGATAATACTGTGGGTAATTAGGCTAGATTAAGTGGGCAACAATTGGTCATAAATCTCCAAACTTTTTGTTTGGCTTTCTCTTGTTTTCCCTCTCTCTGGGTAACTGTAATTGAATACATATTTGAACGGCATGTTATATTTTTGTCATCAACTTGCTACTCCCACACTCATACGTGATATAAGTTCATCCTTCTTTATACCTGGAATATCCTTCCTTCCAAGTGTTGAAATCCTGCCTATCCTTAAAGACTCGGCTCGCATGATAGCTTCTTCATAAAACCTTTCTTTAAACCCCTTTCTTCCTTGTGGTCAGAAGTAATCTTTGCCTCATCAGACCTCACACAGTACTTTGTACTACTTTTGCACATATATGACATAATTGTATGAGTAATTTCATCTGCTTATGCTTTCTTTTCTAGCTAGATTGTAAGCTCGGTGAGGTTGGAGAATGGCCTACTTCACATTGCTCTGCCCCTAGAAGATGCTTCATAAACATTGAATTGAATTGTTGAAGATGGACTCATAGAAAGTACTGCAGACAGAGCTGATTTCTTTAAAGGAAACAGAACTGTCTAATGGTTGGACAGAATAGCACATTGCGACGTTTATAACTATTTTGTTGTCAGCTATGCCCCATCCAACTTTGTTTAGTACAAACTAAGATTTGTTGTTCCATTGTTCTTCATGACCCCCATTTACAGAATATAGTATGTACTTGACATAGCACCAAGGCTGACTAATTTCTATTCTTCTTTAATTAACCTCTACTTTTCTTAGTCTTAACATCGTGAATAAATTTAGAAAAAACCCACTTTGGTAGGTAAGAATCAGAATGTGGCTTTACTTGCACATTCACAGCAAGATATTTGAAACATCAATATTTGGATATGTGTATGTATGCATACTTATATGTATATATCTTAATTGACTGGATATGTGTATCTTTAGTTGGCCCATCTCTCTAGATTATAAACCATTTAAGAGCAGAGGTTCTGTTCAGTGTTCATTATAGTCCTTATAACATCTAATCTAGTATTTGAACTCAGTGGCCTTTTGGTAAATATGGAAAACGATTGTGGGTTTTTAGAATGAGAACAGGAATGTGAATAGTGTTTGTTGTTTATTTCCATAGGCAGGATGGTCAAATTAGAGTCTTATGCAGATGGATTTTGCTCCATCTACAGATCATACAAAGAAAATGTTTTCTTTGAATCTGAAAAAAAATGTTCAGTGGGATACATATATCAAAGAATGAGCTGGGTTTTTTCAGGTGCAGGGAGCAAAAAGTTCAAGAAAGACGAAGAATAGTTTTTCTCCTAGATTTTGGAGGGGTCTAAAGTGCAACTGAGATTGATTTTGTTTGTAACCTGCTGCAGTTAGACCTTTCTTTGCCTTTTGGGATGCCAACAGTAAATAAGATTAATAAAGACCAGATGATTTAAGAAACTTCATAATGGTTTGCAAAGATCAGTTACATAAGTCACCATTTTTTTGTTTTTCTCAGAGGGCTCAGAATTAAATAGAAACTGAATTGTGCTTTCTAGGTGCTTCTTTAAGACTAAAGAGGTAATGACACATTCCTCTAATCTGTCCCATATCGAGTATATACAATGTAAGCACAAAATAAGTGTGTACTGGCCCAGTATGAAACTAGGGCAGTGTGTTGTTGCAGTAATGAAATATAAAACAAAAGAATACAAGCTAAGGAGTTAAGAATTAAATTGTATTAGAAATTAGATTCTTCGTGGAATTAGTTGAATGGGAGAGGAGCAGAGAACATGGAGTACATTTATAATGTATTTTTTATCTGTCATAGGAGGTAAAGATTCAAGACTAGAATAAACCATAGAAGAATAACCACTAGCTAAACTGAGCCTATTAGTTGTGCTGTGGTATTGAGGCTTTTAAAGCTGAATTGGTTAACCTTACTGGTGATTTGATGACCATAAACTAAATTCCAAAGTATAACATGTTCTGATAGGTCATATTCAACTTTGACTCAAAGAGTCATAGAAGAGGAAGCAATTATTCTTTCGGCTTGTGGGCTCCCCTTAGCTACCACTTCAGACTGAAAAGGGCCTCATCACCTTCCAATACTTTGGCTTTGGAATTGGTCTCATCTCACCTTTATTTCATTAGACTTTCAGCTCAGACGCTCTTTATTTTACTACATCGCTGTGTGACACAGAGACATTTAGAGTTAACTTGACTTAGTCAGCAGTCAGTAAGCATTTATTAAGCACCTGCTGTCTACTGGGCTGTTGGATACAAGTACAAAAAATTATATAATCTGTATGCATAGGAGTTTACATTCTAATGGGGGAGATAAGTAAAAAAATACAGCATAAGTAAATACAAACATATACAAAATAGTTAAATACAAGGTAGTTTGGAAGGGATGATACTAGTAGTTGGGATGCTTTTTTCCTTTAGAAAAATAGAACGATGAATCATATCCATATTTTCTCTTTATTCAAAAGTGCTTTAAAAAAAAGTTTCAAGTCATTCTTCCCACCCTCCACTCTCCTCTCTAGTGTTTCACCAAAACATATCAAAAATGCCAAGGTGATCCACTGCATCCCAGTAGTCCTGACTTTTGTCTTTCCCCTGGACTTCAATGACTCAGGAGGAGAGAGCGGGGCTGACGACATTGCACAGCTCTAACTCACTTAAATCCAATTCCTGTGCAAGTCAAGACATCATCCCGTGATGTCACTGGTCTTCTGAAAAGAAAGAACAAACCACTACAACAACACCTCTTGGGGTGGCTAGGTGGCGCAGTGAATAGAGGATTGGCCCTGGAGTTGGGAGGACCTGAGGTCAAATATGACCTCAGACACTTAACACTTATTAGCTGTGTGACCTTGGGCAAGTCACATCTCTTTAATCATATGTGTGTTCTAAGCTAAGATATGTGGTCCCTGTAATGAGATAACAGTATATTGATGATTCCTTCAATCACTATCAGTAGTACACTAGAAAGGAGAGTGGAAGGTGGGAAGAAGTACTTGAAACTTTTTTTTAAAGCACTTTTGAATGAAGAGAAAATATGGATATGGTTGAAGATGACTTATGTAAATAAACATTCTATTTTTCTAAAGGAAAAAAAGCATCCCAACTACTAGTACCCTCCCTTAAAAACACCTTGTATTTAACTATTTTGTATGTATTTGTATTTACTTATGTGTTACCTTTGTGTAATAGAGAAATTATAATATATGCCTCGCACTTGTCATTCACTTATCTTTGTTTTTGGATGCAACCCATGGAGACATTTGTTGTACTTGACTGCATATTTGTTACAAGGGGTCTGTTTGTTTTCTTCTTCTGTGGATTGGGAAAGGCAGGAGGGAAAGAAGATAGATTAGTTTGTTCATTGAAAAAAAATAAATTTTAAAAAAATGAAGAAAAACAAAGATAGGTTGGGGCAAAGTACAGACCCCAAGGACTTCGTATGTGATAAGTAAAATGTCCCATTTCCCTTGAGCATTCTGTATACAGTTCCTCTGTAAATCTCCTGCCCCTCTCCTTGGTGGCACAGGAAGCAACTTAAAAGTAGCAGCAAAGGCCCTTAAGGAATCTGTAAGAAGATCTCCACTTAAGATGGGTGAATGAATGTACCAGAGGAGACCATCTCTCAAACTTGTTTTCCTCCAAAGATCAGTAGTAGCACCTGACCAGATAATGATCAAGAAATCCAAAGAGAGCCTATGTCCATACCAGGAGTGCACAAAAAGACAAACAGAAAACTAAAAACACTAGGAAAAAAGCCTTGCTAAAAACAAGACAAAATCCTGCCAAGCGTGAACCAGAGATACTCTAAGGCAGCAGTTCTCAACCTGTGGGTCGCAACCCCTTTGGGGGTCGAATGACCCTTTCACAGGGGTCACCTAAGACACCGTTCCTCTGTCCATCTCCAGGAGGGTCCACCCACATGCAGATGCCTAGGAAGGTTGAGAACCACTGCTCTAAGGACACCTAAAACCTATGTAATCTGTGCCTTGGGGAAGGAAACTGGAGTGCTTTGAGAATGCTTCAAGGTAGTCAGAAACCCACAATGCTACAGCTAAAAACTAGGACTGGAGCCATAAGTACAGATTGAGATGCCCAAGTGGCTCTAGAAATCCATGGCCTTCTGTCTTGAAATGAGCCAGAGGGATGAGAGGTAATGCTCAGAACCATAACTGTCTAAGGGACCTGAAAACTATTAGAGCTCTGAAGGTAAACACTAAGAGAAAGTGAAAACCAACCACAGGAGAGGTGGTAATTATCAGAGAGAGCCACTCAAGACCCAATCTGCCTACCTAAGAGAGTGAGACCAGGAGAACCTTGGCCCCATCACAAAGGCCCAATCCGGAAATTAAGACTCGGGAAGTAAGGATAAACAGAGGAAGATACTGGCCAAAATAAAGAAATCCTATGGATCAAGAGATGGCCAAGTTGCCAGTCCAGAGGAACAAAATAACCCCATAACAACTCTAAACAGAACCTCAATAAAAACTGGCTTGGCCATAAATACTACAGTAGTATCTGAAAAAAAAACAAAAAGTTTTTTTAAATTATAAATGAAATAGTGCTTAGCAGGTGCTTGATAAATACATATTGACTTAACTTGAAATGAGAGCTTTAGAGGAAGGAATTGGGGTTCCGCAGACCAAATCCAGCCATCTGTCTGTATTTGTATGGCCTATGAGCTAAGAAACCTTTTTCAAAAACATTCTGTACGACCATAGTTAATTCCTTGTTTAGAACAGAATGTGGTAAAAAACTAACCTGTGGCTCTTTGGTGAAGGCATCGCCGCTGCAGCTGCATTGAGTTGGCAGACTCTGCCTCTCCTCCTGACTCACCGCTGTTCGCTCTTACCAAGGAATAAGTCGGTCAGGAAGCCGCTTCGCCGCCATGGCGTTCAAAGACACCAGCAAGACACTTGTGGAGCCTGAAGTGGCCATTCACCGGATCCGGATCACCCTGACCAGCCGCAACGTAAAATCACTCGAGAAAGTGTGTGCTGACCTAATTAGAGGAGCCAAAGAGAAGAACTTGAAAGTGAAGGGACCTGTTCGAATGCCCACCAAAACTCTTCGAATCACAACTAGAAAAACTCCTTGCGGTGAAGGTTCGAAGACATGGGATCGGTTCCAGATGAGAATCCACTAACGCCTTATTGATTTGCACAGTCCTTCTGAAATTGTTAAACAGATGACTTCTATCAGCATTGAACCAGGTGTAGAAGTTGAAGTCACCATTGCAGATGCCTAACCAATCATCTATTTTAATAAATTGATTGCAACTATTAAAAAAAAAAAAACTAACCCATGAGCAACTCCCCGAAAATGAGAAGAGACCAGTTAGAAATCACCAACTTCAAAAGACAGAAAAAAATTTGAAACCAAAATCTAAGGTGTTTTTCTTTTTCTTAAATGGGAAATGTAAAGTACCTACTATAATGAAAAACAACTGACCTGAAAAGTCAAGGAGAAAGAATCTAAGACTTATTAGACTCCCTCAATACCTTCATCCTCCCCTCCACCAAAAAAACCCTACATGAATATTGTATTATAAGTAATCATAAATGAAACTCTCTAATCTGGCCTCAGACACTTAATACAAAAAACTAGCTGAGTGACCTTGGCCAAGTCACTTAGCTCCAATTGCCCTACCTTCCCCTCCAAAAAGCAAATAAATAAATAAATGAAACCACCTACATCTATTAAAACCACAAGGCACACTGAAAATAGAATTTGATAGTCACCTCCAGAAAGAAACTCAAAAATGAAAACTACCAAGAACATCTATCTAGCTACACTCCAAGCTTTCAGGTCAAAAAAAAAAAATACTGCAAACAGCCAGAAAGAAAGTTCAAGTTGCAAGGATCCACAAAATTTGATAAAGATTTATCATAACCTAGAATAATTCAACGTGCAAAAGTTAAATACAGTGCTACAGTGGAAAAAAGTAGATTTTTAATGGAGTCAAGAACTTTCAGACATTCTTTTTGAAAATTTCAGAGCTTAATAGAAACTTTGTATTGAAAATATGGGAATCAAAGATGGCGGCGTAGGAGCAGCAACATATCGCAGTTCTCACATAGCCACCCCAAAATACCCATAAAATATGACTCTAAACTAATCCTAGAACTCCAAAATGCACACAAATATACTTTCCACTAAAGTCAGCTCGGCTACGAGGAACCATATCAGCACTGCCAACCGAAACCAGCCTGGCCTGAAACCCTGGCTGAGCCCCGGGGGCGGCTGGACGGGAGGAGCCAAGGAGCCTCTGGTGAGCATTTTAGCGACAGCTGCAGAAGTGTTCAGAACTAGGTCAGTGACACTTGTGAAATCGGGGGAGAAAAGCGGTCTGGCCAAAAGGCCTCCAGGGCTGGAAAGGGAAATGCAGAGGTTTTACAACTGCCTCCGCGTTGCGGCCTCCGTGCCCTCGGCCTGCAGACAGCAGGGGGACTAAGTGATTGTTCAGAGGCCAAGTGCTCTCGCGTTGAGCAGCCTGGATCCAGATCGCGGTCTTGGGCCTTGGTCCTGGGCCTCGGTCCTGTGAGTCTTCATTATCCAGTGAGCCAGAAGTAAGTAGGAAAGGGACCCAGGACCTTCCTGAGGGCTACGGCAGCTGGGAGGACCCCAGCGATTTGGGACAGAGCTTTCCCTTCTGGAAGCAGAGCCCCACAGAGATTTTAAAAAAAAAAATCACAGACTGACCAACCATGAGTAAGAACAAGCATAAGAAACAAAGCAAGAAACAGCAACCAAACCCTAGATTACTTCTTTGGGGAAAAGAAGGATCATGGCAGAGAGAGGGAGGAGGAGAATGCAGCCAGAG